>CM053759.1:17079236-17123795 GCA_028658305.1 Pachyuromys duprasi | reverse complement strand
CAAATCCAAGTTATTTTTGATAAAACTATTTTCACTGTAAGAATAATATAAATATTACCATAATCTTCTCTTACATTTTATTTCCATGCATGCTAAGAAGTTGACCTAGGTTGATACTAAGAAGTAAAGATGTGTGTTTTCTCCTTATTTCCAATTATTTTGTAGATCCTTCTTTGGATTCTTTGTCCATATTTTTCCATTAAGTTGCAGGGGTTGTATCCATAGAGGACAGAAGAGTTAGATCCCTTGGAGCTGGAGTTATAGATGGTTGTGATCACCCATTGTTGGTGCTGAAATCAAACTCAGGTCCTCTAGAAAAAAATACACCTTCTCCTTAAATACTGAAACATCTCTCCAGCCCCGGGATGTCCTGATTTATTTTTTGTTATTATTTTGTGTGTGTGGGTATTTTGCCTGCTTGTATTTCTGTAGATGTCTGGTGCCTGAGGGAGCAGGACCAGAAGAGGCATCAGACCCCCTGGAAGTTATAGACAGTTGTGAGCTGTCATGTGGATTCTGGGAACTGAACCCAGGTACCCCGGGGTGGTTTTTGGAGACAGGGTTTCTCTGTGTAGCCTTGGTTTTCCTGGTCTCACTTTATAAACCAGACTGGCCTCAAACTCACAGAGATCTGCCTGCCATTGCCTCCCTGAGTGCTGGGATTACAGGCATGTGCCACCATGTCTGGCTCTAATATCTCTCTTCTTGATTCCCATTTTTTCTTCTTCATCCATGGACATGTGTAGGTTTCCTAATAGATGCAACGATGATCCTTTTGCTTCTATGAGTTATAAAATATGCATTCTTTTAAATAGGCATTTGCCACAATATTACAAAGAAAATGCGAGATCTCAGAATTTCCTGTAACTGTAAACCCACATTCTTTGCTCCACTCAGAAAGTCTAATGGTTTAAAGGCATTTTGGGGGGACAAAGAAAAATATTAAGAAAATATTGGAAAGCTAGCAAAGCAAATATAGAGTAGCTTCCCAATAAAGACCAGCTTCCTGGGGGGCTGCAGACACAAGCGTTATCTAGGAACTTGTTGAAGAGACATATATGGGAGGGTCACCCGGGTTAATTAAGGTTTATATATTAATGGACGTTTGGGGTTCTATAAGTCTAAAGAAAAGTCACCCAACAGAAAAGCTCAACGTATATCTTTGAAGTTCCTTCCTCCAGGGATAATTAATTCGTCACTTAATTGTTAGATATTTAAGGTGAACCCAGGAAGCATGGAGGATGGCAAATGACACCTTTATCTGGAGGGCAGGAAGAAGAAAGGCTACCTCAAACAGAGAGGGGCAGGGAAGATTCTTCTACCACACTTCAGTCGGAGGAGTCTGCTGTGGCAAAGACAGCGAGAGACTAAAGTATGTACGATACGGCTGTGTGAATTCCAAAATTAGTGAGTTTTTAAAAGTCAATAAAGGGGAAGTGAAACTAGAAGGTTTTTCTTTCCTTGAGTTATCAAGGAACGTGGCCCAAGGCAGCCACCAAAATACAAGATGTCTTTAATGTCTGTGAACCATAAGGCCCATTTTGTTGTTTAGTTATAATGATAACATTTTCCCAACTCGTATCACGGATAAAGCCAGATACTGGATAAAGTGGGTAAGAGCAGATTATAATCATACTGTTGCAACGTGAATGTCTTGTAGCAAATTCAACTTTAGTTTGCACAACGGTGAGGATGTTTCAGAGAGACGAAAGATCGTAGGGTTTGCCTGTGACTCACAAAGAAGTCAGGCTCTTTTTCCAGGTTTAAAACAACAGAACAATTTTGACCCCAAGTTGGGAGTTCTTCAGAACACAGGTACGTGGAGCGTTGGCTTGGTGAAGCCAGAACTACAACTCCCAGCAGCACCGGCGAGCCGGGCCTCCTTGGACCAGAAGCACCTATCAGTTCCGTCTTCACCGGATTCGAGCTGGCATTGGCCATTGGCAGCGGACTCAGAACCCGGATGAGAGGAAGGTTGGGTCACACAGAGAGCGGGAGGTGGAGGCTGCTGCCTCGGACGTGAACGACGTCATGTCCGCTGGGCGGGGCCTTGCGATCCCGCGCAAATTGAAAGGTCCTTGGCTGCGCTTGCAGGTGCGGTCGCTTGCTGCTGTTCTGCACCCCGGGTGAGTGAGCCCCGATGCCGACGGAGGGCGGCGGGCTGCAGCGGGGCGTTCTCAGGAGGGACGGGCTGTGTGGACGAAAGTGCGGTGCCCGCGGCTCCGATCCACGTGTCCCTCTCTCCCTCGGCGCGGGACCCGGATCTGGAAGAGAACGCGAGCGTGGGCTCACGGAGGACCCCTTTGGGCAACGTCCTTGGCCGCCGGGTCTCTCCGTTTCCGCAGAGGCGGACTGACGAGTGTCCAGTAATGAGTTTCCTTTGTGTGTTTCCTTTCATATGCAGGTTTGAGGAACCGCCTGGAATGGGCTTTCAGCTCACGCCCGTTCATTCCCGGGAGGCAGGACCATGGTGAAGCCGATGCTGCTGTTACCTTGGGTGCCGCGGGCGATCTCCTGGGGTTGATGTGCCCGTATGGCGCTCAGTCACTCCTGTGCTAAAGAGGAAATAGAAAATACTCGAGATTTCCTTGGCCTAGAAGAAACTTACCGAAGTTTCACGAATGTAATTATGTCCGTTTTTTCATCAGCACGCGTGAAAGCACGTTTTAGAGACATTGTCTCTAATGGTAGCAGACTTACTGTTTTACACATATCATGGGTGGAGGCCCACCTGCATCTAAATTGCTTGATGTTTAAAATTCGGAAGGCATGCCCCCTCTAGGGAATCAATCATTACTGGTTGTAGCCTGATCAGTAGTCTTTTGGGGGATGGTTTCTTTGTATAGCCATAGCTGGCCTGGAACTAGCTGTGAAGACCTGGCCTTGAACACAAGACATCTGTCTGTCTCAGCCTCCCGAGAATGCTGGGATTAAAAGTCTACACCACCGCTGGCCAGTTTGATTTTATGAGTATCGTGGCAAACACCTTTAATCCCAGCACTTGGAGAGGCAGAGGCAGGTGAATCTCTGTGAGTTCAAGGCCTTCCTGGGCTACACAAAAGAAACCGTAACTTGAAAAAAAGAAAAAAGTACAACTCTGTTTACATAATTCTTACTGCTTTTCAGTTGGAATATCTGCCTTTCTCCAAACTTTTGAGGTTCTACTCTGCAGCTTTGGACATGGCCCTTTAATGTAGTGAAAGGAGAGACTCAAAGTTTAATGCCGTTTATATGCCTATGACTGTTAAGAGATGAAAGATGGTGTTAGGATTCTAAGTATGGAAAGAATAACCAAGAAACTACTCAGTGGTGTTCGGGTTAGTGCTGGTGATGGATGAAGTACTGAGCTACGGTGTTCGGCAGGGAGAAGGCTGGTTGCTAGCCAAATACTAGTTTCTGTGCCAGGCTCCACGCTGAGTTTATTTTCTAAATCATTTTGGTAAATAAGCTTTGCTTTAGTGTTGCTGTTTTCCCCTTTTTCCTTTTGCATGCTGCAGTTAACTTGGCGCTATGGGGATTCAAGGATTACTTCAGTTCATCAAAGAAGCTTCTGAACCCATCAATGTGAAGAAGTACAAAGGCCAGGCAGTAGCTGTGGATACTTACTGTTGGCTTCACAAAGGAGCTATTGCTTGTGCTGAGAAGCTAGCCAAAGGGGAACCTACAGATAGGTGAGTTTGGCATGTACTAGTTTAAGTAGTAGTTTGTTTTGAATATTTCAGACTGGCCTGGAACTTATAGCCAAGGATGACTTTGGATCTCTGTTCCTTCTGCCTCCAGCTACCAAGTGTTGGGCTCGCAGGCATGTACCACCGAGGCCCAGTTTCACGTGATGCTAGGGACCTGTTCTATCCCTGGCATCTCAGTGCTGTTTTTATCTTTGTTTTTCCCGTCATGTTTCAACAAACACTAGCATTTATTAAGGGTGTGCATTTAGAGTATTTCCAGACTTCCTTCTGCAATACAGACCTGACCTGACATTTGTTCTCAGTAAGAAGTCAGAGTGGCAGGATATGGACAGGCAAATATCAAATATTATCTCTTTTACTCTTTACTCAAGAGAAGCTTTTGGTTTTTTTCCCCTAAGATAGTTTTCAGAATTCATTGTGTTTTCCCACAGCACTGCTAGTCTCTGGTAGCAAAATGAGGCAAAGGGACAATATGTTCTGGCCAAAAATGGTTGGTCCTGTTGGCATCCAGCCTGAACTCTGACCTTGTTTTAAGATGGTTCACGTGTGTTCTCATATGAAACTATGCAGTTTTTAATCTCCTCCTCCATTTTTTTGCCCATGTTTATATATAATTTGCCTTTTTAATATCTGAAAATAAAGCTGTGTATATTATTTTCTCTTTTCAAAAGGAAAAGCCCACACCTTTTTTTTTTGTTACCACTTTCTGTGTTTACTTTTTGTGTTTTTGCATTTTGAGACAGTTTTCCGTAACTTAGGTGGTCTCTGCCTGGGCTTTGTTGCATAGGATTGTTCTCATGCCTGCTTCCCGAGAGCCTTCAGCCCTGTACCACCACAGCAGATGTCCTTTCTGTTGCTGTAATAAAACACCATGACCGAGGTGACTTACTTTGGAGGGTTAGAATCCTTGATCATCATGGCAGGCATGGTGCTGGAGCAGTAGCTGAGAGCTTGTCTCCAAACATGAGCATGAGGTTAGAGAGAACTAACAGAATGGTGTGGAGTGGGCTTTTAAATCCCCAAAGCCTGCTCCCAGCAAGGCCATACCTCCTAATCCTTCCCACATAGTTCTACCAGCTGAGGACCAAGCAATTACATACATGATGCATGAAAGCCATTCTCATTGAGGCCGCAACTGGCTTTCTTTGAGTAATTCCTTAACCAAGAAGATGTAGTTTTGTGGGCTGGAGAGATGGCTGAGCAGTTAAGAGCACTCACTGGCTGCTGTTCTCGAGGTTCTGAGTTCAATTCCCAGTAGCAACGTGCTGGCTCACAACCATCTGCAATGGAATCTGATTCCCTCTTCTGATGTGCACAAAAACAGAGTACTCATATACATAAAATAAATATTTATTTATTTTTAAAGAAAGTTTAGTTTTTAGCTTAATATCTGCTATGGATTTAAACTTTCCCTTGACAACTTAAGTTATATTTGGTATAATTACTTGCTTTACTTTTTCTTCCTGCCTGGGATAGCAGTATTAGCCAGAAATGGTCACCACATAATAACATGTGCTAATGTGGAAATAAAACGAGAGGGTGGTACCTGATTCTTTTTGCTTTTGACAGATTTTCTTTAAGATGTTGCAATTCCTTGTGTGCCGTCTTCTGCTCTTTGATGTGTAATCAGATAGTGGCCACTCTTCTCCCTGTGCAGTGTTCTCTTCACTGTCCACAGCAAGGACTAGAGCAAGTGGTCTCGGGTGTTACACTTATTTTGAAAGGTCAGCGTAGACCCTGGCTGTGGGAACAGGAACGGCACCGTCTGCTGGAGTTCTCCCTTGGGAGCTCAGGGTCCAGCATCTCTTTGCCTTATTCTGGCTGCAGGTTGGGAGAACTTACATATTGTGGTGGAATGTTGTGAAAATCGCACCCCAAGCACCGTGATGTTCAACACTAACCAGGATATCACTGGTCCCAAGGGACATGATTGGCACTGTTGGATGAAATTTCATGTAGCGTTCATCGTAGATAATACTGTCAGATCTCTTGGGTTCGATAAGGTATTGTGGGAGAAGTCGAGTATTTGTTGTACTCTTAAAACTTTTCAATAGATTTGAGATGTTTCAAACCAACTTTTTTTAATGGAAGAATAAAAGATATTTGGAACAACAATAAAATGAGAATCGAAGGATTCATTTTAATCTACGATGGTAAAAGGCCCAAGAGTCATGACTTTCTGACTACCACGTATCCCTATGTACTCCCAGCAGGATTTGAACCTAACTCTCTGCTTCCTTTGGAAAGTTTGTCAAAAACCGAAATCCTTCTTTACAATTGTTTCATGTGGTTCTAAGTAAAACAAAATACTACTACTAAAGTGTAAAAGATTCAAAGCCCATAAATGTGTTTTCTTTCTCCCTCCCATAGGTATGTTGGATTTTGTATGAAGTTTGTTAATATGCTGCTGTCTTATGGTATCAAGCCTATTCTTGTATTTGATGGATGTACTTTACCTTCTAAAAAGGAAGTGGAGCGATCTCGAAGAGAGTAAGTTGACTCCATACTTACATCTGGCTGAACTGTGCTAAGGCCAGATGCTGTAGGCCCCGTGATGCCAAATTTCTAAAATTTTGATGTTGTGCATAGCATAGTACATGAACAGATTCCCTTAAATGTTCTGTTTGTGTTACGTTGTTCTCGCATTTAAAAGTAATTGTCTTTTGACATGAAACATTGCTGTGGCATAGTCTTTTGTCAGTTCTAATGCACCGTTTGCGTGCATTATTAATCGCTTGCTCAGCTGGAGTGGTGGTGCTGCTTGGAATCCCAGTACTTGGGGAGTAGAGGCAGAACAGTCGGGTTCTAGGCCATCTTCTACTTAGTGAATGTGAGGCTAACTTGAGCTGTGTGAGACCTAGTCTCCAATAAATGAATGAATGAATATATGACCTCATCTGCTGTTATCTGGGCTGATATGCCAGAAGATCTAAAGTGCAGTTCAAATGAATTAAACTCTTTTATTCTAGAAAAATTATTTCACTTGTAGCCTTATTATCGTTTCTTGAGTCTGCCTGTAACTGTTTCTTTATATTTAGTCATGTTTTTCTTCCTTTCAGGAGACGACAAAGCAACCTCCTTAAAGGGAAGCAGCTTCTTCGAGAGGGGAAAGTGTCAGAAGCCCGGGAATGCTTCACCCGCTCTGTCAACATTACACACGCCATGGCCCACAAAGTAATAAAAGTGAGTTAGTAAGAAACAACAAAGCCAAGAGAACAAATGGCTTCTCAAGTAAAGGGCGGGTGTCAGAAGAGAGGAGTCTAGGGTGATCAGTGACACCTGCATGCGTCCTTGCATGCATGCGCTGAGTTGGGATGTTGTGTGTAGAGAGGTAAAGGACGGCTTCCCATGGGCTGTGACTGAAGCCACTGTGGTCGAATCTGTGTTTAATAGCCATCAACTCACCTTTGTTACTTGAACGATGAGTTGTGTTTTAAGTTTCTCACTGCTTGAGGGGCTCTGCAGGACCCCTGTAATCTGCCTTGCTGAGAAGCTTCTTAAAGCGCCTCACCCAGACCCCACCTTCTTCATTCTAGCTTTGTACTGAAACTGCTTCTTGAAGTTAGGGTAAAGGCGGGTCAGCTCTGTGTCCTGCTGCCTGGTTCTGAGCTTACAAAAAAAAAAAAATGTACCCTAAGGCTTATCCCATGGTTCCTAATCATGTGGACGTTTCTTTTGACTGTTGATGATGGCTTGAGTTGGAAAGCAAGGGTTGGTATAGAAGAGAGTGAGCTACACAGAAAACACATGCTCTCTGTTGCCCCGAATAGAGTTCCGTGTGTAGCACAGGAGAAACCCTCGCTGGACACAGGTAGTGGTGCCGCAGGGACACTTGGTAGGCAAGAGAGAAAGGCAGCAGCAGGATGTATGTGCCCTGACGTAGCTGCAGCAGCGAGGGTCTAGGATTTATCGGTACGGTGTTGGAGAGGCTAGTCTGCTCACAGGACAGTCTGCAGTTTTCACAGGGAAAAGTACATGGACAGGTCCAAACAACTGTCTTGTTACTCTCAGAGTCTATAGAAAGTTTTTATAATTTGAAATAATGGATGTTGTAGCTTATAGACTCACCACTATCACCAAACATATAGTAGGATTTCCTTTCAAATTGAGTTTTGTTTTGTTTTTTGTTTTGTTTTTTAGATCTGTGTGTGTATGTGTGTGTGTGTGTGTGAGTGAGTGAGTGCAGGCGTGCACAGATAGCACAGGGAGGTGAAAGACAATGTTGGCTGTCCTCCCCCACCTCGTTTGATGCAGGGTCTCTTTTTTATTTATCAGTGTTTATCCATGATAGCTGCCCTGCTGGCCTCCAAGGGTTTTCCTTTCTCACCTTCCATTTTGCTGTAGTCGGCTGGAATTACATGTACTCCGCCTTTCCTTGGGTTCTAGGATCAGAACTAAGGTCTTCAAAATTTTGTGCTAAGCGAGTGTCACCCAAGGATGTGAGATGACTAAAACGAGGTAGTACTTCCTGAAATCAGTGCAAATATATTACAACTAAAAGTAGAAAGGTTCTACTTGGGAGGATGTGGTTTCTGGAAAGCACTGTGAGTGGAGGCTGGCAATGCAGTGCTGTTCTGGTGTTGGGCTGCTGGTCACTGTGGTCTCTCACAGGCTGCTCGGGCCCTGGGAGTGGACTGCCTTGTGGCTCCGTATGAAGCTGATGCTCAGTTGGCCTACCTTAACAAAGCTGGTGTCGTGCAAGCTGTCATCACAGAGGACTCTGACCTCCTTGCGTTCGGCTGTAAGAAGGTATTGAACCACAGTCACTAGGCATGCTGCTGTGTGGGGAGGGTCACAGGTACAAGACTTCCTCACCTGAAGTGCCTGTTTATGTTTTAATATCTGTTATTTATGTCTCTCATAGTGTTTCATTTCTGGTTTTGCTAGTTGATGCTGTAGGGTCTGTGCTCTCCTTCAGGGTTAGCTTGCTGTTTTGGGTGCTGGTGATCAAACCCAGGGCTTTATGCATGCTAGGCAGGTGTCTGCCACTAAGCCACGTCCCGGCCTGTGGAGTCTTTATAGTTAGGCTGTGTTTGGCTGAATGCATATATGGTCCTGGTTTAACCTCTGACTGGCAGACAAGCACTTGCCTCTGAGTGAGCTACAGCCTTCTGTACCCTGTACTCTCTGACTGGGCCTTGCTAAGCTGCCCAGCCTGGACTTGGACTCATGCTATAGCCCAGCAGGCCTTGAACTTGACCTCCTCTCCTTCCTCCCCAGCCCATGCTACCATGCTCCACTAGTTTTTCTTTTTAGTATTAATAACACCTGGATTACATTTTTTTATTTAGAAATAATGTGTAAACAAATTTAAGCTTTATAATGATCCATTATGGGGGAAGTAAAATATAAAACCACGGGTGGTTCTTAACATATACATATAAACGTCTTCATAGATTGATTGCAGGATGCTCATCAGAATGTGAATACTGGCTGACCAATAAGTGGGGTATGGATAACTTCAGGTTTTTAAATTTTTCCATAGATGCATATTTCCTGCAGTGAGCCTGTATTGCCTCAATACCAATAATGAAAGGTTGGCCATGTTAGAATGTAGAGGAAGATCAGAAGAAATACTTGTATTGCGGTGTTACAATGCAGAGCAAGAACAATTCCGTGGAATTCTTGTGGTGACGTAGATGATGGTGATCAAGTGGCCTTTCTTGGTATTGACCATTTCTCATCTGTGAAGGTGATTTTAAAAATGGATCAGTTTGGAAATGGACTGGAAGTGGACCAGGCACGGCTGGGAATGTGCAAGCAGCTTGGGGATGTGTTCACGGAGGAGAAGTTCCGGTACATGTGTATCCTGTCGGGCTGCGACTACCTCGCCTCTCTGCGTGGGATTGGCTTAGCGAAGGCCTGCAAGGTCCTGAGACTGGCCAATAACCCGGATATTGTGAAGGTAGGAGAGACCTTCGCTTTATGAAGCAGCGATTAAATAACAGGAGTACAAAAGGGGTTTGAAGTATTATGTTGGCAGCCTCTAGCGTTACTAGAAGGGGAAAAGGTGACTAAACATGAGAACGTTGACTCCTGAATCCTAGTGCTTGCGCATGGTTCTTTATACTCTGAAAAGTTTTGTGTGGTAAGAATCTTTTGTTTATGTAGATTAGAGCTATCAACACACTGAATCAGAAATTTAAACAAAAATTTGAATATTCGTTTAACTCTTAATATGTTAACAGAAATCACAAAGCCAGCACTCATAACCCCTCCTGCACCATCTTAATCCCTCCTCCTCAAAAGTTCTTTGAGACAAGGTTTTGTGAAGGCCAGGCTGCCCTTGAATTTGCTATGTAGCTATGGATAGCTTTGAACTCTCGTTCTCAGACTTACCGTTTGTTGCTGGGTTGAAAGGTCTGTTTCTAGATGTGTACAGTTGACATAAGCTGGGTATTTGGCGCTTTGCCTGAACAGTACTCATCCAAAGCTGGCTATGAGAGCAGCGTTTGGAATGATGCGGCATGCCTGTGGTTTCTGTTAGAAGTTTTCTTAGTGTAAAGAAAAGCAGTTGATTTCACCTTTCACTTCCCAGTGTCAGGTGTGGGGTTCGTAAACTCCCCCCACTCCCTGTCTTCAGCTTTATGTGAAATATTCTTATATCCATTGTTAGGTTATCAAGAAAATTGGGCACTACCTTAAGATGAATATAACGGTGCCTGAGGATTACATCACAGGATTTATTCGAGCCAACAATACTTTCCTCTACCAGTTAGTGTTCGACCCCATCCAGAGGAAGCTGGTCCCACTGAATGCCTACGGAGATGACGTCAATCCGGAAACCCTGACTTATGCTGGGCAGTATCCTTTCCGGGTTATGTGGTTGAATTTTCCACTTACTCTGTTAACGTTATAGGTAGTAGTATGCTTTTTTTGTTGATTTGGTTTTCCTTTTTAAGATGCCTGTATTATGTATACAATGTTTTGCCCGCATGTGTGCCTGCAGGCCAGAAGAGGGCACCAGATCTCATTACAGATGGTTATGAGCCACCGTGTGGTTACTGAGAATTCAAGGAACCTCTGGAAGAGCAGACAGTGCTCTTAACCTCTGAGCCATATCTCCAGCCCCATTGTACAGTATTTTCAGTGAGACAAAAACTTGGAAATTGGTTTTATTTTCTGTGGTGCAGATTGTCATATTTTTTCTCATCTTCAAAAAAACCATGCTAGTGAAAGTTAGGTGTTTGGGCTTAGACCTGAAGCTCATCTGTATATTGAGTGGTTGCTTCAGTGAGGTTGACAGAACTGGCCGCAGGTCACGTGCTCTGAGCCAGCAGGCAGCACATCAGAAGTGTCACCTGAGAACTGCCCAGGCAAGCCTGAATCCTCAGGAGGGTTCCTAGTGCACCAGGGCAGGGCGCCCCTTCCATGGCCACTGGTCACCAATACTCAGGCAGCTGTAGAATTTTAAGTCACTTTGGTAGTGGCTGGAACTTTACCCATGTCTCTGGAAGGGAGAAATTGACTTGGGCTTCCCTTCCAGAAGGCGGGGAGCTCCTGCAGCGACATGGGCCAGCAACCTTGCATGTTGTCTCACTGATGCTGATGTGAGTATTCATACTCAGTAAGTGGGTATGAATGTCATAAATTGTGACAATTCTCTGTCAATAGAGCATTCTCATATCTTAATGCAGTATGATTCAGTTGCTTGTTAATAAGGACATTTTTCCTTAACCTTCCCAACCTAGGTATGTTGATGATTCTGTAGCTCTTCAAATAGCACTTGGAAATAGAGATATAAATACTTTCGAGCAGATTGATGACTACAGTCCAGACACTATGGTAACATTTAACAACTGTTATATAAAAGCACAATTTAGTTTTTGTCTCAAGAACTTTGAGGCAAGTCTTTGCTCAGCAGCTGTGAAGTATTTCTGTACTCAGCGCTATATAGAATGTACATGGAAAACAACTTGACCTGGTGTGGCAGATGTCTATAATCCCAAGACTTGGGACCCTGACATGGGAGAATTGCCACAAGTTCAAGGTTAGCTTGAGCTATATAGTGAGATCTTGTCTTTTTTGTTGTTGTTAAGACAGGGTCTCACTGTGAAGGACCAATTTTCCGTGTCTTAACTTTTTGACCTTAACTACCTTTGTCTTTTGGAGTAACTTTGTCAATGTTTTAGCTGGCCAGAGTCCTCTGTAATGGTTGTAATGGTAAACCCATTAGTGAAACTGTTACTTCATGGATGTTAACTGGCTTAAACTGTTTCTCAGAAGTTTTTTGCAAGACCCAGTGTATGCCAGAGCAGCTTTCTCTCTCTCAGCGTGCTACCAAGTGAGGCTGATACAAGCTACTCCTTTTTAGCCTCCATTGTTTTGGTTTGGACTCAACAAATTTCTATCCAGGCTTGGGAGCTCATGGTTCTAATCCCAGCACATGGGAGGCGGAGACAGGAGGATCAGTCCAACTAGCCTAGACTGACAGACCCTGGCTCAAACAGATAATTAAAAGTAAACGGATTTCTGAGTTAGCTGGGTGACTGCTTTGAGCAGGACCTTGCGGTCAGTGCTGTCTGAAGGCCGTGGAATGATCATGTGTCACAGGACTGTTGCTGGGGGGTGTTGCTCAGAGTTTAAGACACTTTCGTGACCTCGTTTTGTTGCTTCGTGGGAAGATTGGGGTTTTCTCTCTTAGAAATGAGCCAGTGCATAGCTTGACTCCTATAGGAGACAGGCCTGGGAACATAAGACATGTTTAACGGAGAAAGGTGAGATGAGCAGAAAACAGTAAAAAGGATTATTAGAGCCCAGACTTCATCAGAACCCTCACGCCCTCTCTTCCTTTCTTGCTTTCCCTCCAGGCCTCACACATGCTGGGCAAGACCCCACTACTGGGCCTGTTTTAAGTTGAAGTAAAATGATATGTGCTCCCGAAGTCACCCAGATTGGGCTATACTCAAGATGTAGCCATGCAGTCTCTCAATTTTCAGTCCTACCTCAGCCTCTGGAGTAGCTGGGCTTACAGGACTGCATCCACAGGCCAGGCTCCAAAGCTTTGCTTTTGAGCAGTAACTGAACATTACTATAAGTAGACACAGAGGAAAATGGTCATTTCTCCTGTTCAAGTAACCTTTTTCTTTGTTTTTTTCTAGCCGGCCCACTCAAGAAGCCGTAGCTGGAATGATGATACATGTCAGAAGTCAACTGTTACCAATAGCATTTGGCACAGGAATTATTGTCCCAGACTTGAAGTGAATGGTATTTCCCACATTCCTCAGTCGAAGGAAAATCCAAGTACTGTGGGCCTTAAACAAGTGATTAGTACTAAAGGGTTAAATCTTCCCAGGAAGTGTTCCATGGTGAAGAGACCAAGAAATGGTATGTGTTTTGTTTTTTTTCCAAATGCTAGTAATTATTGGTCAGATTAAGAAACCTTTTCCAAGCCCAGGTCACAGCACTTTCCTTGATTTGTCCTGTTAGTTTTGTACTTGTAGCTCTTATGTTTAGAGATAGTATAGATGGTAGACAGTAAGACTCCAGGCCCTTCGATTTGTGAATGGCAGTGCCGTTCTCTGTGCTGTTGGCCTTGGAGTTTCTTTCTATCCCCGCCTCTCTCTACCTTGCACCTGTTAGAAATCCCTTAATGCGCAGCGCAGCACTTCCTGGCTGGGCGCTCACTCTCCGCTCCTGTTTAGCCTGACCTTGGCCGCAGATGCGCTCTTAGGTACTGAAGTTCAGCACATCCAGTGTAAATCCCTGGCGTTGGTTCTGCTTTTTAAACGCTCTCTGTGGCTGTTTGAGGTTCTTCCTGTTTTTGTGTAATTCTTAGGATCCACTTGTCACCTGCTTTTAAAAAGAGGCTGTGGGGCTCAGCGGTGGTGGCACATACCTTTAATCTCAGCAATTGGGAGGCGGGCAAGTCTGTGAGTTCAAGGCCAGCTGGGGTACAGATCGAGTTCCAATACAGCCAAGCCTGCACAGAGAAATACTGTCTTGGAAAAGAAAAAAGAAAAAAGCTATCTTAATAGTGACTATTCATTGGAGACTTCAGAGATCTGTATTCTTTATACAGATGTTTAGCATCAGCTGTCAAATTTATTCTTATATTTTCAGTTTTTTATCTTTTAGAAGATGGTATTTCAGTTTCTAGTTGATGCCAGTGTGTAGAAATACAGCCTGTTTATTTGTATTTATTGTTATATGAGTGGATGGTGTATTTTGTGTGCTATGCACCATTGTGCTCAGAGGACAGCTCTGCCTCTCTTTCCAGCTTTGTTTGGGTTCTGGGGGTTGAGCTCAGTCAGGCCTGCACAGCAAACATCTAGCCACTGAGTCAGTTCACCAGGCCAGTGCAGTTGAATCCTAGGTGTTAACCCTGTAGTTTGAAACACCCAAATACTGGACTAAGTTCAGTCCCTGTTGCCCTTCAGATATTCTGGTGGCACAGTTGTGACCCAAGGAAGTTTCTCTTTGGGCGACAAGTGCCTCTTCTATTGGGAAGTGCTTTGGGTGTAATGTTCCCTAGTTGTGCTGCGACTGTGACAATGGTTGTGGTTGTGTCCCTGGGTGTGGTGTGCTGCTGTTGACGACAGTCAACAGTCAAGCGTGCACTGGTGGTGCTCTGGGCCCTTCTGAAGCTGCTTTCTCCAGTGCTGCAGAGTCAGACTGCGCACACCTGTTGGCCTGCTCGTTATTTCTGTCACTGGCTGGGCTTAGGTTGAATTCCCCCTGTTGCTGCTAAAGTTGAGTGCTGTGACATTTCAGACGTGCAGTCGGTTGTTGAAAGTGTGGCCCCTGTGCCTTACACGGTCAGTTGTATTATCTTTGTGTATAAAATATTTGAGTGAATTAGAGGACGGAGAAGAATCTAGAGCCCCAGACCCTGTCACTTAGGGCTGATCCTTGTGTTCAGAGGTGACCGGTGCTGCCCACTGGGCTACCGTGAGACCCTAGGGGTCCGAGCTAGCTGTGCTAACAACCTGTCATCACAAGGTGAGGTTGGTCTGTGCTCGTTGCTGGGGCTCCTACAATGTGTGTTTTCCTTTTCTCTAAGAGCGCCTAGTGCCCTGCATAGTAACCAGACTTAGCTTTTGCTAGGAATTAAGGTATAGTTTACTGAGCTGCAGTTTTTTAAAATGTATTTTTCTTTAAAAATGAACATTGTCTCTAGAATTTGTCACCCCAGCCTATCCTACCACCATCTTGTTTATTATTTATTTTATTTTTACATTTTACACACAAATACACATATATGGAGGTCAGAGGGCAACTTACAGAAGTTGGTTCTCTCCTTCCATTGTGTGTGCACCAGGGCTCAAACCCAGGTGTGCCATGTTGCTGGCCCTCCTGCTAACCTCTTACTACAGGAAGTGTGCACTCAGGCCTCAGTGGACGGAGGCTGAGCAGGCTGAACACCGGCTGGAGGACTTGAAGTGCCGCTGCGCCGTCCGTGTTCTTTTCTCAGGCTGCTGCCGTTTGTATTCTACAGCTGACCCAGCAACCCTCCTTGGCCTTGGGGCTTGGTAATGAAGAACCAAGCTAGAATATAGTCACACTTAGCTCGGAAACCGCAACAGGGGGTAAATGATTTCTGGTTTTATTGGAGCAGTAAAAACTTTCAGTCAGCTAGGTGTGGTGGCTCACACCTGTAATCCCAGGATTCTGGGAGGCGGAGACAGGTGGATTACTGTAAATTCGAGGCCCCGCTCTACAAAGTGAGTTCAGGACAGCAAAGGCTACACAGAGAAATCCTGTCTCGAAAAAAAAACCTTTCAATCATTAGTCATAGCTTTATATATAAGCTGCCCTCCAATTTTTTTTTCTACACTTAAATATAGTTATTCAGAATCTGTTACGCCTGAGATCTTTCTGTTTGGTTGGTTTTGGTTTTTTGAGACAGGGTTTCTTTGAGTAGCATTGGCTGTCTTGAACTCTTTTATAGATCAGGCTGGCCTTGAACTCACAGAGATTTGTCTGCCTCTGCCTCCCTGAGTCTAGCTATGCCCTGAAACCTTTTGATTAGGGTAATCTCATATAAAAATCATACAGATAAATGGCACTAAATGTCAACAGATTTGGAAAATGGTAAAACACAGCTAAGGTAATTGATTTTCAGTTATTCTTAATGTTTTCTTTTATGAGGCATAGCTTTCAGAAGACAAAGTAGGTCTAAATATATGGCTTTGTGTAGAGCCCTTACCCAGCACGTGCAGGAAAAAAGCATGCTTTGCCTTTAGGACAGCAGGACTTGGGCTGTAAAATCCAGGGCAGAGAGCCAGTAAGGGGGCCTGATAGTTTACACATGCTTCTGCTTTTTGTTTAGAAGCGCTGTCCGAAGATGACCTGTTGAGTCAGTATTCTTCATTTACAAAGAAGACCAAGAAAACTAGCTGTGGGGATGGCACAGCTACCAACTCCTCTGAAACACCTGCACCTACCTCGGAATGCGGGACTGCTCACAAGACAGATACACACACCCCGTCCAGGACAAGGAATAAGTTTGCAACGCTTTTACAGAGGAAGAATGAAGAAAGCGGTGCTGTTGTAGTTCCAGGAACCAGAAGCAGGTACAGCGGTTTCAGAGCGCCGTCTAAGCTAGGTGTTCATTACTTGCGAAAGCCTGCTGCACGCCGATTCCTTACTTGCCTTCCATTTGTTATCTTTACTGTTGTTGTGACCAAAATGCCTGACAAAAGTATCATAGGGAAGGAAAGGTTTGTTTTACGTCACATTTCAAGAGTACATCATGTCTGTGGAAAGGTGTTGGGGAGGAGGAGCAGGTCACATTGCACCTTCAGTTAGGAAGAGGAAAGCAGTGACCGCTGTTGCCCAGCGCCCTGTCTCCCATGTCTTCAGTTCAAAACTCTAGCCATGAAACACTGCCACCCACATGCAGGGTGAGACTTCAGCCTAAGCCGCAAGATTCTCACGGTGTGCCCGGTAGCTCCCTTCCTAGGTGATTCTAGCCTGTGTCAGTCACCAGACCAGAGTGCGGTGCAGTTCCCTTCCACGCCAGTTCAGGCCAGTTAGTTCTGTCATCTGCCCGAGCAGAATCGGTAGAAAAGGACTAGAGTGTCTGCCGACACGCTGTGGTCGGAGCTCAGCTCTGCTATAGTGCTCTTTTGCCTTTCATGGCATTTGGAGGTGCTGATCTGTCTTATCTTAATGTTAATACTTTTCCTATAAATAAATATTTCAGTGTATCTTTTAAGATCTAGAAATATTCTAAATGACACAATAGACTAATTGGGAAAGAGTGGCCGTGAACTGAGATGGGGTTTGAATTGGTTCTTTTTGTTTTCTGGGTGGTCCAGAATTCTGTAGACGAGGCTTGTCTTAAATTTACAGAGATCACCCTATCACTATTTTTCAAATACAAGGATTAAAGAATCCTGGGCTCTGTGTGTTACTATGTAAATGAGTTTCTAAAAATGTGAATGTTACTATCCTGTAAACTTCATGAGGCATGGTGGCTCATGTTTTAAATTCTAGAACTTGGGAGGCAAGGACAAACTCTGTGAGTTTGAAGCCAGCCTGATCCATATAATGAGTTCCAGGACAGCCAGTACTATGTAGAAAGACCTTCTCTTGAAAAACAAAACAAAGCAAAGCAAAAAAAAAAAAAAAAGTAGACTTCAAACCTCAATTAAAACTCCTTGTGCTCTTTATGTATGAGAGTAGATGCGTGAATCTCAATAGATTTGTGAGCAGACCCTGAAATACTTAAGATGATCCATTCTTTCTGTTCCTTGTTAGGTTTTTTTGCAGCTCTCCAGATTTTGATGACTTTGTACCCAAAAAGGCAAGCAGTCAGCATCTAAATGAAACTGCTGTCACAGGTAAAGCCATCACCAGTCTCGGGGCATCGGACTGTCCAGACATGGAAGGCCAGAAGCCAGTTGGCACAAGCCAGTTGGCACACAGTCCAAGTGCTCAGATTCCAGGCAATGCCACTGTGTCTCCTGATGGAAAGGCTCAGTCTTCTGAGACCAGCAAATTCACGGGGACCGTGTTCCCGCCCACTCCAGGGACACTAAGAAGTTGTTTCAGTTGGTCTGGAACTCTTGGGGAATTTTCAAGAACTGCCAGTCCTTCAACAAGCACTGCATTGCAGCAGTTCCTAAGGAAGAGCGAGTCCCCCACCTGTCTTTCTGAAATCTGTGCCGTGACTGACAGCTGTCATTCAAAGACTGAGATGTCGGGTGATAAGTCTCAGCCCTTGCGTGAGGCAGGCAGGGCCTCCCAGTCTCAGGAAAGCCTAGACTCACCATGCAGTTTAAACGTATCGACCCTTTCCCAGCTCTCCAGTAAGGATTCGGATTCAGAGGTGAGTCTGTTCCTGAAGTCTTTGTTCAGACTCAGACACGGGGAAAGGGGGTGTTGATCAGACAGTGAGGACATTTTACCAACATTTATATTCAAAATCCTTAAGTGTTTGCGGCTGAAGTGTTTAAGAGCACTGGCTGCTCTTCCAGAGGACCTGTCTAAAAATCCACTTCTAGGGGATCTAACACCCTAACAGGCTCCTAAAGTGACAGAGAAAAAGCTTTCAGAATCATAGTGTACATTTTCTAGGATATTTCTACAGCAAAAAATGTTTTGGTACTCTCTTCAGTGAAATTGATAAGTATCTTTTCCATTATAATTCATTGTCTGTTATTCTTTCCTGTGTTGTAAATGTCTTTTTGTGAAATTATGTTATTTACCCAAGTTCTCAGTTTACATGTTGAGTATTGGTTGAGTTGGCATAAAAACTCAAGTAGATTTTTATTTTCTATCTGGGGAATCTAGGAATCTGATTGTAACAATAAGTCACTTGATAATCAAGAAATTCAGAACACCAAGCAACAGTTGCCTTCCTTTTCAAAGAAAGATGTACTTGTAAGAAACAAGGTAAAACATTTAAAATTATTATTCTTTTAATTTCAGAAGTAGTGTTATTGCCAAACAAGTGAGAAATACACACAAAATGAAAATTAAAATACCAGTGTTCTGAATTTTTTTGTTTTTTTGAGGTAGGTTTTCTCTGTGTAACAGCTCTGGCTGCACTGGAACTTGCTCTGTAGACCTGGCTGGCCTCAAACTCATCTGCCTCTGCCTCCAGAGTGCTGGGATTAAGGGTGTGCTACCATCACTTGGCTTGTGTTCTGATTTTGTTTTTAAAATACCTGCTTTCAGACTTCTTCAGACAGCATTTATGCATAACTGAGAATTAATCTTTGAGAACGAAGTCCATGAGTGATTGACTAGTCCTAGGGTGAGAATGCTTTGCTGTGTATTACCAAAAGCTACACACTGGACCCAAGCAGAGCTGTGGGGTTCTGTTTAACTTCTGACTTTTTATGTAGAATCTGCCAGATTAATCAGTTTTAAAGTCTTATTCACACATCTCCCTCTCTATCCTGAGAAACACTGTTACTGTGTACAGGACAAGAATCAGCCCTCAAAGGCCCGGTGTGCTGGCATGCGCCTTTAATCCCAACAAGGGAGGAAGAGGCAGGAGGAACTGTGAATTCCAGGACAGCCAGGATTGTATGGAGAGGCCCTGTCATAAACAAACAAATCAGCCCTTAAGTAGAAACAAAAATATCAAGGGATTTAAATCACTTATGCTACGCTTGCACAGACAAACTTACCCAAAATATAATTCAGTTTCAGTTTGAAATGCAAAAGATCTAAGTGGGATCAAGGAAAACAAAGCAATAACTGATCGTTTTTTAGGAGTTAAAGGCAGTTCTTTTAGAGAACAGGGTTAAAACTGGCGTTTGGGGAGGCCCACACTCCATCTCTAACAAGCAACATAACACTAACAAAAACTCCAATTTATCTTCAGGTTCCTGGACTATGTAGGTCTAGCTCTACAGACTCTCTTTCTGCAACCAAGATCAAGGCCCTGGTGCCTGCCAGGGTCAGTGGATTGAGCAAGAAGCCGGGAAGCATCCTGAGGAGAAAACACAATGACACCGAGAACAAGCCAGGGCTGCAGATAAAGATCAGCGAGCTCTGGAAAAACTTCGGGTTTAAGAAGTGAGTTCCCTGGTTCCTTTTCTGCAGTAGGACGGAGCTCTGACTCCTGTAGCCCGCCCCCCTTTCTGCTCTCATAGATGAAGCTTCTGTTTCTCACCTTCAGCTCCTAGTTCAAGCTCAGAGCTGCTTTTCCAGACAGGAAGTTCGTTTTCTTCTTCTTGCTCAGGACTGGAATGAGAAGGGGTTAGGCAGCAGCTGAGAGGGCGTCTGCACTGTATTTCCTTTTGTTTCTAGGTGGTTAACTGACAAATGTAACCACGTGCACCAGTGTTGTGGGAAGTGCTGAAGCTTCCTAACGCAGCAGCTGTCAAGTCCTCTTTATTTGCAGTGTTCCACTTGTGCCCGCTCTACCTTAGGACGGACATTTGGTTTACTGACAAATCCAAGAAACTTACCTGTAAACTGGTGTTTTTTCAGGCTCACATTGGAATCTGACACAAGGAAGTTCTGTAAAGTGTGCCTGTAGGAAGGATCCATTTGTTACAAACTGGTTTTTACATACATTGAAAATCTGAAGAAGGGCTGGAGAGATGGTTTCTTTAAGAGCCCTTGCTGCTCTTTCAAAGGACCAGAGTTCAGTTCCTAGCTCCCTGTACTCATGTTGGGCAACTCACCACTGCCTGTTACTAACTCCATCTTCCGGGAAGTACTACGTCCTTTGTAGCCTCTGGACCATGTGCTTAGACACATACACATAATCAAAAATAAGTTATTTTTCTTCAAAAAATTCTTAACATTAAATAAATTTAAAAGAAATGGGCTTGGGCTGGTGAGACGTTTTAGTGGTTAGGAACACTGGCTGCTCTTCCAGAGGTCCTGAGTTCAATTCCCAGAAACCGCATGTTGGCTCACAATTATCTATAAAAGGATTTGATGCCCTCTTCTGACGTGTAGGTGTACCTGCACAGAGCACGCCTACATTTAAAAAAACAATGGCCTGGGTGGAGGTGGCCGGGGCAGGTGGGTACTTCTGGCTGCCTGCTGCCTGCTCTTGGCCCTCACACTGAGTTGGTGGCAACTTGTACCCAGATCTGCTTTGGCATTTATTGGTACAAATGTCAGGACAGTGGGAAAGGTAAATGTTATGAAAATAATTTGATCTTATAAAGCTCCTAAGAGGGACTGAAATCTCCAGGGTGCATAGAACTTATAAAACTGGTGTTAGAAGAAATCAAAGTTACAATAGTATTCTTAAAGACCTATTGAAAAAAAATGAAAAAATGACTTAGTGATGTTTAATTTTTGCTTAGAAGAGACAAAATGTTACTGTGCTATTTTCATAATAGGATTTTTAATGGGTGTAGAGCAAGAGTCCAGCAGAGGGACTTTGGTTTAAAAAAAAAAATACAGCTCAACTATTGGCCTTTATTTATGTTCGTCCTTAGCCCAGCTTGAAGGAGACTATTAAAATGCACACCTTTACTCCAGCACTTGGGAGGCCATGGCAGGAGAATCTGAGTTCACGGCCCACCTGGTCTAGATAGCTAGTTCTAGTTCAGTCAGGACTACACAGGGAGAAAAAAAAAAAATATATATATATATATATAGAATGTGCTCTATAGAAATTGAGATAGACTACACAGTATAGGGTTTCTGTACCCCTATTTTTTTCCACTTAGGTTATTGCTTCTCTAACAGTACCTGAAGTCAAATTTGTTTTACTCTTTTTTTTTTTTTTTTTTTTTGCAGAGATTCTGAAAAGCTTGCTTCTTGTAAGAAGCCCCTGTCTCCAGTCAAGGACAACATCCAACTTACTCCAGAGACAGAAGATGAGATCTTCAACAAGCCTGAGTGTGCACGTGCTCAGAGAGCAATATTCCACTAAGTACACGCTGCTGCCGCAGGAAACTCTTATCATTTGGAGAGATTTGTTTCTATCGGTGCCGTTTTTAAAATGGAATACATATTGTATATTAACTTTGACTTTCTTTTGCTCAGCTTTTTATATTTTCATAGAAAGCTAAATAGAAGAATAAAACTGTCTTTGACACTTCTGGGAAGTTTAAATGCTAACTTGGTAAATCTGACGGTGATGACAATCTAAAGGATTTTCTAACATCTTGTATATTTTAGGTAGTAAGCTCCAGATATTCGTAGTCACTTGGACCCAAGAGTAAATGTCTCACTAGCTTTCTGTTGTTTGGCTGCCTTTCCTGTCTGTCCTTTAAGGGCAAACTGGAGATAATGGTGCTGGCATGGGAAGGGTAGTCGGGGCTCTCTGTGGGATTATACTTGTTAACAATTTAGGTCTAAAAGCTGCCACCTGGTTTTCTCAGTGTATCTCTGAAGTGTGGCCCAAAAGTTCTTTAGCAAATTTTATTTAAACCTGTGCAAGATGCTGGAGCTGCAAGGCCTGTGATCAATATATTCTGCAAAGATACAGGCAGAGGCCGGGAAGGAACCAGCCATCCCAGGGCCAATCTGATACAACCAGAGAGAGAGAGGGGGATTATGAAGGTGTTTATGACTCAGAGGCTAGATGAGAGACCACAATTTATAATCCTTAAAAGGGAGTGGGGGGTGGGGCAAGCACAATTGGATGAATCTGGAAAATACCTACTCTGAAGAGGAGATTTGAGCCCCCTGTGAGCATTCCTGTCACTGAACAAATGAACTCAGGCACACAGCGTCTACACGTATACGTCTCTTAAGTGTCAGAAAGCAAGTAAACGTGCTGTAGATGCACAGGGCTGACAGTATGGAAGAGAAGGCGCTGAAGGATGGGGTGTAAAGGAAAGGAGGGTTCTCTATTAGCAGGAACTGAGAGGTAGATGGGCTCTGTCAGTGGTGAGACAGGGAGAGTCTCCAAGTCACTGCATAGTGCCAGCCCTATTAACCACTAATTTCCTTAACAGAATCCTTGTCTCCAAATCCCAATAATAATAATGATAAATACTCTCCATCTTGCATTACATAAACCACACATGAAGGTACATACTTGTAAATCCCACCTGGGAGGCTTTTGGGGCTATATGCTGAGTTTAAAGCCAGTTTTTGAGATCCTGCTTGTTTTTGTTTTTGTTTTTAATGAATGACCAAAGAAGAGAACGAAGGCCTCAGGGAATTGTCTTTCCTGGGGTTCACTACTTAAACAAGTTCTCTTCTATCTACACATTGGTTTCCCAGGTGTCGTTTGAATAAAGACCCCAGGCTTTACCATGTTACAAATCTGTGAACTCTCTGGTTCCATGCTTAGCTACAATCAACAAGAGCTCATAGCTTATAGATAACAGGTTCTGTGCTGGATATGGAAAGGATCAATGGTATGGCATATTCAGAGAAGACTACTCAGACAGGGGTTTAAGCCCGGTGACTACCTTGTTCAGGATAGTGCCTTTTTCAGGGTGAGCTTTAATACAAAATAAAACTCTGGGTTGACATAATTTGGTTAAGAACATTTAGCCAGAGTCAGCTATAGAAGCCAGAAAGTGAGGTTAGTGCATTTAGAGAACTATGGACTAGGATGGATTAGGCCTTTGTTTTAGTTTTGGCAGGTGATGCTGTCTTTGTGCTGAGTTTTACAGTGTGACTGGTACTTTCATCATGGCATCAGTTGTGCTAAGGGGCTGGGGGTGGGGGCTGCTACTGTTTGGGACCCTGTTACAGTCAAAAGGACTGAGTGCAGCCTCTGTCCTGTAGCTCCCATTAGATGTAACCAACCTATGGTCCTCTGAGTGCCTGTGACTAAGGAGAGCTATGAATGCCACCCAATACAAAACTATATGCTTTAAATACTATGGGCAGGCAGATCTTTAAGTTTCAGGCCAGCCTGGTCTTCAGAGTGAATTCCAGGACAGCCAGGGCCACACAGAGAAACTCTGCCTCAAAAAAACAAAGCAATACAAAAAGCTATGAGCTCTTTGTTTTGGTTTTTCTGTAACCCTTTGGGCAGTTTGACCTGTTGCAATGTACACCCCTGTGTGAAAGGTGCTCAAGTTTTGTCAAAAAGTCATACACTAGGGTTGCGAAGATGGCTCCTGCCACCAAACCTGAGGGCCTGAGCCACATTGTAGAAACCCAAAAGGCAGAGGAGAGAGATGAGTCCTGAAAGTTGCACTCTGACCTCCATACATGCAACCATGGCACCCATTTGAGTGCACATATCCACAGCATAACTAAATGGGAGAAAAACCATTTAAACAGCTAATTAGAAGCACAATGCTTTGAGGCACTATTTCATACTCTAATCAGCTGTATAGGTGTGACTGGACTTGGTAGTAGCTATAGGTTTGGGTCAACCCTGGGGACACACCCTAAGTTCCCTTTCTAAGTGATGGAAAGGAATAAGAACAGCAGACAGGGACTGCCCAGAGTGTATGGTCTCTAGCCGAAGGAGGCTTTTTTCCTTCTACCATGCTGCTTCCTTGTGATTTCAGGCTAGTTAAGTTGCTGGCTTAGTGTCACCTTTCAAATCTGTAAACTGGCTTGTTAGGTGGTGCCTTAGTTAGGGTTGCCTTTGCTATGATGAGACACCATGGCCAAATAGAAGTTAGGGAGAAAGGGGTTTAGGTTTACACTTCCATATCACCGGTCAGGACTGAAGGAAGTCAGGACAGGAACTCAAACAGGGCAGGAACCTGGAGGCAGGAGCTGATGCAGAGGCCATGAAGGGGTGCTGCCTACTGGCTTGCTCCTCATCACTTGCCCAGCCTGCTTCCTAATGTAACCCAGTGTCATCAGCCTAGGGATGGCACCACCTACAATGAGCTGGTTCCTCCTGCACTAATCACTAATTAAGAACATGCCTTACAGCTGGATTTGGGTTTGTTTTGCCTTTTTTTCTTTAAGACAAGAGTTTCTCTGTGTATAGCTTTGGCTGTCCTGGAACTCCCTCTGTAGACCAGGCTGACCTTGAACTCAACACAGATCCACCTTCCTCTGCCTTCCAAGTGCTGGAATCTCCAACCCATTTCATCCCCATTAAGTCTGAGGCCACAAAGACTCTTTGTCCTAACTCAGCAGTCACCTTGGATTTCAGGAACACCAAGGCCTGGCAGGCTAGGGCAAGCAGCACAGAGTGGAGAAAATGATTAAAAATGGGCAGGCTGTACTGTAGAGCTGCTCATCTCACAGGTCTCAGATTGTCCCAGGCAATGATAGCAGTTCAGAAGTGAAGCAAGTTTTGTTTTTGAGACATGGTTTCTCTATGTAGCCTTGGCTGTTCTAAACTGCTTTGTAGACCAGGCTAGCCTCTAACAGAGATCCACCCATCTCGGCCTCCCAAGCACTCGGATTAAAGGCGTGCACCTCCACACCTGTCTTTTTGGTTTGTTTGTTTTGAGGCCAAGCCTTTTCATCCTAATCTGGCCTCAAACTTGCTGTGCAGCCCAAGGATGACCTTGAACCGTCTGATCCAAACATCTCATAGGGACCACCCGAGCTGAGGCAGCGATAGATGGGACTATACATGGACCAGGACTAATTATATACAGTCTTATTCCAAAGCCCACTTCTTCTCTTAACCTAAAGCCAGGTGGGGAGAAAGGGAATGTAAGGTCCTTCAGTAGCTGTAAGTACTGCCCTGGGCAGAATTTGAGACATATGAGTATCAGTAACTGGCTTCCTTCTGGACAGTTTTCATGGTCAGTGGCAGATAATACGCCTTTCATGCAGACAGCAGGAACTTTCCCCTGCCCAGGCCCAGCCTGAAGCCACTGAAGGAAAGAGACATGATACGTCTCCCCAGTGAGATAGTTACCCGAATACCTGAGAAGCACATGGCTTGTGGATCTTCACTGCTCAGCTGAACATCGGAGCAACAAATTTTTCTTTCCTGTTTCCCATCTTCCTTCTCCTGTCTGCTTTCCCAGACACTCATTTCTCCTTTCTCTCTGGGCCCAGGCTGGCCTTCATCTGGGATTGCAGGTCTGTGCCATTACCTGGAAAGAAAGGTTTCCAAGAATCATTGTACTAACATGTAACATTACCTGGCCACCCAAGCTGCATTCTGAGACATTTTGTGTCTCATTCATTTCCAAACACAGAATCTGAACATCAAATTCTTAAGTAAACTGTTAGTGAAAATTGACATCCCAGGATGCCTGGATCCAAATACTGCATCATAGAAGCAGCTAAAAGATGGCTGTTTGTATTAGGATGGGGATGGAAGATTGCAGATGTAAGACAAGTTCGATAGTCTCTTCATTTCTCCTACCCCCAAACCTCATATATTTATCACATATCCTGGCAGCTCAAATTTTTTTAATCTCTTTATTTTTATTTTATGTGCATTCTTTTTTTTTTTTTTTTTTTTTTTTTTGCCTGCATGGGTGTCTGTGAGAGGGAATCAAAGCCCCTGGAACTGGAGTTACAGAATTTTGTGAGCTGCTGAATGGGTGCTGGGAATTAAACCCGGGTCCTTTTGAAGAGCAGCTGGTGCTCTTAACTGATGAGCCATTTCTCCAGCCCCAATAGCTCAACTCTTTTGTTGTTGTTGTTCTTATTTTTTTTTTAACATAGATGTTCTCTGTGTAGCCCTGAATAGTCTGGCCTCAAACTCATGAAGGTCCATCTGCCTCCGCCTCCCAAGTGCTGGGATTAAAGGCGTGTGCCGCTGCGCACAGCTGTAGCTCAGCTCTTAATCCTTGTTGGGATCCATTGGTTTTCACTCTCCTCGCAGTCCCTTTCTTCCCTGCAGGCATTTCAGTCAACCTCCAGACCACTCTTACTTGAAACTTGGTTTAGTTTCGCTTGCTTGACCACACATCTAGTGACTATGCCTGGAGAGATGGACAACTGCTCCCCAAACCAGTTGCATCTGTCTCTTTCCAGCTGACCAGCAAGCATCCAGCTCCTCTGGTATCTTCACTCCCACGGAACTATCACACATGGTGTTTTCCTCCTCATCTTTGTTGTCGGCAAAGCCCTGCTTCCCGTTCTACTGAGGTTAAATTTAGTGACTCGGTAGTATTTGTCGCCTTGTAAGAGAAGCTTCAGCGAAGTGGTGAGAACAGAGGTTGATTTCAATGGGTTTAAGATGGAGGGACTGGGACACAGTGAGTACATAATTTCTCACAAAGATCTGCAGGAACAGGAACCAGGAGATGAGTGAGGAGTCACAGTCTTGCTTGGCACCATGAGTCAGTAAAAAAATAGATAGCTAAATAAGCGAGTAAGTAAAAACCCTCCCTGGGTTACGTTTCAGTCTATACAAGTCTTCTTGGGTCTTCCCCAGCCTCAGGATCTGGGGATGAGAAGGCAGGACTTGGGGGAATCTCCACAGATGACGGATTTCTTCTCCCAAGAGCATTCTAGCTACTCCACTGAAGAAGGGCTAGTCCACCTCCCCTCATCCTTGTGTGTGTTTTATTTTTCATTTTTTTTTTTTATTTTTTTTACCTTCTGAGGAATTGTCCTCAGAAGACCCAAATTTAGTCAGTTGGGATTTTGTTAGTTTTAGTGGAGGGTCAGTCAGAATGGGTGTAGTCCTCACTGTTACACAGCCTTGGGACTGTGACATTGAAAGTAATCCAACCCTTTGGGGAAAAACACTGGAAAAGGAAAGGCAGGCTTTGTGGACATCTTCCCAAATCTGATTCTGAGAGCAGGGGGCTTCATTGCCTGTGCAACTGTTATTGCTTAATTGCACAGAGAATTCTCCACTCTGGTTTTAAGCCTTCTTCATCTTAGGCCTGCTTGGCAGGCTCCAGAATATTGGCTGACTAGAGAAGAGGTTCTATAGTGAACGTAGAGAGGACATTCCTTTCATTTACTACCTCCGAGATCTTTTCAGGAAGTCTTAAGGGTTAAAAGAACTGCTAATTCTTGACCCTCCCCTAAGCACTCTTATCAATTAATTAGTTAATTTTGATGCACAGTCTTAATATGTAGCCCAGGCTGGCCTTCAACACACAATCCTCTCCCCTTAGCCTCTGAAGTATGGGATACAGCTGAGCTGATGATAAAAATGCACATCTCCAAACTATTTTCATTTCATGAATTAAACGAGAATATTTCCCATGAATTCCTGGGATTCCCATCAGTTCCCACAATTGCAGTGTGATAAAGGATTCTAAGAGAATTGTGAGAGCAGTCTAAATTTGTAGGTCAGAGTACGCTTCCTGGAGGAGATGCCTCCATGGGTAAAGGTCCTTGCCCCGAAGCTGGTAGCCTGAGTTCAATACCTAGAACCCCCATGGTAGAAGATAACCAACTCTTGAAAGGTGTCTTCTGACCTCCACATATGCATCATGGTGCATGAATGCTCCCCCCACAATAAATAACCATATGGTTAAAAAGTGATTTTAAAAGAGACTAGAGAGCAATTTGCGTGGTGGGAAATAGGATAAACTGACAACTAAAGTCAAAGCATGTGAAGAGACAGGATGAGAGAGGCTGGAAAACAGTCTGGACCTTGGAGTCCTGGGTTGACATGGAGACCTTGGTTGACATGAGGAGGCTTCTTGTTGAGTTTATATTTTGAGATAGGACCGGCCGCTTAGAACCCAGACTGGTCTCAGATTTAATACACAGTGAAGGCTGGCTTTGAACTCCTAATCCTTCTGCCTTTACCCTCCAAGCACTGAGGTTACAGGCATGTGTCTCTCTTTTAAATTTCTGTGACAGCCTTGCTATGTAACTGGGATGGTCTGGGACTCACTATGTCAACTAGCAACAATTCTAGGATCACAGGCATATGACACTATCCCTGGACTTTCTTTCTTTCTTTCTTTCTTTCTTTCTTTCTTTCTTTCTTTCTTTCTTTCTTTCTTTCTTTCTTTCTTTCTTTCTTTCTTTCTTTCTTTCTTTCTTTCTTTCTCTTTCCCTCTCTCTCTCTCTCTTTTTCTTTTGGTATTTTGTGAAAAGGTTTCTCTGTGTAGCCTTGGATGTCCTGGAACTTACCAGGTAAACCAGACTGGCCTTGAACTCAAAAGATTTCTCTGCCTCTGCCTTCCAAGTGCTGGGATTAAAGGCATGCTTCACTACCACCTGCCTCTGCCTCCTAAGTGCTGGGATTACATGCACGTGTGCACCACCATGCCCTTCTCTGACTTTTTCTTTTTTTCTTTTTTAGTCAAATTCTCAAGGTGTACTCTAGGTTGTCCTGGTACTGTATAGCTTAGGCTGGTGACAAACTCAACATTCAGAGGGTGTGGTGGTACCCACCTTTAATCCCATCACCTGGGAGCCAGAGGCAAGTGAAGGTCAGCCTGGTCTAGAGCGGTTTACCTGCCTCAATGAACAATAAATAAACAAACTCAAGATCTTCTTACCTCCACAGTTTGAATGCTAGAATTACAGGCATGAGCCACCATACCCACCTTAGATTTTTTTGTAAAGATAAGATAAAGGAGTTAAGCATTTTGAGGTGGGATAAATCATGATCCGATTTTAAGGTTAGAAATAGTTTAAGGTGTGTCTTGAAAACTTTAAAAGAGAAGAACAAGTTACTTGGCATTTCTCTCCTGTTCCAGAGAATCGGTGGTCTTTAGGGAGCTATAGGTGGTCTACAGGTAGCCTGGAACTGTGGTAAGGTATAGAGGAAAGCAGGAGAAACACATGGCCAACATTTCACTCGGCGAGAAAGAAATCTCCACCCTGGCTGGAGTGCAAACCTCCAGGATGTCTTGCATCTTCTTCCTGTGCCAGCGCTGCAATGAGCCCCTGAAGCTCTCAGAGAAGCTCAGTGCAATGCAGGACCAGCCCTTGGCACCTCAGGACCATGCCAGCCCCTCCACAGAGACACCCGTTTCTGGGGAACCACAGGTTAGGCCCTCCTGCAGATCCCACCATGAGGAAAACATGAAGTCCACGGAAAGCGCCAGCTGCTGCATCTTTACTCTGCTCGGTGAGTCTCTGTCTCTGAGAACTTTGAACACTATCCAAAATACTGTCATAGAGACCTGTAAAATCCTCTCAGGTCAGAAGGACGTAGACCATCCTCTGTGTGTGGACTGTACCGACAATCTTCTGAGTGAGCTGGATGCCCAGCTTACTCACACTGAGTCTGACACCCAGACCTATAGGAGCTTCCTGGAGAGAGAGTCGCTGGTGACTGAGGATGAGGAGGAGGCACTCCAAGTGAGGCTCAGGGCCGAGCTGTCCTGTCTGGAGCAGGAGGAGGCAAAGCTGGCTCAGGAGCTGGAAGACGTTCACCACCATCATGCAAGAGTAACCGCGGAACTTGAAGCAGCCCAGGCAGAGAGGAAGGAGCTGCAGCAACAGGAGCAGCAGGGCTGGGTGGAGTATTCCGCCTTGAAGGTGGACCAGCTGGAGCTGATGGACCAGCTGGGCAGTGTGGAGAACCAGCTGGACTACGCCCTGAGGCAGCTGCGGCGCTTGAAAGAGACCAGCATCTTCAATACCACCTTTACCATCTCGGATGAGGGTCCGTTGGGCATGATCAACAATTTCAGGCTGGGCTGCCTCCCCAGCATTCGTGTGGGATGGGATGAGATTAACGCCGCCTGGGGACAGACAGCCTTACTGCTCTTCAGCTTGTCCAAGAAAGCTGGGCTGCAATTCCAGAGGTACCAACTGGTTCCCTGTGGGGACCGTTCCTACCTCAAGTCCTTGACTGGTGATGGGGTGCTGCTGTTGTTTTCGGATGGGAGTCATAGCGTCGTTTTGAATAGCACATTTGATTGTGGGATGAAGGCCTTCTTGGACTGCCTGGCACAGTTTGTGGAGGAGACTGAGAAGGAAGAGGGATGCCTCTGCATGCCCTACAGGATCCATGTGAAGGAAGGTATGTTGGAGGATGCGTACGGCAGTGGGGAGTACTACTCCATCAGGATCCATCTGAACACAGAGGAGGAGTGGACAAGGGCTCTCAAGTCCATGCTTACCAACCTGAAGTTGATTCTTGATTGGGCTTCCTTAAAGTACTGTCAAAATTAACTTATTTTCAAAAATACTATGGATTTGCTCAGAGTGACCCAAATGTCACTGCTGCTCTCCTTAAAGCCCCGTGTCCCTTTCTCTATCTTTTCCTCTGGTTTACCTGCGCCCAGGCATTCAAAATGACAGGGGGAAACACACACACACACACACACACACACACACACAGACATAAGATACCCCTGCATTAAAAAAAAATGATGAGACAAAGCAAAGCGGGAGTTGGCTGGAGATGAGTGAGTTGGATAGTGGAGAGAAGTGAGGTTTGAGCTTCTTGAGAAATACTGAGTTGGTTTAACTGTATGTAGTGAACCTTAGGGCAGCAGCATGGATGAGATTGTTCGGGGACTGACTTTGTTGTTATAATGTATTGCATAAACCTTTCCTTTTCCTGGCTAAGACAATTTCAATAAATGCCTACATTTTCTTAAATGATTAAAAGTGAGAAGTGTGACTTTGTGTGTGTGTGTGTGAGAGAGAGAGAGAGTTGCCTAAAACACAAGCTAACCTGGCATCCAACATTGCCACACTTTACGCCTCTATTATGCTGGAATTTATGTGCCTCTACAGCTGAGAGGTGTCTATTTGTTTTTATGTACATTGGTGGTTTTGCCTGCATATATATCTGTGTGAGGGTGTCAGATCCCCTGTAACTGGTGTTACAGACAGTTGTGAGCTGCCAAGTGGGTGCTGGGAATTGAGCTCAGGGCTTTTGGAAGAGCAGCCAGTGCTCTTAACCTTTGAGCAATCTCTCCAGTTCAATTTGTCTCTTAATTAGGCTGTGTCATGTTGAGATTACCTTTTTCTCAGAGGTATAGTCCATATAGCTCTGGCTAGCCTGGAACCCTTCATCAGGCTGCCTCTTCTAGGATTAAAGGCATGTGCTACCATACCCAGGACTTTTTGAGATTAGTTTTGAAGGCTGGAGATAACAGCTCAGTTGGGTTTTTGCCTAGCATGAACAATGTGCTGGATTTGAACTGGTTTATTTCTAAAGCCCAGTACGGCGTTGCCAGTGCAATCCCAGTGCCTGGAATGTCTGCCAATGAGCTGGAACTTTGCAATCAGCTACACAGTAAAGGATTCACTGTGGCCATTAGTTACCTATAACAAAGAAATGATCCCAAGTGGGGTGTAAAAAGTGAGGGTTCAGGGAAAGTGCCAGAATGGAAAAGGGTCAATGAAGATACCCTTAGTTTCCAAGGAAACATACTCTGTCATATTTTGCTCATCTGTGAAGTGGGAACAATTATACTCACTTGGAAGCATTATTGATTACAAAATCAAACTGATAGACTAAAGTACTCAACTTTCCCCAGTTTTCATGTTTACATCTCACGTAATGGAATTACCACAAATAGAGAAATTATTGTTTTTTGTTTTTGTTTTTTAAAGACAGGATACAAAGCCTGGCTGTCTTGGAATTCACTATATAGATCAGGTTGTACTCAGACTCACCTGCCTCTGCCTCCCCAAGTGCTGCGATTAAAGGTCTGTGATACCATACCTGGTTTGTTTTACCCCTGTTTGTTTTAGACTGGGATTCTCTGTGTAGCCTTGGCTATCCTGATTTGTAGACCAGTCGGGCCTTGAACTCAGAGTGATCCACCTGCATCTGCTTGTCAGAGTGCTGGGATTACAGGAGTGTAACCACCACACCCAGCTGCTATTCTTAGGAATGTATTAATGGACACCAGGCAGTGGTGGTGCACACCCTGAGCACTTGAGAGGTAGAGGCAGACTGAGGATCACTGAGTTTGAGGCTAGTCTGGTCTACAGAAGGAGTTCCAAGACAGCCTAGGCTACATTGAAACCCTGTCTCAAAAAATAAAAGAAAGAAAAAGAAAGAAAGAGGAAGGAAGGAAGGAAGGAAGAAAAGTGTTGATCTCTGGCATGGTGGTGCATGTCTTTAACCTCAACACTCAAGAAGCAGATCCATGTGAGTTCAAGACCAGTTTGGGCTATATGGTCAGTTCCAGGCCAGCCAGAGCTACATAGTGAGACTCTGTAAAAGAAACAGAAAAGGAAAGAAAGAAAGAAAGAGAAAGAAAAGAAAGAGAAAGAAGAGAAAAGAAACAAGTGATAGCATAGAATGGGAAAGGTCCACTGAATTACATCTCCAGCTTTTCTTTCCTTTTGAGACAGGGTCTGCTAAGTTGCTCCAACTGGTCTAAATAGAATGCTATGTAGCTCAGGTCTGGAAGTTCCCGATCCTCCTGCCTCAACATCTCATGAAAGATTCTGAGCACTTGCTCCGGACTGAAGAGCCACTCTGTTTTAGAGCTTTATCAGCTGCTGGTGGCTGTACAATCCCTGTTTGGCGCTCCGGGATGAATTCATATTCATAACTGCTTATCTTTTGGCAAAGGCATCTTATAAAGATAACATTGCGTTCACATTTGGGAAAGTACTTATTTCAGTGGCCGGGGATTCTGTTTTTATCCCAAAGTCCTCATTTCACTTACTGTAATAGTCTTAGACCCTCACTTCCCCAAACTGTGCCTCTTTGGATGATGTCACAGCAAGTGCCAGTTACCATAACAGCACCTGGAATGGGCAGGACCACCTTGCTCCTCAGTTCTTCTGAGGATCTGCTAGCATTCCTAAGGAGATCCATTTACTTCTCTGTTTATCCCATGTCTGAGGGTTACTATTTGCTGTGATGAAATACCATATGGTGACCAAAAGAGCAAGTTAGAGGAAAGGGAATTTATTTTTATTGGTTTGCATCACTGTTCATCCCTGAAAGAAGTCAGGACAGGAATCTGGAGGCAAGAGCTGATGCAGAGGCCATGAAAGAGTGCAGTAATGGCTTGCTTCTCAAGGCTTGCTTAGGGTTCATATAGAACCCAGGACCTCTAAGCCAAGGGTGGTACCGCCCCAAATGGACTGGCCCCACCATCAATCACTAAATAAGAAAATGCCCTACAGATTTGTCCACACACAACCCAATGTTTTGGAAGAATTTTCTCAGTTAACACTTCTGATTCTAGCTTGTGTCAAGTTGAACTAGCCAGCGCAGCCCAACATTTATGTATATAATTGACTAGAGATGATCTTTATGACGATTATATAAACCCAGCATTCTTTTTCAAATTGAGTGTTTAATGGTCACAATGTGGCTCTCCTAAAACTTAAAGGTCTCTACCGCCCCCTCGTGGTACTTGTTGCTTCCAACAGCATCAGTAGTGACCTGTGGGTTCGGAACTGGCTGGCAGACACCAGCTCAAAGCTGTTGTCACTTGGGAAGAAAAGACTGGGTAACATTGAATCAAAGGGTGCAGATATCACATAGCCTATTTAGAAGGCTTTTCTGTTTTGAAGTCTAGGTAAATTGTATTAGTATATGAAGAAAATGACAGATTTAAAACTGTCTTAGAGTTGCAACATTGATCCTTCTTTTGGACCGGGAACTATCTGATGCCCCAAACCCTGCTCTCCTCGGGAGCATGCTCAAAGTATGTGTTCCATAAGTTGATCTGAACTCGATGGGTCAAAGATGCACAGGGACAAACCATCCTGGCAATTCTTTCTCAAAAGGTGCCCCGAGCTGCCATTGGAACCCTCTGAGAATCTTGAGAAACTGGGGTTTGGGAAGCAGTGCTAAGAAAGAGACTGGGTATTCTACATCCTGTCAGCTTCTGAGGTGCTGCTGATTCTACCAGTTTGCTGACCAAACTGGAATAGTCTTAACTGGACTCTAGACCAACGCTTCTTAGAATCCTTCACTCTTCACTCAGAGGATACACTTGGCAATGTTGGGAGACAGTTTTGGTATCACTGTAGGGGTTCAACCTGTGTGCTCCCCATTAAGTACAGTCCAGAGATTCTATAAACCCTTCACCACCAAGAAATATTTGCCCAGATATCTATTACTTAAAAACTTGGAACCTCTGCCCTAGACCTGTATCACCTAGGTCTGACTCCTGTGAGCCTGGCTCTAACCTGAAAGCAGTTTTGCATACAACTAAGAATGCTTTTGACCCAAGAAGTGCTCTTCATTTATGCCTCTTCAGGAAAAGTCTTGCAGAACAAAAATCTATAAACAGGCCTAGATCAGGCGGCCACCACCTAAGCTGTACTCAACCTTCTTCGGGGTGTCATAATAAATTCCCTAAAATAGTTCTGCTCCATGATCATAAGGGGTTTTCTTGGTATTAGTGTGGTGATGTTGAATAGACTCATGGTCTCAGAGAATTCAAATGTCTATGGAGAAGCCAGTCAGTAAATACACACTGAGAGTTGCTTGTGCATTTGTGAAAATGTCAGGACCCAGGCACACTCTGTTATCCAAATATATTACAGTTGCATAAAAAACTCACGTGCAAACATACTGTGAGAATACAGAATGGATAGCCATTATTTTACAGTATCAGAGCGGGGAGAATCCACGTAGAAACATTAACCTTGGAGGCCAAAAAAGAACCCTGATGAGAAAATGGACCTTATGGTCTGAGGGGAAATTGTGGAATTAGCTTTGAAACACCTGGCTTACAATGAGGTAATTACTCAGCTAAAGGTTTCTTTTTTTTTTTTTTAACAGAAAATCATAAACAACCTAGATGCAAAGTGATACAATCCATAGCATGCAAATTGCCAATTAGTTTCAGTTATGTGAGTGGGTGCTAAGAAAAGAAAGGCTGTATCCAGGCTAAAAGTGGCCTGAAACTCTCCTGTAGACAGGCCAGCTACTGGATTGGCTTCTTGGATCTCGTGTTCTCCAGCTGTTGCTTTAAAGGACTTGGAACACAGCCACTGTGCTACGAGACGCTCCTCAGAGCCCCTCGAGCCCTGCTGCACCCAGCCTCGGGATGGCTCCGCTGTCAGTCCTCTGAGTCAGTACCAAGTCTTTTGCGTCTTCATAGCTGAGTTCCTAGACACACATGAGCAGAGGTTAGGGGTCTCTGTCCACAGTGATATGCACACGACACAAAAGCAGCCTCACTGTGGCCCCTCCACCCACAGGCTCTGAGCTGTATGCAACAAGCTACTTTTTATGTTCTAAGGTTCCCTTAGTAAAGAACAATGCCAACTCCAGTAGAGGGTCTCAGGCCATCCCCCCTCCCACTCGGTGGCCTGCCCTGTGGGAGCGGCTGACCGGTCCTCAGTGGCTGGCTGGGCGCTCCAGTCTAAAGTAGGAAACTGCTGGATGGGCACAGAGGGCACCTGCACACCCTCAGACCAGTCTGCCACCTCGGGCTGAGCAGCAGTGAACTCAGGAGCTGGCGCAGTCCATGCGCCCTGGAATTCCTCCTTGGTCACGGCCTCCTCAGCAGCAGCCTGCTCCTTCTTCTCAATCTCCTCTGCGTCTCTGTAGAGGTAAACATCAGGTATACCTTCCTACGGGTGCTAACGGGAGATAGTGCCACGCATGCGCAGGACTTCATGCCAGCATGCCCCACACTGAGTTAGCTCACTTGTTGCATGGGATGGCAATGTCCCTGTAGTACAGAGAAGAATCTATGTTGCACAGAGTGATGGTGGGCAAGTTGATGGAAGAGGCTGCTGTGAAGTCAGCCCTGGGCAGTCAGTCACCACTAGAAGCTGTGGCTCCCAGGAGGCTGCTGGGATCTGGTTTGTGGAGGTCCCAGGTGTGAAGCGGCCAGCAATTGGCGTGGCTGCAGTAGCAGCGGCAAACTTCAGCACAGCTCGCCGGCCAGTGCTCCTGGAGGAGGTGACGCTGGCATCGGCAGGGTCCCTGAAGCTCCTGGTTGCTGTAGTTGCTGAGAGAAGTTGGGGATCTCCTGAAATGAGGATTGGACCCTAAGCAGCAGGAAGCAGCTAAGAAAACGACTCCCCTTCTCCCACTAACCCTTTCTCCTATTTGGTGTTGGGGAGTTGGAAGGGATTGGAGTAGGGAGAAAGGTATAAAAATGTAAATAAAAGAGGTTTTTTTTTTTTTTTTTTTTTTTTTTTTTTTTAAAGTACGCCAATACCCCTGTCAAGGCCCCCTCGGCTTACCCTTAACTGGGTGATCTATCACTTTCAGTGTTTCGTTTACTCTGGTATAGAAAGCGTTAATAATGCTCAACACTAGATGTGAAATTCCATAATCCACATGATTGCTCTGTGATATTGAGTTCTTGTTTCTGTTTCGAGACAGGGTTTCTCTGTGTGGCCTTGGCTGTCCTGGACTCACTCTGTAGACCAGGCTGGCCTCGAACTCACAGAGATCCCTTGCTTTTGCCTCCCAGAGTGCTGGGATTACAGGTGTGTGCCACGGCTGATCTTTAATTCTTAAACACAGTGCATTCCATTCCACCATTTACCACCTAATTCACTAGCACCCCCTTCAGTACAGCGGGGAACCCTGTCCTGGAATGCAGCCCCCATCGAAATCATCACCCCTGCCATTATTTGTTCTTATTAGTTTACCATTTGCAGGTCACCAGGACATTCAGGGAGCTTTAGTTTAGGCACTGGGATAGCTCATTCATCTTAGTATTTAGTTCTCCTGGGGTGGAGAAAAGGCACCTGCAGCTTAGAAAGTTGACACAATCTGATCAGCATCATCCAGATGGTGAGATTTGAGTTAGTCACATGCTACCAAACGCTTATCATGAGATAAGGCTTTGCACTGTAGAATTTAGCACTAGCTTAGAGTGGTGCCATGACAGTTATTGGGAAAGTACTTTTTGTAGCATTCTCGTTGGCAGGGCTGGGGTAAGAGTTCACATGCACAGAACCCTCTCCCTTTGATGATGACCCTGACTTTGGTCCTGATGGACTATGTGTCCGATATCCCCTGGGGACACATAGCCCAGACTGAACCACTGTCCTCTCATTATAATCCTTGGTGGTAAAGGCTGAGTGGTGCAAATTGGGGCTGAGCAGACTCCTTCCAGAGTCTGTGCTGCCAAGGGACAGCAGGTGTGGGTTGGCCTCCTACATCCCACATTCACAGCCGGAGAGCTTGGCTCCCTTTCCCCTGACTCAACTGTGCAGCTGTGGGCTCTAGACGCCAATCTCTACCACCCTGGGTGGAAAATGATATGCTGGCAACAGGAAGTATTCCATGGTTTACTAATCCTTCAGATACAGGGAACTGAAAGGGAGAGAGAGAGAGAGAGAGAGAGAGAGAGAGAGAGAGAGAGAGAGAGAGAGAGAGAGAGAGAGAGAGAAGAAAAAAAGGAAGAAGAAACTCTGATGTGAAGGGAAAGTGGCCATAAATGGAGAGTGGCCATTCTGAAAGCAACCAGAAAAGGAGAATTGAGCCTGTTTTTCTGAGAGCCAGAGGCATTTCCTGCTATACCCAGGGTCTGAACAATCCTTGAGGTCTCCAGGACTATACTTGTACAAGAGGAAACATTTTAAGTGCCTATAGGGGTGGGAGGAGTATCTTCTCCCTCCAGTTCGAGCGCTGGGATTCTATGTACGTACTGTCACACTTGACTTCTAAAACTTGCCTTCCTATCTGTGGTCAATACCCTCAGAGTCTGGGCAGCTGACAAAGGAGTAAACACGACCATGGTCCCCGACTTCAGGCAGACAACATGCTGTGTATTGGGGAGGGAGAGGTGACCAAGGAAACACACAGTGGTACCAGTCATGAGAGGAGAGGTCTGGAGGCTGGGGCAGAGTTTGCCAGGAAACATGATTTCTTAGACATATAGGAAGGTGGAAGAAAGTTTTCTGAAGGCATGGATGTGAGCTTATTAGCCAGGCAGAAGAAGGTAGTGATTGGGGTAGAAATATGAGACTGATGCAGGAGAAGAGCCTGTGAACAAAGAGAGATGCTGTGTGTTTAAGCAAGTGCTAGGGGGCTGTGTAGTTGCCTGTTCCAAATGCCAGCTGGGCATGGTGGCACATGACTTTAATCTCAGCACTCCAGAGGCAGAGGCAGGTGGAGTTCTTTGTGAGTTTGAGGCCAGCCTGGACTACAAAGCCAATCCAGGACAGCCAAGGCTACAGAGAGAAAATCTGTCTCAATAACAACCACCACCACAACTGAAGAGTTCCAAATGCACTAGGAGAACCCCATATAAAATGGTCTGAAGGGCTCTGGTGAATCTCACCAGCTGTTCAATGGGTGAGTCCATGGGAGCACTAGAACCTCCTAGTTCAAGTTCAGTGGGATAAATTTGTACCCTGAAAAAAAATTCTGTTTAGCATGGAGTGTAGATTGGAGACAGGGCATGGAAGTGGGTGAGGGAAGAAAAGATGGAAGTTTTCCTTAAGAAGGTTGTGATCTAGATTGAAATATTAGACACTGGTGGAAAGGTATGAAGAACGTAAGTAGGAAACAGGGTAACATTAGCAGTTTGGAGCAGACAGAAAGCCAGGTATGCATAATTAGTGAGTTATGCAGCTCTAAGAGTAGTGTTCAGTTGCCTGGAAAACTGGGCTAAAGTTAAGCTGATGTTGGGTATCAGTCATGGTTAGATTGGAGTACCTTTAAGACTTGTGACAGATCTTGAGGAATCACTATTCCTAATTGTCTAAGAAAGCGCCAAATTGATTTCCAGAGTGGTTGTACAAGTTTACATTCCCACCAGCAATAGAGGAGGGTTCCCCTTTCTCCACAACCTCTCCAGCATGTGTTGTCACTTGAGTTTTTGATCTTAGCCATTCTGGTGGGTGTAAGGTGAAATCTCAGGGTTGTTTTGATTTTCATCTCCCTGATGGCTAAGGACGTTGAGCATTTCTTTAAGTGTTTTTCTGCCATTCTACAATCCTCTACAGAGAGTTCTCTGTTTAGCTCTGTACCCCATTTTTTAATTGGATTACTTAATTTGTTGCTTTTTAACTTCTTGAGTATATATATATATATATATATATATATATTGGATATTAGCCCTCTGTCAGATGTAAGGTTGGTGAAGATCCTTTCCCAATCTGTAGGCTGTCATTTTGTTTTGATGACAGTGTCCTTTGCTTTCCAGAAGCTTTTCAGTTTCATGACGTTCCATGTTCCATTTATTGATTGTTGTTGCTCTTAGAGCCTGTGTTGTTGGTGTTATAGGCATATTTCCAAAAGATGCTCAGGTACACAACAAGGACATTTGCTTAGTCATGTTTGGAGCAGCTTAGCCAGAACCTGGAAACAACCCAGATGTCCCTCAGTTGAGGAATGGATACAGAAATTGTGGTACTTTTACACAATGGAATACTACTCAGCAATTAAAAAGGAGGAAATCATGAAGTTTGCAGGCAAATGGTGGGACCTGGAAACGATCATCCTGAGTGAGGTATCCCCAAAGCAGATGCACATGATATATACTCACTTAAATAGACCTATAAGATAGGATAAACATACTGAAATCTATACACCTAAAGAAGATAACAAGAAAGAGGACCTGGGGTAAGAGGATCAATCCTCACTTAGAAAGATAAATGGAATGGACATTGGATGTAGGAGAAAACAAGTAACAGGACAGGAGCCTACCACAGAGGGCCTCTGAAAGATTCTACGTAGCAGTGTATCAAAGTAGATATTAAGACTCATAACCAAACCTTCGGCAGAGTGCAGGGAATCATATGAAAGAAGGGAGAATTAGTAAGAGGTCAGGAGCTCCGCAAGGACCAAATATATCAGGGCACAGGGGTCTTTTATGAAACTGTTTCTCCAACCAAGGACCATGTATGGATATAACCTAGAACTCCTGCTCAGATGTAGCCCATGGTAGCTCAGTATCCAAGTGGGTACTCTAGTAAGGGGAACAGGACTATTTCTGACATGAACTCAATGGCTGGCTCTTCAACCCTCCCCCACCTTCCCCCCCAAGGGAGGAGCAGCCTTGCTAGGACACAGAAGAGGACTTTGCAGCCAGTCCTGAAGAGACCTGATAAGCTAGGGTTAGATGGAAGGGGAGGAGGTCCTCCCCTATCAGTGGACTTGGAAAGGGACAGGGAGGAGATGACAGAGGGATGGGAGGGATTGGGAGGGAATGAGGGAGGGGGCTATGGCTGGGATGCAAAGTACATAACCTGTGATTAATATAAAAAAAAAGACTTGTGATGGAGGCTGGTGATGGATATGGAGTTGAGGGTCTACAATGAAGTGAGATGTAGCCATGGTGTGGTTGTGATGACTAAAGAGAAAACAGACTAGGAAGGACCCTGGGCTGACCTGCTCTGACGGGTTGACGCTGAGGATTGAACATTCCACATGGGCACATGTTAGCATACAGAAGTCTGAAGGTCCAGTGCAATCAGACATGGTTTCTTTCTTTTCTTTCTCTTTCTTTCCTTTCTTTTCTTTCTGTCTTTCTTTTCTGTCTTTCTGTCTTTCTTTTTTTTCTCTTGGGAGACAGGGTTTCACTTTGTAGCCCTGACTAACACTTTGTAGACCAGGCTGTCTCAGACATCCCTTCTTAACCTGCATCTTAACTCACGCATCACCTTGGCGACAGCTTTAGTTTCACTATTATAGTTTGTTTACTTACAGTTTCTCTTTAAATATTTTTTTTGGGGGGGACACCATCTAATATAGCTCAGGCAGGCCTCAATCTCTTTGTACAGTCCAGGATGACCTTGAACATCTGTCTCTCCTGTCTCCTACTCTGGAGAGTTGGGATTACAGGTGTATGAGATATCATGCCAGATTTATATTACACTGGAGACGAAACCCAGGGCTCTGTGCGTGCTGGAGCCATGCTCTACTTAGATATGGAATGATGTGGAGGATAAAAGAAAATGCAGGAACAAGCAGAAGAGGGAAGGCACGAGCGGTGGCAAAGGCCCTTATTCCCATTGTTGTTGGTATCCATCTGCCACTCATCTGTGTGTGGTTCACTAGCAGTCCCCAAGCTTCTGTGGCAAAGAGACATTAAGTGCAAAAAGTAAATGAGAAATTCAAATGTATTCTCATCTTTGAGACACGTCCTGCCTGTTCAGTCTGGGCCAGGCTGACATGTGCCTTCTGTCTTATATATAGCATTTCTCCTAGACGGCTAGTGAGATTGCTTAGTGAATAAAAGCTCTTGTTCTTGAGCCTGATGACCAAGAGTCCAGTTCCCAGTATCTGCCTGGTGAAGGGAAAACTGACTCCTGCAAGTTGCCCTCTGACCTCTGGAGGTGCACCATGGCATGCCCCCATCCCCCAAATAAATAAATGAACAGATAAACAAACTAATGTAATAAACTAGAAAACAAACAAAAACAAACCCTCTTCCGGAACAGTAAAATGAATGAGAGAGAAAGGAAGACAAATCCCGCTTTGTAAAAGCTTCACCATGACTCCTCGTACCCAGAGTCAAGTTCAGATCCCCGTTGGGACCCTTCAGAGTGAGTCTCAGTCCCCATAGTTCACCATCCTTAGCATCCCCTCCAGCTCAGGGCCTTGCTGGCCAACTACACCCACCCCTGTTTCCTTCCTCAGGCCTTGGGTTTAATTCCCGCCCTTTGAATGCTCCTGCTATATATATTTCCTTCCCTATGTTCAAGGGAAGGTTTTCTTTCCTAATTCAGTTCCTGTGGCGACAGTGTTACCAGGTACGCCTTTATATTTAACTTGGAGTGTGCCCGTGGGTTCAGCGATCATGATTAGATTTGGCTTATTCTCAGCCAACAAAGAATGGGGATTGTGAGAGATAAATGCAGATGTGGGTATCCCATTGTCTCCCATCTTTGGGAAGGCAGGAGGGGACCATCCCATAGCTGTTTGTGTCAAGCTTGTACAGCTGCTGGCCTGCTTGCTCCCAAGCATCAGAGATACTGTTCAGGCCAAGGGCGTATCTGGCAGTGCTCCCAGGCAGCTGGAGAGCATTACAGAATGGTTGGCACCATGGAAGAGGGTACACTTACAATCTCCCAAGGGCTGCCAGCTCACCTTTAATGTTCCTTTCATAAAGTCTTGGCTTCTCCTTACGTACTTTTGAATTTTGTCATTTGTTTTTATGCGTGGGAGTCTTTTGATTGCCTGTATGTATGCGCAGTACATCTATGCTTGGTGCCAGAGAGGTCGGAACAGGGCATCAGACTTTCTGGAACTAGAGTCCACAGAGAGTTGTCAGCAGCCGCATGGGTCCAGGGGAGTGAACCCTGGTCCTCTGCAAGAGTAGAGAGTGCTCTTAACTGTTAAGCCATCTCTCCAGCCCTGTTTTATTTCTGTGAGAGCAAAATTGTTAGAATAATATATCTATGAGTAATAATTAGAAATGTGAAAACAAGCTCCAGGTTCAGTGAGAGACTCTGTTTAAAAATATAAGAGGAGGAGGGGCTGGAGGATGGCTCAGTGGTTAAATGCACTGGCTGCTCTTCCAGAGGACTGGGGTTCAATGCCCAGCACTTACAGGGCAGCTCACAACTGTCTGTAATTCCATTTCCAGGGATCGAACACCCTCACATAAGACAAACATGTAGGCAAAATACCGGTTAACATAAAAAACAAAACCAAAAACAAAACCAACCAATGATGCCAGATGGTGGTGGAGTACACCTTTAGGGAGGCAGAGGCAGACAGATCTCTGAGCTTGAGGCAAGCCTGGTCTACAGAGCCAGTTCCAGGACAACCAGAGTTACACAGAAAAACCCTATCTCAAACCAAACCAAACCAAACCAAGCCAAGCCAAGCCAAGCCAAACCAAACCAAACAAAAAGTGGAAGCCAAGCATGTGGCACAGACCTTTCGTCTCAGAACTCAGAGGGAAGAGGCAATTGGATCTCTATGAGTTCTGTGCCAGCCTGGCCTTCGTAGTGACCTTCCGGCTATCCAAGGCTTCACAGTGAGTGAGACCTTGTCTAAAAATCAATAAGCCAATAAATAAAGGTGGAGAATAAAAGAGGAGATATATAAGTTGACCTATGGTTTACAAACACACACACACAGAATCACACACAGACACACATGCACACACACATTCTAGTGAATATGCACAGGCATACACCGCACACAATAAATCTTTATCATTACCTACAAACTGGCAAGCATTAAGCCATTCTGGGCAAGTAGACATACTTGGTAAGTTGACCAACTTCTCATCTGCCTAATCTCTGCTCCTTTGTTCTGGGCGTGAGCTGAAGTAGTTCGGGTTTCCCTTGTGCACTGTCCTTTCACTTGCCATGGAGTTTTTGTGTGGACGCCGTGACGCAAGGCTCACATCTTCCTTTCACAGGTTATCCATCTCAGTCCATGGTTTCTTCCAGGTCCTGTTTCCTGTTTTATAACTCCAGCATCTCCGACAACATGAGACATTCTCTAGGGACTCGATTTAGTCATGGCTTACTTTTCATTCGTAACAAAGTACATAATTATTTTGTGTTTGTTTGTTTGGGTTTTGTTGGTGGATTCATTCATTCATTCATTCATTCATTTGGGACAGGGTTTCTCCGTGTGGTCCTTCTTGTCCTAGAGCTCACTCTGTAGGCCAGGCTGGCCCCACAGGGATCCTCTTGCCTCTGTCTTCTGAGTCCTGGGACTAAAGGAGTACACCAGCACTCCCAGCCTCTCCTTCTATTTTTATATAAGTTCTGGAAATTAAATTCAGTTTGCCTGGATTTCTCATCAAACTTGGAAATTTGAAATTCTGTCTCAACCTTTCAAGTGCCGGGATTAAAGGCCTGTATCCACAAATACATACTGGGCTTATTTTGGCATTTTTAATTGAATAATTTTTATCAATAGGAAGTATATACTGATCTCCTGTACTCACCAAGTACTTCTCTGTGTTACTCATATTCAGTCACTTTTTTTTTTTTTTTTTTTTTTTTTGGTTTGTTGAGATGGAGTATCTCTGTGGAGCCTTGGCTGTCCTGGAATTACTTTGTAGATCAGGCTGGCCTTGAACTCAGAGAGATTAGCCTGCCCCTACCTCCTTGAGTACTGGGATTACAGTTGTGTGCCAGGAGTCACTTTCTTGCCCGTGGACCCTGAGTCTCTCCCTCCAGGCCAGGCATCCACCATTCCCATCAGTACCTTGGTACTTTTACACAATGGAATACTATTCAGCAATTAAAAAGGAGGAAATCATGAAATTCGCAGGCAAATGGTGGGACCTGGAAACGATCATACTGAGTGAGGTATCCCAAAAGCAGAAAGAAACATATGGTATATACTCACTTATATAAACCTATAGGATAGGAAGTTCAAGCTGAAATCTACGCACCCAGAGAGGAT
>CM053759.1:17064895-17078736 GCA_028658305.1 Pachyuromys duprasi | reverse complement strand
AAAAAAAAAAAAAAACCTGCTAGGAGGTGCAGTTACGAAGCACTTCAGTGTCTGTCCAGTGTTGAAATAGCCAAAGACTGCTCTCTCTACCTTCTATCAGGGCTGCAAGCTCCAAAGGAAACACAGGCAGCACATTTTCACCATCGAACTGCCCCTCCAGCGTTCAGTGTGGTGGGTTACATGCAGTACTTGCTTAGTGCCTTTTGGCATAGGGGAGGAGTTTCTGCTTATGAATAGTCAAGAGGGAAAGGAAGTTAGCGTCTCTCTCCACTAGATGTCACACCACACTTGATGTTCAACGCCGAGTTCCTGAACTGTTATTCAGACTTCACATCAGTTGGCTTACTCTGGCCATAAGTAGAAAAGTACTGGTCAGGCTCTTCTTTCTTATTAAGGCCTGCTTTTAATTAGCTATTTGCAAAGACGAGAGGATGTGCAGGCAGAGGCTCAAATCACCTGTAGTGGGCTTTGGAATTGATAATGTAATAATCATGTGATGTTTTCTCTACCTGTTGTTTTCCCTTCCTTCCTTCCTTCCTTCCTTCCTTCCTTCCTTCCTTCCTTCCTTCCTTCCTTCCTTCCTTCCTTCCTTCCCTCCCTCCCTCCCTCCCTCCTTCCTTCTTTCCTTCCTTCCTTCCTTCCTTCCTTCCTTCCTTCCTTCCTTCGTTCCTTCCTTCCTTCCTCTTTCTCTCTTTCTTTCTCCCCTTTTTCCAGTCTAATCCATCTTCAAGTTCCTGATTCTCCTGCCTCAGCTTCCTGAGAGCTGAAGATTGCAGGCGTGTGCCACCATGCCCTGCCCTGCTCTTCACTGCTCATTTGCATTTTTAAGTTTGTAAAATGTAGGGGGTGTGAACTAGGGGACTAGTCTGAAATGAGTTCAGCAAAATCTCAGTAATGCCATTCTCAGAATTAAGCCTAATTTTTCCTATTACATATATGCATATATGCAATAGATGTTTTGTGCTGTTATCATGTACATTGTTATCTTAATTTTTATACTTATGTGTGTGTATGCATGTGTGTGAGTGCCCTCTGTTCTATGGCTGTGAAGAGACACCATGAACAAGGCAACTTACTGAAGAAAACATTTAACTTATGATTTGCTTACAGCCTCATGATCATTATGGTGGGAAGCATCAGGCAGTCTCCATTATAGACATTTTTCCTCTCTCTCTTAGTCTCCCCGAGTGACCTCACTATTTCTCATTCAAAGCCAGCACAGTTCATTCTTCTACAGTGACCTGGAGAAATTTGCAAACATTTCAACAGATTTTTCCTATAGATGTGCTATGCATTAATAATAATAATAATAATAATAATAATAACAATAATAATAATAATAATAAAAACATGTGTCAAGCCAGGCATGGTAACACCTGCCTGTAATCCCAGCATTTGGGGAGGCAGACACAGGCAGATCTCTGTGAGTTTGAGGCCAGCCTGATCTACCAAGGGAGTCTAGGACAGCCAAGGGTACACAGACTACACAGAGAAACCCTGTCTCAAACAACAACAACAAAAATCCCTAACCAAACAAAAAAAGAAACACACACACACACACACAAAAGTCCTGTGTCTGTGCACATGCCTGCATGTGTGTGTTATGCGTGTGAACTTGTGGAAGTCAGTTCTCTTTTACTATCATGTGGGACATGGAGATGAAGCAGCCTCCTCTTCAGTGGAGACATGCTGGCCCAGTGTTCTGTGGCTTCCTCATTTGAATCGTAGCTCCAGCTTGTGGTAGGTCTGCTAGAATGTAACCTCCTGGTTCTCTGAGGGACATCTGTGCTGGCTTCAGCTGTTGAGCGTTAGACTGTGGCTCAGGTAGAAGGGGCCATCTGGTTCAGCAGCTCCGGGTTGGTGTGCACATCTAGCTTCAGCAAAGTGGAGGATGGGAACTAACAGTGAGCAAACACTGTCTGCCCCTCTAATGTTATCTCAGTTAATCATCACATTGCCACTGGGAGGAGAGTCAGGATTTCTGTTTTGCAAAATAAACCAGCGCTCATAGAAATGAGGTGAGTGCGCAGAGCCACACACATACTGCGACAGTCAGAAATTCGGCTATGTTAGTTCCTTCCCTTTCCTTGCTGTCTTGACAAAAGACCCAACAAAAGCAACTTAAAGAAGGGAGAACCTTTTTGGCTCGTAGTTCTAGGAACTGTCCATCAAGGTGAGGAAATCACAGTGGCAGGAGCTTGGGGCAGCTGGTCATTTTGTATCCACAGTGAGGAAGCAACAGGCCGGTGCTCAGCTGCTCTCATGGGGAACACCGCCTCATGGAATGTCCATGCACGCTAATGGTGGGCTTTTTACCTTGATTAACCCCATCTGAAACCTCTCTCACAGATATGCCAGAGGTCTGTTTCTTAGGTGCTTCTAGATTCTGCCAACGTAACAAATAATATTAACCAGCATACTAGTAGTGAACCCTGGTCATTTAAAGGACAATCCAATCTCTCATCATTAATTATAGTGGCTGCCTGAATTTGAGCACGTGGCAGCTACCTTCTACCTTTAATAAGAGTTTAACACATAGCCTGAAATCATCACAGTACAATGTTGTTGTTGTTTTCAAATCATTAAAGAGGGTTTAGGGTGTTTGAAAACATGCATCATATCTCTCTCCCTCTCGGTGAGACAGATTTCTTTCTTTTCTCTTTCCTCTTTTCTCTTTTCTCCTTTCTTTCTTTCTTTCTTTCTTTCTTTCTTTCTTTCTTTCTTTCTTTCTTTCTTTCTTTCTTTCTTTCTCTTTTAGGTTTCTTGAGATAGGGTTTCCTTGTATAGCCCTGGCTGTCCCGGGAACTCTGTAGACTAGGCTGGCCTTGAACTCAGAGATCTGCCTGTCTCTGCCTCCTGAGTACTGGTACTAAAGGCGTGTGCCATCATGCCCAGCTACACAGCTCAGTTTAACCTTGAAATCTTGTCTAGTTTCCACGTGGCATTTTAGGATTGCAAGCATGTGCTACCAAGCCTAGCAAGGAAAAGCTGTCTTTTAAAATAAGATTATCTGGGCCCGCCAGATTCCTCAGTAGGCAAAGGCGTTGGCCACCGAGCCTGATGGTTTGAGCTCAGTCTCTGGGACCTATGGAGTAGAAGAGAGAATCAATTTCCATGAGTTGTTCTCTTATCTCCAAACATGTACCATGGAACACAAACTGCACATGCAGTAGTGCTTGTGTTTGTTAATAAACACACACACACACAAATACATGTAAAATAGGAAGATCTATAAGATTTCCAACAATTATTTCTGTAAAGTCAGGTTTTTGTTTTGTTTTTTTACTTATGTTTATTTGCCTCATAGGTTTGAGACAATCATCTCACTGTTAGTCTTAGAAATGAGGGAGGAATGGGGGGGGATAGGGATGGAATGCGGGAGGGGGCTACGGCTGGGATACAAAGTACTTAACCTGTGATTAATGTAAAATAAAATAAAAATGTTTTAAAAAAAAGAAATGAGAGACATGCAGCCAGGAGTAGCAGGTCACACTGTGTCCAGTTAGGAATCAGAGAGGGAAGGAGAGAGAGACAGATAGATAGACAGACAGACAGACAGACAGAGAGGTGTCCAGCTTCACTTATGGGTTATTGCCTTTCTGCACCTCTGAGCTCACTCTCTATTGTCATTACAATATCTGTCTATATTTTGTGGCATGTGCCATGGCTTTTAGAGTCCTCATGATATTCCTAGCCCTGTGTTCTATATTGATCCACATTGCTCTAAGGGCTTGATTTATAAAGTATTGACTAAACTCATGAGGAGCTGTTGACAGTCACACATCACAGCAGTTGAAAATACCTCTTGAATGGTTCCTGTTGTAAACACGAGGCTTTAATATGGTTCTATGACTTTTAATTAGAAGAAACCAAATAGAAAGGAGAGACAAATCACAAACTGGGTAAATGATCACCACAAATGCTAATAACCTTAATATATAAAGAGCTTATGCATATTTATAAGATATTAAGGCTCCATAGAAATGCTAAGCATATGGAAAGATTATTCACAGATGATGGAATAAAGCAGCTAATAGACAAGAAAATTCATGCAGATTCATTAATAAGACCATGAGCACAAAAATTAAAAATAAGATTCAATTTCTAGCAAGTTGACAAAGACAAGGATTTTAAAATCAGGAAATAATGAAAGCAGTGACAGCCTTCCATCACTGTGACAAACACACATTGAGACAAAGGACCAAGAGTCTATTTTGACTCAAGATTTCAGTTCATAGTCACTTTATCCTGTAACTTTTCAATCTATGAGACAGCAACACATGATAGAAAGTATATGACCAATGAGGCTGCTTACTTCATGGCAGCTAGGAAGTGATAGACAGGGATATAAATAAAGATGAATGAATAAATAGGTAGGTAGATATATGATTGATAGATGGATGATAAATAGATACATAGATGCTTTATGAAGAGTGAATGTATTACTGTAAAAGAAAATTTGGGAAGTAGCTGGGAGCCTGATGTGATGTGCACACTTGTAAACCTTGCACTTAGGAGGCTGGGGCATGAGGATCATGAATCTGAAGGCAGCCTGGACTTCGTAGTGAGACCATGTCTAAAAACATGGGAATAAGTGGGAGGGAGCTGGGGACAAGGAGCAGTTGCCAAATGAGGAAAAACTCATTGCAGGATATTTGGTCACAGTGGGACCCCTGAGATTGTGTTGTTTACTGAAAAAACTTGTTTCTAGTTGTGGTGTGGTTCAGCCCTAGCACACACCTTCAATCCAAGAACTTTCTGCTTGGATTAAATAAAATCAACTATAGGTCAAGAGGAAGAGCATGCAACCAGTTGACAGGGAGTGAACATGGGAAAAAACAAAGAGAGAGAGTAAGTGGAAGTCAGGAGGATGGATAGAGAGACACACAGGAAGTGGGAGAGAGGCACATTCAGTTTGAGGGTTTTTGAGATGTGATGGAGAAGGAGAACTTCCTTTTCTCTTCCTCTAAGGAAGAAGGCCAACTGGGTGCTTTCTCTTCCTCTTAGAGCTAGCAGGCTCTAGCTCCCAAGTCTTTATTGGTAAAAATCGAACTATTGGGATCATATTAAAAATAACAGAAACTGAACTTGGAAGATGGAAGACTGGACATCCAAGAGAAATTGTTCAAAGGAAGAACATGAAGAAGTGGAAGAATCTCCACTCCTTCATGGAAAACTCAAGGGAAGGAGCTTGTTCTAACTGTTGTGTTCCTGTGGCAAATACCATGACTATAAGCAACTTAGCAAAAAAGGTTTATTTGGCTCAGAGATTACAGTCCATCACCGAGGGAAGTACAGGAAGAAACTCAAGCAGAAAATCCATGCAGAAAATATGGAGGAATGCTGCTTGTTGGCTTTCTCACAGATCCATGTCTAAGCCAGCTTTCTTATATACCCCAGAACCACCTGCCAAGCGAGTAGTTCTGCCCAGAGTGGGCTTGGTCTTCCCCATCAATTAACAATCAATACAGACATGCCCACAGACTGGTCAAAATGATCTGGGCAATCCCTCAACCAGTAGATTCCCATAGCAAGCAATTCAAGTCTGTGTCAAGTTTGCAGTTACCTAGGATTGACCTTGACAGGGTCTCACAGAGAAGATGGAGCTGAGGAATGGAATGTTTAAATTCCCCAAGAGGAGCCAATGGAGAGGGAGAGGACAAAGACAGATACAAAAAGGAAACATTTAGAACACCTGACAAGGATGAGCAGAGTTGGGAACACTGGTGGGGATCAGCCTTAGGTAGAATGATGATGTCAGGATGTGGCTTGAGAGTCTTAGGGGAAAGTGTTTTAAATGGTCACCATGAAGCATAACAGTCAAGGACCAGTAAGGCTGCAGCACTGATCCTTACTGTCCATCAGAAAGGGCCTACCCACTTTGCACTAAGCTTCATTTTGAAGCTGCTTTTTTGAAGCAGCTTTTCCCTAACCCTGTGTGACAATTAGTTTGGTCTGTAGGTTACTCAGTTCTGTGCAGCTATGACAAAACACTCAAGGTAAACTGCTTATAAAGAGGAAAGATCTATTTTAGCTTTGGGCCTGTGGTGAGACAGCATACCACAGCAGGGACTATGAAACACAACAAACAGCTCATGCCATGTTCAAGAGTGAAAGACACAGAGAGGGGAAAGGACTTGAGCCTCAGAATCCTCTTCAAGTCAGAACCCCAATTTAAAACCTCACCCTAGGCCCCATTGCTCAGACGGTCTTCCACCTTCCAGAGGATCCAGGATGGAGACTAGCCTCTTGGCTTGCAGACTTTGTGGAAGTCTTGGACCCAGACAATAGGCTGGCTGCAAGACAACTCAGTGTGGCTAAACAGTAAGCATCCATTTCTCATAATTCTTGAGCTAGAAGTCCAAGAGAGGGTACCAACATAGTTGGGATTTTAGCAAAGAATTGCTGCCCGGATTGTCCTCAGGTGACCATCGCGGTGCACCACACACACAGTGGGGGCTTTACTCTGTCCCTTGTTGTAAGACCATCGCTCCCACCAAGACTGCGTCACCGTCATGACGTCATCTAACCCTCCCTTTCTCCTAGGCTACCATCCTAAGGGGTAGAGTATCTATGAGCCTAGGAAGGACATGAACACACGATTGTGTTTTCCCCACTTTTTCTCGTGAATTTTAACCTTTTCCCCAAAGAGCAGAAGACTGGATAGAGTTGGGGCAAGGAGCATGTGGTAACCCACAGGTCAACTGATCTTACCCAACTGATAACGTCACTTTCAGAGTGTTAAGATTCCCGTAGACTTCCGAGGGGCCAGTATTCTCACGATCACCCCTGGCTCTCAGCTCCCACTCTCCCCTAATTATGAGGCCTCAGGGCATTCATTTACAAGAATGTGGGTTATTAACTGAAAACCCGAGAGAGGTGGGGGGAACTGTATCAGAAGCATCTCAAAGTACACCGGTGACCTTTTTATCTCCAGAAAGCCTTCTGTTACGTCTGAAATCGCAGGCTCTCGCCAATCCCTCTGAGCTCAGGACCCTTCTCTTAGCCTCAGTTCTCAGACTCCAAGTACTGGGGTTTAGTGTGATGGCTTTTACCGACACTGCTGATCCGTGTCACTGGCTTCACCTTCTATATCCGTGTTGTTGACTCAGGTATTTCCTGAGACAAAAATGGTTCTCCCTCTCTCTCCAACAGAAATTCTAGTCCCAACTTCTTAAATTTTGGGGGGGCTAGAGAGATGGCTCAGTGGTTGAGAGTGTGGATCACTTGCACCTAAGTTCTGGCCCCCATACCAATGGTGGGTAGCTTACAATTGCCTGTAATTCCAGCAGATCTAACACCTTCTGGTTTCTCTGGGAGCCTGCACACACACACACACACACACACACACACACACACACACAAATAATAAACATCTTAAAATTTAAAAATTAAAATAAATGAATATAACCTTGTCCCGATGCATAATTCCGGATGATGTCATGAGACTCCTACAGCCACACTGTGTTGCTTGGCTTTAAACCAACAGTTGGTGTATGACTTCGTCTACATGCTTTTTGGTTCGAGACTTGAGGTTTTCTAGATGTCCTGTGTAATAATCCACAATCTTTTTTTTTAATTAAAAAGCAGACGTTTTTAATATTTTGTTTTTATTTTATGTGCCGTGTTTTGTCTGCATGTATGCCTGGGCCCCATGTGCATGCAGTACCCCTACAGACCAGAAGAGGTCGACAGATCATCTGGAATCTGTCTGAATCCTCTGGATTTAGAGACATTTGTAAATCGCTGTGTGGGTGCTGGGAACCAAACCTGGGTCCTCTGGAAGAGCAGCAGTGTTCTTAACTACTGTGCTATCTCTCTAGCTCCCAATGTAGTAAGTAATCTTTAAGTCTCCACTTTAAGTGTTTTTTGGGGTGGGGTGGGGTGGGCAGGTAGGGTATGAAGGGAAGAGTAAACAGAAAATTGAGGGTTCTCTCCTCAGTTCCCATTTCCAGTGGGCTTTTCAGGGCAACGCTGGTGAGTCTGGCAGAGTTCAGGATCTGGAGGCGCATCCCACGAGCATTTTATCATCATTTGTCACCCATGGAGTGGAGAGCCCAAGGTCAGAAGCCAAGTGCACCTGCATATTTGTTTGTCCTCCTGATGTATTGGCCTTTGTCTCATCCATCTTTGTTAGTGACCAGGCAAGACATCATCAATTGTTTCTACTCAAGCGTTTTCCCCCCCTCTAAATAACATAACGAATATTGATGCAGCCCAAAGGGCAATGAGTAGGTGGAATGGATAGTTATTAGATGAGAAAGAAATCAATGCAGTGTAATCTCAAGATTCTATTTCAATTCTACTCTGGGAATCTGTTTTGCACGTTAGAAAGAAGCCAGTGCAACAGAAGTTGCTATAAACATAGTAAAGGAGAGCTCCCTGGCAGTTGTATTCAAAGAATGGACTCTCAGGCATCTGAGAGTACAAATGGTTCAATGGACTACAACAGGTTTGGTAGAGAAGTTTGCTCCAGCAATGCTAGATCCCTATCAGCAAGGGAAATGAGTATGAGAAACAAAACATGGCCTGGGAATTAAAGACGGGTGGAATTAAATCTCTTCTGCCCTGCAAAGAGCCATGGTCGAACTCTTGATCTCTAGTATGGTAGCATTGGAAAGAGGAGCCTTTAAGAGGCAGGGATGACCAGCCTATAGGGACAAGGATGGAGCAGAAATTGAGGGAAGGGCTAACCAATGACTGGCCCAACTTGAGTCCCATACCATGAGCGAGCCCACCCCTTACACTATTGATGATATTCTGCTATACTTGCAGATAGGAGCCTGGCATAACTGTCCTCTGAGACGCTTTTACCCAGCAGCTGATAGAAAGGGATGCAGAGATTGACACCTACAGCCAAACATTAGGCGGAGCTCAAGAAATCTTGTGGAAGAGAGGGAGGATGGGTTGAAGGATCCAGATAGGTCAAGGACAGCACAAGAAAACCTATAGAATCAGTTAACCTGGGCCCACAGAGACTCAACCACCAACCAAAGAGCATGCTGGAGATGGTACTAGGCCCCCTACACATATGCAACATAAGTGAAGCTTGGTTTTCATGTGAGGCCCCTAACAGCAGGAACAGGGGCTGATGCTGACTCTGTTGCCTGCCTTTGGATCCCTTTTCCTGGACTGGGCTGCTTTATCTAGCCACAACAGGAGATGTGCCTAGTTCTACTCCAACTAGATATGCCAAGGCAAGGTAATATCCATGGGAGGTCTCCCCATCTCACAAGAGAAAGGGAGGGGGAGATAGGGAGAGGGGATGAAAGAGGGAAGGACTGGGAGTAGAGGAGGGAGGGGAAGCTGTGATCTGGGTGTAAAGAAAAAAAAAGTGTCAGGACTGAGTGGCAGGTCTTTAAATCATTAGGAATATGTCCTTGAAGGGACTGTGGAACCTCAGTTTCTTCCTTGCTCTATTTGGTCCCTGATTTGGAATGCAAGCACCTTTTCTTCTACATTTTACACTGTCCTGTCACAGACCCAAGGTAATAAGACCAGATCCTCCAAAACTGTCAGCCAAAACAACCCTTTTTCTCTTTGTAACTTGATCATCTCAGGTACTTTCTTATAGTGGTTGAAAGCTGACTAATCCACCAGCATTAAACAGAAAGCCGTTCAGAACCTTACATTATCTTTTAATCGGAGATAATGAGGTTTCTCTTGCTGATGAAGATTAGCAACAGTACATGGTTAAGCACATGCTTAACAGAGAACAGCAGTTATATTTCACACAAGGGAATTGCTTCATAGCTAAATAAATTAGAAGACTTTTTTTTTTGTTTTACACATAAGTGTTTTAAACATGATGTACTCAAGAGTAAAGCACACCCAGCATAATAAAAAATGTTCCCATATTCTTTTTCTTATTTAGTTTCTCCACAATTCCTGATCTTTAAAAAAAATTGTGGGCCTGGAGAGATGGCTCAGTGATTAGGAACTTGTATTGCTCTTGTAGAGGACATAAGTTTGACCTCCAGCACCCACATCAAGCAGCTTCCAGCTGCTTGTAACTCTACATTCAAGGGATGCTCCTAACCTCAGGTACGTGCATGTATACACACACATACACATGCACATGTAAATAAATAATAATAAAAATGTTAAAAAATTGTGCTGGGCACGGTGGCACATGCCTGTAATCCCAGCACCCAGGAAGGCAGAGGCAGGAGGAGCTCTGTGTGTTTGAGGCCAGCCTGGTCTACAAAGTGAGTCCAGGACAGCCAAGGCTACACAGAGAAACCCTGTCTCAAAAGAAAGAAAGAAAGAATGAATAAATAAATAAATAAATGAATAAATAAATAAGTGTGTATGTTTCTGTGTTTGGGTATAGACACATGGGTATACACAGGTTTTCACAGAGGCCAGAAGGCATCAGATTCCCTGGAGCTAGAGTTACAGGCAGTTGTGAGCTGCCTGATGTGGGTGCTGGGAACTGAACTCTGGTTCTTCAGAAGATCAGCAAGCACTCTTAACCCCTGAGCCATCTCTCCAGGCCCCTATTTCTGGTCTTGATACACAAGACAGTAAGGTTAATGCTGAGTAATCATGTTTGTCTTTGAATATATGTCATAGACTGTCATGAGGGCCACTGACATAAAATGTGTGAAAATACTTTGCAAGTTCTAGAGTGCACTGTAGTAGTAGGTTTAGACTTATTTTCTCAGAACTAAATACCAGTACACATAGAATTACCCTCTTGGTGCTCATACAGTGAAGTAAATGTGCTCTTTTGCACACATGTGTTGTGCAGCAAGCCTCAAGGCAGGATAGGTGGTAGACAGGAAAAGTCATTTCTTGTACCAATCTGCCGTATCTGACAACCAGGCTTTCTTCCCTCGTTTGTCTCCTAGTCACTCTGAGCAAATAGTTGCTACACACCATTGAGCAGTGGAGATCATAAATCTTCCAGGAGAGTAGCTAATAATAACTTGGGTTCCTGGCATCAGAGAACGCGGAGTTAAAAGCCGCAGATGCACAGCAGGCAAGTCCTTCTCTTCTGTCAGCCTCTTCGAGCTCTGGGACTTTTGTTTTGAAACAATGTGTTGGGGAAGGGTCTGTACACACTTGTTATAATCAGCCAAATAATGCAAAGCTGCTTGAGAAAAAGCAAGTGTCCCTCTTTCCTCTGTCTCTTCCGTCCTCACTTTTCAGAATCACCTGATGCTGATGGCTTGATGCAGTTCTCCTTCTCCTCCTTCGCCTTTTCCTTATTCTCCTCCTTCTTCTGCCATGATACAATGGATAGTTTAGCAAAATAATTTCATACATTCTTTCTCAGCTCCACAGGCCTCATGTGTCTCTTCTTTTGGCTGACTTTAATTCCTGTCTTGCTCTGCAGAAATAACATGGACATAATCTCTTTCACCGAGTTCTGTAAATTCTTCTAGTGAATTTCTGAGCTTGAGCGTGGTTCGGGAAATCCCTGAACTTGCAGTTGGTATTATAAGCAAAGGTGGTTTTATGTAAATTCTTCCCTCTAACCTTTTATTTGGACTGACATAAGATATCATGAGCTGGAGGGTCCAAGCAAAGTGAATGTCTTTTTCTCTCTGCTGCAGGCTGAATGTACAAGATCAGGCTGGTGATGGGTGATCCTTCTGTTTGCACAGAAGCATCATCTTGCTGTGGGCTCCTGAGGTGGAGGGAGATGTCCCTGGTGCCTCTCGCTGATTTGTAGAGCTATTTTGCTGTTGCTTTACTAGGATTCAACCCTCATAACTTTTTTTTAAAAGCTCTTAGCACCTTCTCAGCTGCCCCCATGCAGCTAAAATCCTTTCCCAAGGGATTCATAAGCAACATCTACCCCTCCCCTTAGAGTTCTGATGACAAACGGAGGCACAAATCCAGTAAAATTCATTCTGGGGGACCAATTGAGTTTATTGGGATTTCTTACAGACCATAGATGAGGGCTGACCTACAGGGTTGTGGGTGTTCCTCACCCAAAAGACCACCCCAACTTTTTTTTTTTTGACCCAGCAGACATGAAAGCTTTCCCATAGCCTTATGGATGGCACGTCTGTCCTCAGTCTTTCCCTGATATATACTGTATCCCTCCCGAGACCACATAAGTTAGGGCAGAGTCACATACAATGATTTTCTGTTCTCTTTTTGGTTTTTTGAGACAGGGTTTCTCTGGGTAGCCTTGGCTGTCCTGGACTCCCTTTGTACACCAGGCTGGCCTCAGACTCACAAAGATCCATCTGCCTTTGCCTCTCAGGTGATGGGATTAAAGATGTTCACCACAGTACCTGGCACAATGACTTTCTTATGGGGAGAGAATGATCTGAGGGTGGTCATCCACCACTTTCTACTTCCTGAGTGTGGATGAAATATGACAGGCTCCTTCCACCATGATTTTTCCGCAGGGATGGACTGCATCCTGGAACTGTGAGCTAAGAAGGCCCTTTGCACCATAAGTTGCATTTGTTGGGTATTTTTTTTTTATGACAGCAAGACAAACAGCTAACATACATGGGATCCGTGTTCTTAAGAATCATGCTGCAGGCCTTTATCATACACCAAATCTGCTAGGACTTTGAGTTTGGACTTTCCAGGCCTCATAGCTATGAGGAAAAAGTTTCAGTGCCTTTTCTGTTATCCATTTGCTGTAGTGTCCCAGGTGGAACGGACATCTTCCTAAAACTAGGTCAGACCTGAGCTAACAGTGCACACATAGTTATGTCTGTCTCACTGAAACAGAGGTCCAAGTGTCTACTCATCCCCACCCCCAAATATGACTCGAGATGTGACTTCTGGGTTGAGAGAGACTGCAGGTCATGTCGAGTTCCATCACATCTGTTAAGTGAGCCTCCTTTTCTCTGTCTACTGTAAGAATGGGCAGGATTGCCAAGACTCACCAAGGAGCTAAAGGAACCAACAGAAATGCTTGTGGTGGGTTCTCAGTTGGTCAGGAAGGGGACCAACTGAGGAAGGAAGTGTTAAAACTATGGTGAGCATTCATGGTTTTCTTATTATGGGAACCAAGGCTGCTTTACTTTCTGTATGCATCCTTTGAAATGTTGTGTTCTGCCAGGTGGTGGCGGTGGTTACAGTGGAGGCTGCTGTGCACACCTTTAATCCCAGCACTGGAGAGGCTTAGGCACAGGCAGGTGGAGCTCTGTGAGTTTGAGGCCAGCCTGGTCTACAAACTGAGTTCCAGGACAGTCAAGGCTACAGAGAAGAAACTTTGTCTTGAAAAACAAAAACCGTCAAAAACAAAAGTAAAAGAAAGGAAGGAAAGAAGGAAGGAAGAGAAAGGGCAGAAGAAAGAAGGAGAGAGAGAGAGAGAGAGAGAGAGAGAGAGAGAGAGAGAGAGGAAGGAAGGAAGAAAGAAAGGCTGTTTTCCACAGCCCTTGACACAGGGAGGTGCTCGATATCCAACCTCTTTCATTATAGAAGATGAATGTGATGTGAAAGTCTGCAGTTCCTTCTCAAAGAAGGAAATAGAAATTCTTTTCTTGCAACACATTTCTAGAACTTTTCCATCAGAACAACCCAGTAATAGATTTTAACAACTATTATATAGTAGGTTATTAAAATAAAGTGTGTGGATCCTGGCCCAGTTCCTGCACGGACACAAAAATAGTGTTATGGTCTGTCATACTGTAAAAATGTGGCATTTTAAGAAAATCAAAGCTAGCAAAAGCACTGCATCTCAAAGTCGTACTGAATCCTGCTCACTGCTTCACCAGTTATTAAAGCTTTGGTACAAGAGAATGCTTCATATGTACAAAGATGGCAAAAAATTGTCCTGTGATATATTATGGGTTTATCATGGGAAATCTAAATAATAAATGAGGAAATAACATTTCATTAAAAAAATTTGGCTTCTTTTCTCC
>CM053759.1:16963933-17064795 GCA_028658305.1 Pachyuromys duprasi | reverse complement strand
AGATCCCCTGGCACAAGAGTTACGGATGGTTGTGAGCCACTACATGGGTGCTGGGAACTGTCCAATGCAAGAATGGTAGGTGTTCTTAACCACTGAGCCATCTCTCCAGCCCCAAGCATACGGTGTTTATCTTTCTGCATCTGCCTTATTTTGCTTAAAGTAAGGACTTCCAGTTGCATGTGCAAATGCCACATGGCCCCTGCATCTGGCTATTTTGCATATCTGGGCATGCTCTACCTTCATTTCTAGCCTTCCTAGAACTGAAGTTTGTACATTCGTAGTGGGTGTACATGTCAGAACTTACAGAGGACAGTCAAGGGCAGAGGCACTGTGCTTCAACTGTCACTTTTTTCCAGAATCTTTTCTTACCACTCTGGACAAGTGTTCAATTGTGGGTACTTGTGAAGGGGTTCTGACTGGTTGCATCCAGTTTAAGTGTTCTATGAAGCTCAGAAATCTTGGTTTTCCTGAATTAGAGTTGAACAGCGTTGGCAGGGAATCGGGCACAGAGAGCAAATGGTTAAAATAGTGTCATCTTCTCTCTTGTTTTCTGTTCCCTATGCCACTTCACTTCCATGGAATAGAAAAGGGTAGGAGAATAAGAAAGGGAGAGGAGAAGCTGAATAAGCTTGTGCTGCTAGGCAATGATCCAGAGTGACGCTTAACCTCGAAAAAGGGACAGGATCCATCATGATGCTTCCCTATTTCAGGACGTGGCCTGGAGACCGAGATGACAAATGACACCAGGGACTCAGTGTGTGCCAATTCCCTGAAGCATAGAAGGAGACTTGCCACAGCATTGGCTACAGAAGCGGGGGGGTTGACATTGGTCTTTCACATGTGAAAATGATATGGAAATTGACACCAAAGTGAAGGACGAACATCTAATAAGCAAAGTGCCAGCAATTACTTAGAAATAAACTACCTGCTGAAAAAGAAACCAGGGAAGTTGACCACAGATGTGTGACTATTTGTTCTCAGAATTGGAGCGTTGATGAATGACAGTGGAAGGGTTGTAAGCAAAAACCATTTAGTCGTGAGGACTAATGTGTGTTCTCAGGAAAGCTGCGTGCTGTTATCCCACGAGACCAAGCCAGACCGTGATTAAGCCTGCCATGGGTCAGTTAATATGCTCAAGCCCTACACAGCCCCTGAGTAGCAGAACCAGTATCCAAATCTGTTCTAATGCTACAATTCTAGTCTTTGTCACTCTTCTGACCAGATTTGGTTCTTAACCCCACAAATGCTCAATGAACCCTGGCTGAGCAGAGACAAATGGTGTTATTTTCCGCCCTGCTCCTGTTGTGTTGAGCGGTTCTGTGTGGTGACGGCACATCGGAAGAGCCTGGTGGTATGTATGGCAGTATATGCTGTCTGGAGGAATATGGAAGGAGGGCAGGGATGATGAGCTGGTGTTTGGAACCTGAGGTAAGCAGGTGTCAGCTGTTGTAGGGCCAGGTGTCGACAGAAAATACAACATGGGGATGTAAGAAAGCAAATGATGCAGGGATGGTTTTGGCAGTGGCCATGGAGACTGTAAGTGGAAAGAAGTGAGGATGAGGTGCAGAAGTGAGGGGAGGGGCCAAATCTGACGTCACATCACTCATTACTCAGGTTCCACCTGGTTACTGACACCTGGGTAGAGCCTTGCCACAATAATCCAGTGGTCTAAGTCTAAGACACACCCCAAATCTCTCTCTCTGTAGACTTCTATCCCGAATTTCTCATTTATTGAGAAATCATTTTCTGTGAAGTTTCCAGGAACCAGATGCTGATGTTCAAGGTTTACCTGGTAGAACTACCAGGCACTTCAGAGCTCTCTAGCCTAGTGTCTACGGATATCAACTGGACATGTTTTCTAAGCATGACTGCAATGTAAGCACCACAGTGGAACCTCTCAGTTGACTCACTTTATCACCCAGGAGAGTCAATAATTCCCAGGGTAGAGACAGAATTGCAAACCCACTCTTCTGAAGACCGACATAAAAATATGTTTAAATTACATTTTCATTTAAGCTGTGTGTGTGTGTGTGTGTGTGTGTGTGTCAAGAGATAGCTTGCATGTGCCAATTCTTTCCTTCTGCCATGTGGATTCCAGGCATTGAAATCAAGCTGTCAAGCTCGCCAGCAGGTGCCTTTACCTGCGAAAGCTTCTCTCAGGCTCACCGCATTTTGTATTTTTGTTTAAAGCCGAATATGACTTGAATGAAAGCTGAAAACTCATAACTTGTAGGACCCGAGGCTTGGCTGAGTCACCGTCACGTCCATTTGTTCCGTGGCCATCTCTACTGAATCGAGATCCTCATCCATTCTCTTTCCGTAATGCTCAGTTTTTTATTTCTTGAGTCTGGTCACCCATGCACCTTTTACAGTTTTGAGGTGTTACATTTTCCAGGATGAGTCCTTCTCTTCTGTTAATAGTCCTCCCTGGCTTGATAAAGACTTTGCTCTGCTTCCCTGGTACCGAGATTAAAGGCGTTTGCCACCATTGCCGCCTTCTACTCGTAGTTCTTTAAAGCTAGTAGGCATATTCTCTGTTTATTGTTGTCGGGATTTTCACTCTTAGTTTCTACATTTCCAGTCCTGAATTTAATTTTTACCAGAGTGTGTTAGTAATTTTTGTGTTACTGTGATAAAATACCCAACAGAAGCTCCTTGCGGGAAGGAGCAGGAAGGAGGATGGACTTTAGCTGGTGGTTACTGAGGGTTGTGTGGGCAAGGCAGAACACGGCTGTTTGTTACCATGGCGACAGGACCAGGGAGCACTAGCTGACTGGTCACATGAGGGCAGATCAGGAACCGAGCTAGGCAGAAACAATGGCACATTATAACCTTCTAGAGCCCACCTGAGACTTATTTCCTCTAGACTGACCCACCTCTTAAAGGTCCCACTCTTTCAAAAAAGCGCCAGTCAGGAGAGAAGTGCCTGAGATGTGGGCCAGTGAAGGACACTTAAGATTCAAATCGTAATATACAGTTAAGTCTCCTTCCTTCCTTCCTTCCTTCCTTCCTTCCTTCCTTCCTTCCTTCCTTCCTTCCTTCCTTCCCTCCTTCCTTCCTTCCTCCCTCCCTTCCTTCCTTTTTTCCTGCCTACCTTCCTTCCTTCTTTCTTCTTCTTTTCTTTATTCTCTCCCTTTTCCCCTTTTAGGAGCACAGAGCATAGAAATCATACACAGGCAATAACTACATGGCAGAAATAGTTGGGATAGAACCCAGGAGGCAGAAGTAGGTAGAGATGTATGAGTTCGAGGCCAGCCTGGTATACATAGTGAGTTCCAGGCTAGTCAAGACTAGACAAAGTGAGCTTCTATCTCAAAACAAAAAAAAATAAAGACAAAATAAATTGTTGGAATGGAAGAAAAATGAATTAGAAGTCTTGAAGCATTAGCCATTACTTTTCTTATGAGGGAAATGAAGCACAAACCACACACAGAGTTAAGTAGAGGCAGATGTGAGGCAAATTTAGATGATGTTTTTAAGTATTAATTATAATGACTAAGTAAACACAGAAGATGCCAATAATATGCTAAATATTTGATATAAGTAAGGAGTTTACAAGACTTTGTAGGAAAAGAGGTAAAAATAGTTTTTAGAAGCCAGACATAGAAAGGCAGGCTTGAAGGTGACTTGGAAGAGATGGCGGAAGTATTGGTGAGATATTGACACATGGAGGCTGGATTTGTTCCGTCTCAGTTTGGTGAGAAGTTGGGAAGATCAGAGGTCCTAGAATTAGGTGTGTCTCTCTCATGAGTGAGCACACACTTAAAAGTGAAGGACGTTTACAAGCTATTCTCTTACTTATTCTTCTTTTTCTATGCTAGGCTACAATGGCCAAATCAATATATAAAGGAAAGTATTTAATTTGGGGCCATAGCTCCAGGGGGTTAGAGTCCATGATCATCATGGCAATGAGCATGGTAACAAGCATCCCAGTGGCAGGCAGACAGCCATGGTGCTAGGGCAGTATGGCTAAGAGCTTACATTTGATCTACATGAGCAGGGTAGACAGAGAGAGACAGCTGAGTGGGACTGGTATAGGCTTTTGAAAATTGAAAGCCTTCCCCCAGTGACACACCTCCTCCAATAAGACCACACCTCCTGGTCCTTCCCAAACAGTTCCATTAGCTGGAGATGAAGCATTATAAACCTATGAGTCAATGGAGGCCAGTCTCACCTAAACCGCCGTGGTTACAATGTATCTGCAATCACCTGTGAGAGCTTGGACCAACTGATGGAAAAAGTTTTCTTAAGAAGAAATCTCACTGTTGGTCATTGTTTATCCCTGCTTGAGGTCCAGTCTACCAGGAAGATAGGCTATCCTTCAGCTATCACTCTTGCTTAGTATCCCACGCAATCTCATATCAGTACATGTCAACAATAAATCTCTGTCTCTGTGTCTCTATCTCACACTCTCTCTCTGTATGAGTGTGTGTGTATGAATATATGCGGATGTATGGTGTGCCTGTGTAGTATCTTGGTATGCAGTCTATGTTGTACATATCTATGTAGTACATATAGTGTATGTGTGTGTTTAGTGTGTGGTGTGTATGTATTATGTGTGTAAATGTAATATGTATGTAATGTATGTATGTGTATGTTTTTATTATGTGTGTTTTATTCCTACAGTAGAACACTGAGACAGATGGCTGTAAACTGTCTCAAAATATTAATCACCTAAAAACTGTAAAAAAGATTTTTTTTCTCTGAGTGAATATTCCCTGTGAGTCAGCAAGAGTCCTCTATTCATCAGGGAGGCCCAATTCAACAGGAAGAAGGTTGCTGGAGGGGCTTATATATGCAAACAAAATCATTAGCCAGGAAGTAACATGAACCATTTTTGCTGAAAAAATACAGGGATCACACTCAGACTGACACCAAAAAATATCCTAACATTTCTAAAATGGAGGAGAATCTGTGGCTTAGTATACTCAGAATACTTAGAATACTCAGACTTAGTCACACTGTTAATTATAAAACTTCAGTCTTCTGAGGCAAAGTCATGGGGATAGGAACAATTGTTTGCAGTTTTTGTAAGAAACACAGGTTTCCTTTGTCTCCTGATTCCAGAGGCCCAAGACTGAGGATCTTCATTAGGTGATGACCCTCTTGCTGGCAGTTCCAAACAACACAGGTGTCACCTGGTCAAGGCAGCAAGCATGGATACGTGTTCTCTAAGAATGGTTAAGAATATATATTAGACATATAATATAGGATAATCATACTAAAATCTGTACACCTAAAGAAGCTAAGCAAGAAGGAGGACGCTGGGTAAGATGATTAATCCTCATTCAGAAAGGCAAATGGAATAGATATGGGAAGAGGGTGAAAACAAGGAACAAGACAGGAGCCTACCACAGAGGGCCTCTGAAAGACTCTACCCAGCAGGGTATTAAAGCAGATACCGTGACTCATAGCCAAACTTTGGGTAGAGTGCAAGAATGATATGAAAGAAGTGGGGGATAGAAAGATCTGGAAGGGACTGGAGCTCCACAAGGAGAGCAACAGAACCAAAAAATTTGGGCCTAGGGGTCTTTTCCAACCAGGGACCGTGCATGGAGATAACCTAGCATCCCTGCACAGAAGTAATCCATGGCAGCTCAGTGTCTAAGAAGGTTCCCCAATAATAGGACCAGAGACCATCTCTGACATTAACTCAGTGGCTGGCCCTTTGGTCACCTCCACCTGAGGGGGCGCAGCCTTACCAGGGCACAGAGGAAGACAATGCAGCTAGTCCTGATGAGACCTGATAGGCTAGAGTCAGATGGAAGGGGAGGAGGACTTCCCCTATCAATGGACTGGGAAAGGGATATGGGGAAGAGGGAGGGAGGACAAGATTGGGAGGGGCTGAGGGAGGGGGCTACAGCTGGGACACAAAGTGTATAAATTGCAATAAATAAAAAAATTTAAAAAAAGAGTATAATTCTGAACCGGGCAGAGTGGAACACACCTTCAATCCCAGTACTTGGGAGGCAGAGGCAGGTGAATCTCTGAGTTCGAGGCCAGTCTGGTCTACAAAGTGAGTTCTAGTACAGCCAAGACTCAAAACCCTGTCTCAAAAAATAACCCAAAACAACAACAACAACAACAACAAACAAAGGAGGGGGTGAGGGAAGGAGGGAGGAAGGAAGAGAGAGAGAGAGAGAGAGAGAGAGAGAGAGAGAGAGAGAGAGAATGTGAATAAAGGGGAGCTCTCTCCACTGACCTTTGGGAATGCGCAGAAAGGAGTCTCAGCTTGTCTTTGGCTTTCATAGATTCCTCTCGGTGTGTTGTACTTCAACATCTCACTTACGTTTACTGCTCAGTACTCTTACCTTTTTGCCTTTGTAAGAAACAGCTTATTTTCTATCAAAGTCGTCAGCCCAGCAAGGGTCCATATTTCCTGACCCTCCCCCTACCCCTTCGCACTCATGGCCCAGTCTCATCTACATCAGGGATAAAGGGCTTGGCAAATGTGCTTCCTTGGGTTGTGGCACAACCTTCTTATAAAGAGAAATCGCCTCATTGAACTAATGTTACTTTGTGTGTGCCTTTGTGCAATGCAGAGATTATTCTTTTCTCAACATCTTCACAAAGTAAAACCTCAACATCCTCCTCTCCCCTGAGACAGAGTTCCTCTGGGTGTAGCTCTGGTTGTCCTGAAACAGGACCAGCCTTAGACCAGGCTGACATCTAACTTACAGAGATCCACCTGCCTCTGTCTCCCAAGTTCTGGGATTAAAGATATGCGCCACCACTGCCTGACTAAACTTCAACATCTTTAACATCTTTTCCTACCTAGCTCCCTTCCTTTTAAAAAAGATTTATTTATCTACTTTGTGTATATGAGTGCTCTAACTGCGTGTACCATGCATGCCATGCCAGAAGAGGCTATCAGATCCCAGTATGGATGGTTGTGAGCCACCATGTGGTTGCTAGGAATTGAACTCAGGACCTCTGGAAGAGCAAACAGTGCTCTTAACCACTGAGCCATCTCTTCAGCCACCCAAACCCCTTTTAAAAGTAATCTGTTGCATTGGTTTAAACTGCTAAAATTCATATTAAAATTATCCCAGGAGTATGAGAAATCTTTTAACAAGATTATTCACTAAGAATTTATTTTTCACTCTTATTTATGCTGGGCTGGCTTTAGGGAATAACCATGAATCAAGCAGTTGGACCTCTTGTATGAGGACTAACACACAGCAGAGAACCATGTAATGTAATATTTACTAAGCATAGATTTCAGTAATATTTGAGCTGTTGATGTGCAAGACAACAAGGACTATGAGACCCCATTTGTCTTCAGCAGAGCTTATGACCTAGTAGAGAAACCAGATTAAACATAGACTATATTTTGATGAAATAAATCTTGAATATTTTCCTACCACACTTTACTGACCAGTTTCATCACAGTGTTTTACAAAACAATCCAGTCCAAATGTTTGCCCACTGTGGTGGTCTGAATGAGAATGGTCCTATAGGCTCATATATTTGAATCCTTAGTTCCCAGTCATTGGCTGTTTGGGAAGGACTAGAAAGTGTGGCCCTGTTGGAGGAAGTGTGTTACTGGGGGCCGGCTGGAGGTTTCAAAACTCTCCCATGATGCCCAGTGTGTTGCCTGCCTCCTGCTTGCAGCTTTGAGACACAAGCTCTCAGTTCTTCCTGCCACAACATCTTTGCTCTACCATCATAGACTCTAACTCTCTGCAACCCTATACCCAAGTAAACACTTTCTTTTATAAGTTGTATTGACCATAATCACAGAAATTGAAAAGTAACTAATGGCTCGGGCTCTCATGTAGAAAGAGTCAAAGGAAATGAAGAATTAGGAGTGTACCCTTCCATAAACTGTTCCGTTCCCTACCCACAACCCTACAACCTCTACTGTCTGAGACTGTCATAGGAAGGTACTTTCAAATGGAAAAAGTAGGCTAATAGTTGGGGATAGCTTTACTTATGTTATTCAGGTAGGAAATGAGAGGCAACTGTTTAGTTAACAAGGTATAAGGAGACAAGAAAGGAAAGTAACTGGAAAGTACTGGATACAGAATAATTTATCCAATATATGTTCTCAGTCAAAATATTTACAATAGAGTGCACCAGTTCATTAGTAATAAGCAAGGCTAAAGGGAAAGTCTACCCTCAATCCATGGAGCTGTCTGTAAAGATGGAATTTGAATAATTACAATAAATTGTCTTTCAGACAGAATAGAGCAGACTGCTCTATTCTGAGAGAGCCGATTCGCCCATTAAAATTTAAAAGCAATGGAATAGAATTTGGAGAGAGAAACCCTTAGGGGGTTGTGGATATAGATTTCAAAAGGATAGAATTCCTGAGACAGATGGACCCTGGATCTGACCCTATCAAGAAATTCTTAGTCTGTTTTTGTTTTTTAATTCCACTCCCCCCAACCCACTCCAGAACTTAGTTCCATAAAGCAAACAGAAATCTCAGAATGAACGAATCCAAGTCACTTGAGATGAGCTATATGTCGGTGGGATACGAGCTTCTGCCCATCCCAGGTTCAGTGAAGCACTTCTGACAAGCCAGTAACTGCACATTAATAAAACACCCTTTTCAAAGGGTAGCTCAAGCAAAAGAATGTGATCCAACCATCTGACTAGGAGGGGTGTCACGCTGACAGAAAGCAGAGCAGATTCTGGGGAAACCGCCCGGAGCAACATGGGGGCAGAAGCTCCCACACATCTTTCATGTCCCTTGCTGAGCCTGACAGACTCAAAGACATTCATTTTCACATTTTGTTTTACAGGACCTTGGCAGCATCTCCTACACACTTCTTAAAGGCAGCGGGGGTTGGGAGGCATTTCCAGCTTGCCTCAGTTCTGTCGTTTTTTTGGGTCCACAAAGTATGGTATTTGCAGAGTGTGGATACAACTTCCATGTTCCATTTTCTTTCCTGTGGTCTGCTAGTTCTACAATTTCGCCTGTAAGTAACCCGTGACAGTGTAGTGGAAGCCAACAGGATAGGCATAGGAGAGTGTGTGCCAATGACTGATGTGTGTTGGAAAAAAAAAACTCTGGGGTGTATGGAAACTGTGGGTCCCATATGCCTGCTTTCAACCAGTTGGTCTGTCTGAAGGCCATACTGGACTCCAACGCAAGCAGATGTGGCCCGTATGGTGGGTCACTGGTGAAATGTGAAAAGCAATGCTTGAGAATGAATAAGGCACTAAGTTAGTATTTAGTAATGGAGAAATCCAAAATGCATCTCAAATTGTGTTTGGTCTCCATTCCCTTAGGGGACAGCCCCCAGAATATTCATGGAGAAAAAGAAGAGGATGGTAAATATTTAGAGTCTTCTGGGCTGGACGTTATTAACAAAAGATATCCTTGAAAATCTTCAGACCAGTCCATACATCCTGATACCCTTAATCACAGCTTTCTTCTCGCATGCTCTGTCTCTTTCTTTATCTGGTGTCTTTTTCTTTTCTGTTCTGTTCTTTGTTTGAGAGCGTCTCTTTATGTAGCCCTGGCTATTCTGGAACTCTCTGTGTGGCCTCCAAAACACAAAGATCTTGCCTCTGCCTCTTGAGAGCTGGTAATAAAGGCATGCACATCACGCCTAGATACTTTCCCAGTTTAAACACCCAGTGGGGCAAGAGGAGGAAATGTCAGAAAAGGAACTGGGGGAATCAGTAGGACCGGAAGCAGCCACTCTGTTCAGTGAACCTGTGAGTAAGGAACCCTAATTAAAACTAAGTCTCTAGAGATGAGAGTAAATAAATGAGATCGCTCATCTTTGTTCTCAAAACATGTGAACACGCTGGTCCTAAAGGTGCATTTGCAGCACAGCATCTAGTTGTGTGTTATTATATTTGTGTCATGGTGACTGGGCAGAGTGTTCCATTCAAATACTTACATCCAAATTGTTACTAGGACCAACCTTCCCACACCCCTTCATCCCCATTCATATGTCATATGTGTTTGCAAATAGAAGGTGCTTTATTTCCCCCTCAGATTCTTGGGGAATACCTGGCATAGATTCTATCAGGATACCACAGAGATGACTTCAAGAAAAAGATTATGCAGTGTAATGCTTAGCATTTATATAGTTCTTTTGATTTCAAAAACAACTTATAAATATCGCCTACCATGACAGTATCCTTGCGAGGTAGGTGAGTATTATTGTCTCTACGTCAACAATAGAAACCGGAGGCCAAAGAGTGAAGGACTCTGCTCTGAGCATGGTGTCAGGAACCAAACTGAGCGTGGGCATCTTGGCCACTCGCTCTGGGCCCTGAAGAGGCCACACCTCTCTCATGTAGCAACAGTCTCCATTAATACAGGATTATATATTGTATAGATAGAAAACAACACACAATGACATTATAGAACAGTAATCCAGTATTTCTGTTTCTTAGTAAAATATGTTAAGCACAGTATTTAAATTGCATTTGTCTGAAAAGCATTTGGTATATTAAATAGCAGAAAGTATATTAAATAGCTCTGTTATAAACATTTGCTGGCATACTCTTAACAGCATAATAATTCTAAATAAATTAAAATCCACTGACGCATAGAGACCTTTCCTTTATAATACTGTTAACCAAGCACAATGTGAAACTGCTTTGTTCTCCAAATGCAGACTTAATGGTTTGCTGCGTATTAGCAGGGGCACTTCATTTTTCTGAGCTTGAGGAAAAAACCCATATACATCAGAGAGAAAGGGAGAGAGAGAGAGACAGAGAGATAGAGACAGAGACAGAACGCTGACTGTGATTTTTAAAAATAACCAATTTGGGATGGGAAAAAATTGTAGTTGAGATGTGAAAATGAAAGACTGCTATTTCCATTTTGTTTACATTCTGGGAAATTCTTACCTTTCCCAAAGATATTCTCACACTTTGACCTAGTGCTGAGGTGAGTCCAGGGATTATGTAGAACAAGAACAGTTCGTGAGAAGACAGGCTGATACCAAAGAAAATCTCTGATATCAGAAGACAAGGAACAAGGGGCCAACAATGGCTGTTTCTGAGGAGTCTTGAAGGCCGACGTGAGATGGAGGCACCTGTGCTCAGCTGCCTGGATAGGTCTTGGAGACGATTTATCAGGGCAGATGCTTGGTCTATCTCTGTCTCTGCCCCCAGCCTCCTTCCTCTAACTCTGGAATTCAGCAATATTAAAGGAAAGGGCTCACCCCATGCTAGGCTTCTTAGAACCAGTGCAAGTGGACCAGCAGGAAAGGTTCTAAAACCAGTAAGAAACGAGAACCGAGTCGTAAAATCTGTTTGCAGATGTTAAAAACTAACTTCTACACCGGAATGACATTCTCTGTCAGAGCTCATAGATACAAAAGTCTTAAATTTAATATATGGTGCTAAGATGTTGTTAGCTAGATATTACATGTCATTCAGAGAACATTTTTAATAAGTGTGCTTTTTATTTCCCCTTAAAAAAAAAAAGGACGTAGCAAATCGTTGTTTTTCCTCTAGTCTTTTCTGCGTTAGGTCTGAAGCCCTGCTTGTCTGTCGGTAAGCTTTCCATTCAGGGGCTCCCTCCCGGTGGCGTTGTAAGTGGCAGGTTGGTTGGAGGGAGGCTTGAGTTTGGATAGGCTTGAACAGTTCGGCTGTTTGGTTGGCTGTATGGATTTGGCATAAGGCGAATACCAGTCCCTCTCAAACACGTCTTTAAGCTGCTTAATGATGCTCCTGTTGTCTCTCACATCTGCCTGGTTGATGACAAGGCCCGTGCCGGCATTCTGGGTAAAGTCATTTCCTACCCAGTCAAAATTTCCTGCAAACAAAGAAATCGTGATGAGAAGGTACGATCCACTAGGAAAATTCCCAATAGAATGAAATAAGAACAGATTCACAGGAAATAAATAAATAAAATAAACACCCAGGAATAATAAGAGAGGCAGAATCATGTTGACAGCTCTGGAGAGAAAAAGTCACAAGAAGCCCTACATATGGCAGATTAATATTTGCATATTATTTTGGCATTTTCTTCAGCTTTGCTCAAGTTGAAACTCAAAACAAGAAATCTGCTGTTCTTTTTCTGTAAATGTTATTTTTTATTGATGTTCACAAGACACACTAAATACAGAAACATTTAAAATATATAGGAATACACTTAAAAATCCTGTGAACAATTACTACCTTCTCAAAGAGACAACATTGAATCCATATGTATAAACATTATTAAGCAGAGATGCTTCACAATTGAGACAAAGCTGAAGGAGACAGACTGGAAGGCACCCCTGAGAGCAGGACCAACGGCTTGGCCAGGTGCTTTGAGCACAGGCTCACAGGTCTGTCTGCACCATTAGATAGATGGCTGATTTGCTGTTTTCAGAACCGTTTCTATGAAGAGCCAGAAACCAATTGGTTTAAATAGTAGAAATGTATTCTCATGACTTGGGAGACCAAAAAAAAAAAAAAAAAAAAATTCAAGGCTTGTTCCTTCTGGGAGCTAAGGCTAATTTCATCCATCCATCCATCCATCCATCCATCCATTCATCCATCCATTCATTCATTTATCTTTCTGTCTATCTATTTATTTATTTTGCCAACTTAGCACATCTAGGGAGAACTGCTACCATCAGATTAGTATCTGGCCATGTCTATGTGCCATTCCCTTGACTGCTAATTGATGGAGGAGGGCCCAGCCCACTGGGTATTGCCATCCTTGGGTAAGTGGGCCTGAGCTGGCTAAGAAGGGTAGCTGGCCACAAGACTGGGATGAAGACAGCCAGCATCATTGCCCCTGTTGTCACTGCTTCAAGCTCCTGTCTTGGCCTGCCGCTTTCTCTCTGTCTCTGTCTCTCGGTTTTTTGAGACAGGGTTTCTCTGTGTAGTCTTGGAAGTCACTCTGTAGACCAGGCTGGTCTCCAACTCAGAGATCCACCTGCCTCTGCCTCTTGAGTGCTGGGATTAAAGACATGCACCACCACTGTCCAGTACCTTGGCTTTTCTTGGCAAAAGACAATAATCTGCAAGTTAAACAAACCCTTCCCTCCCTAAATTTCTTTTGGTCGAAGTGTTCATCGCAAGGCTAGAGGAGCAAACTGGGATGGAAAGGATGCCTTCTAACTTCTTCCTCCCTCAGTGACTCTTCTCTCCCTACTGGCTTTCCTCTATTCATGCCTTTATCTAGCCCCCTTCCTTGTTTTGCTTTTGAAACCGGATGCTACTGTAGAGCTCAGGTCAGATTCACAGCGATCCTGCCTCAGCCCTCTGAGAGCTAAGATTATAGGCATGAGCCACCAGGCACAGTTCCTCTGTTGCTATTGTTGTTTTTTAAAGGACATAGGCCACAGTAGATTAATGCCCACCTTAATGATCTCACTTTGGAGTGAGTTTCTTTGTTCACACTCTTTCATACTGGGAGTCAGGGCTTCTGCATATGAATTTTGAAGTTGAGATCATTTCAGAAGAGGCCGATAATGGCAGCACCATGAGTGTGAAAATCCATCTTCAAGGCTGAGGTGGGTTCAAATGAAAATGGCCCTCATAGACTCATATATTTGTATCCTTGGTCCCCAGCTGAATAGCTGTCAGGGAAGAATTAGGAGCTGTGGTCTTGTTGGAGGATGTTGCTAGTGGTGGGCTTTGGGGTTTCAAGAGCCCACACCAGGTCCACCAGGTCTTTCTCTCTCTCTGTGTGTGTCTGCTGCCAGAGGATCATGCTGTAAAGACCTCAGCTACTTCTTTAGCACCTGTATGCCACCATTACTCTCGAACATGATAATAGAGTGAGACTGTGAGGCTGTAAGCAAGCCCCCAATTAAAACGATTTTTTAAAATAAGGCTTGCCTTGGTAATGGTGTCTCTTTATAGCCATAGAACACCAACTAAAACAAAGGTACAGAAAACGGTTTGAGCAACCCTAACCTCCCATGTATTTCTCTTTGGTATCTAATTTGCAAAACCAAGGTTTATCTTTGGAAGGGGACGGTGCTAATTATTTATTGGCTCTTCCTTATCTTGTGTTGTTCACTTAGTCCCTAATATCTACCAGGTCTGATATCAAGCATGTGATCTTAAAAACTGAAAATGAAGCTTCCTGCCCTCAGGGAGTCCAGGAAGCCAAGAGTCACTGGAACACAGACTGTAGGAAAGGGCACACCAGGATGTCACACCCAGTGCCAGAACACCAGAGAGAAGGCTTTCTATCCCTGGCTAAATGTGTCAAGAAGAAGAAGCTGTGCATTGAGCAATGAGAGATGTGCTGAAGTTTAACTGGGACAAGGGAGAACCAGAAGCCAAAAGGAGGGTGATAGCTGTGGGCAGAGAACAGGTTGGAATATCAAGGGATGCAGTGAAGGGAGTCTGAGGGGAGAGCGACTATAACTTATTAAGTGTCTACTTTGAGCAAAGCAAGTACTTGTGTTTATATACAGTATTTTATATGATGGGAACATTTTACCCCAAGGAAGGAGATGTTCATTTTTGTTCCATGTTCCATGGCTAACCAATGGTGCTACAGAGAAAGCCATTGGACCTAAGGGTCAAAGTCAAATCTAACTCCAAAGCTCGACTCTACCTCTATGCCATGTTGCTTTTGACCTTAAGGCAATAACTTCCCACTTGACTCTGTACAATGACCTCGTCTTAGGCTCTGGGGCATTGCAGCCATGCTGAGATTTCTGCTATGTGCATGGGCAGATCAACTTTTCTGGCAGAAACACACATGAAAAAATACTTTAGGGACAGCCCTGGGAAGAGAAAAGAAGACAGAGGAGTTGGGGCCTTATCCTGTAAATCTAGCTTTTTTTTCTGCCATACAGTGAATAATCCAAGAGTAGGCTGTCTGTGGATTTCAAACACCTCAGTTGGCTTCTTTCAGTATAGCTCTGGGAAGTTTCATGCTGACACAGAAATTTTGGTGGACTGTCAATGTGACATATGCTTCTGTATTCTTATTTTTTTGAAAGCTGGGCTAAAATTTTATCTGTTATATATTTAGATTATTTCAGCTCCCCAAAATGCACAGTAAGGCTGCAATGTCCAAAATGTAGTGTGTGTGTATGTACGTGTATGTATGTTGCCTTATTGGTAGGCAGCCTTGGGCATCTTTCCAGCACCTTCAATTAACTTCCTGTCCCCTCCTTAGCTGTCTAATCACTGAGACACCTTCCTGACAAATTTTCAGAGCTTAACTCAGATACATTCTAGAGAAGTAAAAAGAGCATGAACTCTGAATATGCTTCTGACAGTCTCATTCAAACTTAATGGAGTCATAATCCCATGGCCTGGGATTTTTCTTAGTCCCACATTATTAATCAGTATCTGAGAAATGATTTAGGATAACAGTTAATGTCCCTTTTGATGTTCTTTGAATGCTTTTCTATCAGAGCTCCTTCTCTCTAGAGAATCATTGTTTGTTCTTCCCCCAACCCTGCCCCGAGATGGGGTTTCTCTGTGTAGCCTTGGCTGTCCTGAACTTACTTTGTAGGCCAGGCTGGCCTTGAACTCGGAGCTATCCACCTGCCTCTGCCTCCCTGAATGCTGGAATTAAAGGCATGGGTCACCATGCCCAGCTCTGGGAATCTGTGTTTTGCTAAAACTGTTGTCTATAAAATGAACTCACTTAATAATATTTTAGCTCAGGAACAAGAAAGCTAAAATCCCACATTTACTAAGGCCCTAGATCCATCAGAGACAGTGTTTGGAGCCATTCACGTATTACCTCATTGCCTCATTGCATCACCACACCACCATCAAAATGGTGGGTACTATTATACTCCTACAGAGAGAGAGACTGAAGCTTACAAGAGAGTACATGACTTGCTATATTCTTCCAGTTTGTGTCTGTGTTACAATTCAAATATAGATTGTTTTCTGATTCCAGAACACTTATTTAATTTGCTCAAGGAATGTTTGGCTTTCAGGTGAGTCATTTCAAGACAAATAAACAGCAGTTTATAAGCCCATGTCTGGTCTTGGTATGAGTTCTGTTTTCCTCTTCATTTAAAGAGACACTGAAATGTTCACATGACACCTTAGTTTAAATAAATGCTGCAGTAAAAAATCTTGCTCTGGAGTCTTAAGCTACATGGCTGGATTCACCCCTAAGTTTATCCCAAAGTTCCTATTTTTTAGTAAGCAATTTTGAGTTGTTTTTTCAAATCTTAATATTTCTTTATTTATTCATTTTTTCACTTATTTAATATTTATAAGTGTCTTGCCTACAAGTATATATGTGTGCCACTATGTACCTGGTGTCTTCAGAGGACAGAAGAGAGCAATGGATACCCTAGACAATGGATACCCTAGAACTGGGGTTTGATACTGGGATCCTCTATACGGTGCTGGGACTTTAACTCAGGTCTTCTGCAAGAGCACCAAGTACTCTAAACTGATGCACCATCTCTCCAGTCTTCACCACTTGCTTTAAAAAACAAAACAAAACAGAAAACTAGCATGGTGCGGTGGCACACCACTTTAATCTCCGCACTCGGGAGGCAGAGGCAGGTGGATACCTGTGAGTTTGGGGACATCCTGGTCTACTGAGTGACCAGGACAGTCAGGAATACACAGGGAAACCCTGTCTCACAAAAGAAAACAAAACAAAACAAAAACAAAGAGCTAATTTCATTCTATTTTCCATAAACCGAGAAAAAAGAGGAAATTCAAACAACCCCATTTTTGAATCATCTTTTAGTATGCTTATAATGCAAAACAATCAGAATTACGTATTAAAAGAAAAAAACATTTTGAGACTGGGTCTTTCTATATTGCCCTGGCTGTTCTGGAACTCACTATGTAGACCAGACTGGCCTTGAACTCACAGAGGTCCTGCCTCTACCTCCTAAGTGCTGGGTTTGAAAGTGTGCACTACATGCCTGACAAAATCCTCCTTAAAAGAAAATTTATTTTACCTTTAATAGTGTTTATTTGTATTTGTCTGTGTATGGCTGTGTGCACATGGATGCAGAACCCATGGAAGCCAGGAGAGGGCATCAGATCCACTGGAGCTGGAGTTGAGGTGGTTTGTGAAGCACCCAACATGAGGTGCCTAGATCTGAACTCTGGAAGAGCAGTTAAATGCTCCTGACCTGTGGATCCATCTTTCCAGCCCCACGTATTAAACAAAACAAAACAAACAAACAAAATAGCAACACACAGCAGAACCCTAAATGCTCTGTTTTTAAGAAGGCAATAAGATAGTTAGAAAAAAATAGACACTGATACCCTCAGGCTGAGGTTGGTGACTCCGTGGCCTGTCCCAGACATCCAACCCCTCTCCAGACACCTGTGTGGCCAAGTTACTTCCTTCTCCAGACCCCATATCCTCACTTCTCATCTTGGAGTACACTCTTCTCTCTGTTGGTAGCTGTGCTAGGAGGACTAAGGTGCTTCAAAAAGTAAAGAGGGTTTTTAATTCACCCACGGAATTTAGAGAAATGATTGAAATGGCTTTCAGATTCATTCCTGCATCCCACAAACATGTTTTTGTTTTTTGTTGAGGTTGTTTCATCACCGGTGTGATGAAATACTCACTCTGATTCTCTAGGATTTGAACGTCTTCTTTTATATAAGGCAATGCTAGCTCTGTCTGTGATGATTCCAGTGAAGGAACTGCCCTTGCCTCCCCCACTCTGTGAAGAGTTAGAATAGTCTCACCAGTGTAATGATTTATGCACCTGGAACTCTATTGCCTTAATAATAATAGCGAACATTAATTGGGCATCATCCATGTGCCAGGTGCTTTGTGTATATTGTATCGCATTTAAACATCATTCTGTGAAGTAAAAACTGCCACCAGCTTCATTTTACACACCAGCAAACTGATGTTTAGGGAGCTCCCGGGAATTGTTCCATGTTAGATACTTAGAAAATGGCAAAGGTGTCACGAGAAGACAGCATGGGTGTATTTGCTGCCCAGAAAGTGTAAGGAGTTCCTGGAACCCCAAGATAGGATGTCTCATGACTCTGTAGATAAGAGCATGAGCTCTGTATTTGTTCCATGCTGGAACTCACCTCTGATGAGCCCTTTGCCACCTCACTTATAAAATGAGCCAAATAAATGGACCAGAGACTGTCTGAAGAATGTAGATGGAAAACTGTCTTCCACAAACTGCAGCCATGTAGTGGAGAGAGGGTCTAATTGGCTGAAGGGCTCCTGGGCCTCACCCTCCTGCTTCCTACCTGCACACACTCATCAATACATAACAGCTTCCACGGTGCCACCTCATTCCCCGGGGATCTGTCAGAGCACAGCTGATCTCTACTGTCTGGGTGAGCCCTGAGGAGTTTTCCAACCCCCATACCTACCAATGTAAGCGGCTCCATCTGTCACCATGTATTTGTTGCGGTTTAATTTGGGAAAGGTCTGGTTCTTTTGTTCTTTTGTGACACAAGCATTCTCTCTTTCCAGATCAAAAAATTTCTGAAAGACAAGAAAGAAAGAAAGAAAGAAAGAAAGAAAGAAAGAAAGAAAGAAAGAAAGAAAGAAAGAGAAGCAAAGAAGCAGGTCCATTGAGAGTGTTTTGGGTCTTGTTCACAAGCACAAAAGACTCCATTATCCAAATATCAACAATAGACCTCATATTGGGTTATTAAAGTGATGCTCTTGTTACTCTGTATAGAGGAAGCTATTTTTACTCTCCATCCATACAGGCAACAACAAAGGAAATTAGCATGTTCAACTAGCTCTATCATTAACTCTGCAAAGCTAACAAGTGAACACGAAATTCATTCTCTGAACAGGGTGAGGGCTAGGAGGTTGTTTAATTCCTGCTGTCTTATTCAGCAGGGCACACTGCTACTGGGAGCAGCCTCCAGGCACTCTGTGTCGTGCATGCCATTGAAATGAATGAACGTTCTTAGCCGGTGCATACATTATGTCAGTGACTAGCTGACTCATCTGAGAATCCGCAAAGGTCAAAAGAGATTTTGCCACAAGAACAAATCCTTTCCATCGTAACACCGAAGTCCACAGAATTTGTTTTGAATGGACAACTAAAAAACTCCCACAAGTTCAAACTATATGTAATTCTAATATTAGTGTGACTCCAAAATGATGATGATGGTGAGGACAAAACAGCAGCAACAGCAGCAGCAGTTTACTTCACCCAAGGCCCTAAACGGAGGAGTGTTTGTAATATGGGGAATGAATGAGGCCTGGTTGCAGGGAAGAACGGCTTTAGAAATTTGGCCAGTGTTGGGTGAAGTGTTGAGCCCATGGGACTCTGAGGGATGAGCTTAGAGGAGACATGCACTGAAGTCATGGGTCTTAGGTGTCCATCGCAATGCCCAACACAGATTCTAGAACAGCTTGCAGCTCTAACCTCTGTACTCTAGAAGGGCAGGAAAGGCAGAGGGCATACATGGAAGATGAGAGTCTTCATGTATCGTTTTGTATAATGTCAAAGGTCTGCTTATTCCAATTTGGTTTGGGGGAAATAAAGATAGTTGGTCTATCCTTATGCTTTATGCTGGGAGAGGGTAACCTGGTGATGACTAAGGGCTCTTCCAGATATTTCCCAAAAGCTCTAGTCTGAGCTTTATCTGGGACACTGCCGAGACAGCAGAAACCAGAGCAGACTCTCTGACATTATTAGAGGACTTCATATGCTGGAAGAGAAGCAAAGAGACCAAAAAAGAATTGGGTAATTTATTAAATAAAGTAACTCAAGTCATCCATGAAAAAAGTTTTTTTAAGATTAAATTTATTTAAGAAAAAATTTCTGTATGTATGTATGTATGTTGGAATGTGAGTATATGTGTGTAAGTACAGTTGCCCATAGAGATGAGAGGTGTCAAATTCCCTGGAGCTGGAGGTATAGATAATTGTAAGCCACCCGAGTCACCTGATGTGGGTGCTAGAAACCGAACTCTGATCCTCTGGAAGAGCAGTGCATGCTCTTCTCTGCTAGGCTCTTATCTCTGCAGCCCTGAACTGTGACAGTCTTGCACAGTTTCTCTTTCTTTCCCTCAGTGACGCCAGGCCATATCTGGGTAGGTAACGAGAACACCTACTTTCCAGAGTGCTCTGCCTGGTCTCAGGCCATCTATCTTCCTTGTCAGGATCCTTGCCTCCTGAAGACATACTGTCTTCAAAGTTTCTATACCCTACTTTTCTTGTAAGTGCTCACTAGCCATCTGTGTCCTAGATGATGGGGCCATAAGTTTCCTTCTAGAAACTTGTCTTGACATTTAAAAACACATGGCCTCTGTTTTATAAAATGGCCAACACTGAGCTATTAATGTATGGCTTAGTCAAGATTCATGACCATCTGTGTCCAAAATGGTGAAGCCAATGGAGTTCTGCAGAGGCTACTACGATGGATTCTTCTTTCCCTGTAGGATTTGAGCCTCTTAGGATTTGAGTATGCTGTGGGGTCAGGAAGCAGCATGGTGCAGAAGACCCCTGACTTTGGATGAAGGGAGATCAAGAGCAACTGCCTGGAAGCCTCATAAACTTGACAGCAGATCCTCTGATTTCCCTCACTGACCAGAAGGCCATAGGATGCTCTCTGGGGATATGAGATCATAGAGGACAATTAAGAAAAATCTGGGCAATGCTAGATCCACAGGAGGGAGTCCATGTCTGGTATTGTAAACCCTGGCAGAGGCCCAGGTCTCAGGGGGCCATTTGCCCTATTGGGAAAGCTGTTGCCTTTGTTATGCTTAATGGGCATGATATGCCTGTCAAATTGTCTTCTAAATAGCTATGTTTATGCACACAGATTAGTGTTGTTGTCAGCTTTGGTCACTGAAGCATCTTTCTGCAGTGGTCAGTGATTAATACAGAAGCTCATAATTGGTCAAAGTATTGAGGAGAAATGACTATTGAATGCCCAGCCATAGATAGAACATCCAAGGCATGGAGTTCAGAAAGAATGTAAGAGCTGAAAGAATCAGCACAGAGAGGTGGAAAACCCTTGCTTTTTGGAGTGACATAGTTGTTGCATCCTTGAATTTTTCAAAAGCTGCACAAAATTTCTACAGGACTGGTCTGTTGAAACTCTGTTATGGAAGCAAGATGGGGAGGGAGGTGGTGGGATTGTGTGGCTGCACCCTTCTCTGATGATTTATAAGCAGTTCATCGCTGACAGGGGAAGGAAGAGGCATTTTCTTCAGGAGTGTAGCTACTCATACCAGGGCCCATGCTCCTGAAAACAAATTTCCACCCACACTTCTTTAACTAGCCATAAGGAGACTCACTGGGGAGAGAAAAAAAAGACTTGGGCATTTCTCTGGGTTCTCTTTGCTCTCCTCGCTGGCAGTAGCGCCTTCCCCAGCTCCCCTTTTCCTGCCTTCATTTGTGAATCCACCAGTTTAGCACCATATCTTGAACACTACTAGCCTCAAGCCAGGCATTAGGATCAGTGACTAGACATCTGTTCTCTGCATCATCTGACTTCCCTGGAGTGCTCAATGTCACTTCAGCATCCTGGATGATGCTGTCCCTGAGCTGAAACAACCCCAGCATTCTCATCTCTGTGAAGAGGCATCAAACACATCTGGGCCAGCCTCTAGGCCTTGCCTGGCTCCCTGTATCAGGAGCTTCCATTCCTGGTATTCGATTTATTTCGCCATTCTGGAAGCTGATTCAAGATGGATACTTGAGAAATCCTGTCATCACGTGTCGACAAAAGCCTCAAGAAGCACAGGGTCTGACATAGAGTGGGGGTCTCAGCACACAGCTGTTGAATGCATAGGGTCTTGGTTTGAAAACTGAGGCCTAAAGAATAGTCACAGGTCAGATGAAGGAGGAGATAAGTGTTTCAGAAGGTGTTGCAGGCAGAGGAAACAGTACAAACAGAAGTCCTGAGAGGAGCAGGCAAGAAAAATCAAAGAGAAGCCTGAGTTAAGGTAACACATTTTGTATGCTCTCTGGTTTGAATGTGAAATGTCTCCCATGGGCTCATGTTTTTGAACACTTAGTCTATAATGTGTCATGATATTTTAGGAGAATGGGGAACCTTTAGGAGGTAAGGCCTACCTGAAGAAATAGGTCTATGGTTAGGGATGGAACTTACAGGTTATATCCTGCCCCTAGGAACAGCCCAAATTCTGTACTTTCTTACAAGCCAAGATGTAACAAGTCAAACTGTAAACTCATGCCAGCCACCACAGAACTATGGACTTAGGTCAGTCCTTCCTCCTTTAAGTTGCTTCTTGTCAGGTATTCTGCCGTAGTAATGACAAAAGTCACAGAAACAAGGAACTAGCAATTCCCTGCCTTGCTTTCCTCTAGGCATCGGAGATGGATTGGCATGTGACATAAGAAATTGGAGCAAGCCCAGGAGTCTGGGCTAGTGGGATGGTGGGCAACCCTTTGTCAGCACTACAAATAAGATTAGTAGGTGAATGAAGCAGTTCAAATAAAGTGTGTATCTGAAGGGGCTGAGTTGATGGCTAGGGGGTTAATCTGCTTGCTGTGCATGCCTGAGGATCTGAGCTTGGACTCTTAGCATCCACATAAAGTTTGCCAGACAGCTGTCTATAACATTAGTGCTGGGGGTAGACGGTGACAGGTGGCCCCTGGAGCTTGGTGTCTACCAGTCTAGTCACATCAGTGAGAGACCCAGTCTCACAACAATAAGGTAGAGAGCAACTGAGGAGGACACTGCTGTTGACCTCAGGCTTCTACACACCCCTCCCTCTCCCTCTGTGTGTGTGTGGACAGCTTTCATAGACATGCAAAGGGAATAAGCCCCTTTTATTTAACACCATAGTCAATATAACACTTACAACTTTCAAACTGCAGTTGGCTATTTCAGTGCAAATAGCTTTGAGAGACGAGATGAAGTTAAATGTGAGGGGATCAGTCTCCTTCCAGAAGCTTATGAGCAGCCGGACTTTAACGCTTCGTAAAACCAAGGCTTCTCTTATTTTCCCATCCAAATCCGGCCAGTACGTCCTGCAGAAAAACAAATAAAGAAAACTATATGCAAAATAAAATTTACTAGACAACTCTTCCTTTGTGCATTACTTCAGCCTGTAACAAGTCAACCATCTTGCAGGATAGATTGATGGCAGAAGCCTTTGGAATTAGGTACCAAGAGACGAATGAATCTTTTCTGGGGCCCCCTGCTGCCTTATAGAATGTCTCAGGGCCATGGGGTGAAGCCGTGAGGATCGAGTGTTCAGATGGACTGATCACCCTGGGTCATCCTCAGTATCTCCCCAACACTCCCCAGGCCACACTGTGATGTAAGCATCTACTTCTGAGTGAAATTCTACCCAAGAGTCTTGCGCACCTCCTCCTGAATATCACACCAACCTGTATACTTTGAGAATACCCCCTAGTTAACTTCTGATTTGGTTATCTGTGTTGTCCCTTTCTCTGATTTCTAGACTGTCTTTAGCACTTTCCTTTGGACCCAGGCTCCACAGCAACCCTGTCTTCCACTCTGGGCTGGGCACTGGGAATCCTCCGTCAGGCCAACAGTTTACTCTGTCATCTCAGCCTCTTGCCATGCCAGTTCTTCCAGAAGACCCAGCTTCTCAGCTCTTGCCATGTACCTCTACTACCACTTGGTCCCTTGGCTTAAAGATATGCGTGTAGCCTTCTGCTCTTCCCATTCCCCATCACATCACTTCAGAAGTGTCACTTAATCTTCATGGTAGGGCAAATCAGGAAATTGTCCTGTCTTCACTAAGCCTCGAGTCATGACATCTTCTCTTACCTCTTTGTAGGGATTCTGTTTTCTCATTTCATCTTCTGCCCTGCTTCCAGGCTTAGTTGCTGTTTGGACTTGGGCCATGTTATTGGGTTCTGTGGCCTGTCAGTACTGTAACCACGGCATCTTAAGGGGGCTGCTCGCTGTATCTGACCCTCCTGTCTGTTCTTTATTCCCAGTGAGCGATAGATCTATGGTCCTCAAAGTCCAGACTCCTTCAGCATCTCCTGTCTCTTTTGCCTGGACAACCTGACTCCTGTTATGGTCACCTGCAGGGCACTGTCCCTCTACCTTCCTCTTGATCCTTGCATGACCTAAATCCTGGGTGCTGCTGGAATTCTCTCTGTCAGTCTCTGGGGACTACCAGGAACAGTCTCCTCAGCCTTGTACTCTAAATTGGTCCCTGTGTCTCAGCTCTTATCTGCGGCATCTCTATGACTACCAACGTAGTCATAAAAGCAAGTGTGGTCCTGTTACTCTTTTCATTAAGACACCAGAGCCTCCCCCAAATCACAAGACTCCGTAGTATTCAGCCTCCTCCACCCCCACCCTTTATGACCCATCCCTGCTTCCTCTCCAGTGTGGCTTCTCGCTGCCTTCCCTTGTTCTCTGCAATCCAGCATTGAACCTGGCACGCCTTTTCTTCCACCCTGATGTTTGCTCATACTTTCCCTTTCACCACGAAAAATCTCCTGCTCACTCTCCTACTCTTTCTCTTTCTTATCTACTTCATGAATGCATTATGATATAATCTGGGTAACACTCCTACAATGAACTCTCTCTAAATATGGCATGGCATTGTGGGCACTTTTCACTGTACTATTCTCCGCACACACCTTCATTCCCATTTACACATCTGTTCTAAAAACCTTCCCTGTGTCCCTCTGCCCCCTTCAGATGGCATTCATTCATGCTTTAATCATAAATGCATATATCTCAACAGACAATTGTTACATTTATATGTGAACTAAAGCTGTTAATATAATAGTTTTCTCTTATCAATGGGTATCTTCCAGACAGCCCCCCCCCCCAAGTGGAGGCCTGGAAAATGTCTGTTCTTCAATGTGCAGATTCAGCAACTAAGGGATTGGCAATAATAATAACTAAACTGTAGAACAATTTTAGCATTATAATATTTTATATAATATATATACTGTATGTATAATATATACTGTAATAAAACCTATTTAAGACTCATAAATTGATTTTTTAAAGTAGCGCTTTATTACTTGAGAATTTCATACCATATATTTGATCATATTCATCCCCTCCACAAATTGCTTTTTTTTTTTTCTGGAATTTTCCACTTGTTATTTTTAGACTGATTAAACTGCAGGAGGTGAGGGTTACTGAAGCTCAAAGGTGAATCAGGTCACATTTTCACTAGTCCTGCCCACATTAACCTATTTGGTTCTTAAAGATGCACTCCACAGGACTGAGGAGACAATCAGAGACAGTGCCAAATGGAGACCTCATCAGCAAATCACTGAAAGAAAGTGTTTGTCTGCTCTGGCAGCAACCAGGGAAACTGGGCTTTCAGTTTTTTAAATGCAACTTTAAAAATAATTATTTTAGGTTATCATCCAAGGTTTCGCCATGGTGTCTTTAAACATCTGCCATTATGCCTTGCTCTTATTTGTTAGTTCTGGTGGTCACTGTTTGTGGTGCTGGGGAATGAACTCAGAGCCTTGGAAATGTTAGGCAAGTGTTCTCTGTGTGAGCTGGAGGATTCTGTTTTTGTTTTTGTTTTTTAAATTGGAGGATTTATTGCATCACCATCACACTTTCTCTGTTACCTCAAAAGGAAGAAATCCCAACATTCTCTCCAACAGATGGTGTATGTTTAGATAATTTCTGACTCGAGTGCTCATGACTTTCTATCTATCTTATCTATCACTTAGGTATTTGGCTGAGAAGAGACCAGATTTTTTTTAACATTTTTATTTTAATCATAGGTTACGTACTTTGTATCCCAAGACCAGATTTTAAGTTCAAGATAATAAGTAATTCTACAAAGACACTGAATTCACTTTTGAACTTTTTGTTTTTAAGATTACGTAGACACAAGGCCAATTTGATTTTTAAATAAAATCCATTCATGTGATTGGAAGGAATGTAATTGTAACCTTAATGTTTGAGCTACGTAGTTCTCTTTTGTGCCCTTTTGTTTAGAAAGCTGAAAGCATAGCCTTGAGAATTTATTTTGTTACTGTGCTTGTCTCTGTAGGTAGTCCCAATAAGCTTATCTATTTGCTGAGCTGGGCTTGGTGGAATCTTTCCTTGGTCTGTTGACTCCCTCTATATTTGAGATGGATAAACGTTTCTTTTTACAGGTTAATTTTTCAAAGTTAGCACATGAAACAATGAGCCTCACCATGGCATCTTCGCGCACAGTACAAAGAGTGTTTGAGCCAGGTGTGGTGGTGCACGCCCATAATCCCAGCACTCAGGGATGCAGAGGCAGACAGGTAGCTGCGAGTTCGAGGCCAGCCTGGCCTACAAAGCTAGTCCAGGAGAGCCAAGGCTACATAAAGAAACCCTGTCTCTTTTTGATTTTTTTGAGACAAGGTTTCACACTGTAGCCTAGCCTGGTTTTAAACTGTGCAGACTTGGATGATCTTGAAATAGCGAACTTCCTGTCTCAGCCTCCCAAGATCTGTGATTATGGGTATGCAGCACCGTCCACCATAACCTCCCACCCCAGACTATGAAAGACCTCAGTTTTGCCCACGGGAGGCCATGGAACAAAATGTGTCAGTCTTGAGCCATCATTGTCCTAGAACCCCAATAACTTGTCTCCCTACCCCTCCAGCACTCCTCATGTCCTTCTTGGTAACAGGGCAACCATGTGTTATGTTTCCAGAGGGAAGTGGGCCTCTAAGATTTAGTCTAAAGCCAAATAAACAAGAAATGAGAGGAGTGTAAAGAGGAGGAGCAATGGGAAAGTGGGTGGGAAAATCCACGAACATTCAAAAGGTGGCTAATGTTTTAAAGTAGCTCTGTCTTAATAATGTGCCTCTGACAGCTCGGAACGCTTTCCCACTGTCATAAAGTGGCCTGCTTCTGACAGGCTTTTTGCAGTGTTACAATCATTTGCATAAAGATGCTGCGTATTATGCGTATGTGGGATTGAGAAGATGAAAGTGTTCAAGAAATATATGGCACACTTAGTCACTTAAGCTCACTAAATGGCTATTTTGAAATTATAATTTTCCAATATTTGAAGGTCTTCACTTGAAGTCAGAAATGTGCATTTCGGAAAGTGTTTCCCGGTTAAACCAATTATTGAGAGCAGTGATAAGCACCCAAAGATCTGCTCTTCCAGCAAGCAAGCAAAAGAGGGAATGCCTGGGTATGTGTGATTATTCTCCCAAAAGCTCTGTAGTCTTATGCCCCCGAATCACTTCCACCTTACTGTGTGATTAAACAGTGAGGAATTATTGAGACTCTATTCACTGTAAAGATATTCTTCTCAGATGGAAGTGCACACTGTGTGAGAACATGTGTTTTAAATCCCCTTCAGGCTCACATTGAGGGCACAGAGGGATATAGTTTTCTGTTAATTACCCAACCTTCTTTCTGAGATTGCTCCTGTGGTGGTAGGATAAATTAGAGAGGTACTCCTGCAGAGTGAGACCCCGAGCCTTTAAACTGGATCCACTTGGGGAAGAAATACATGATGGGTAGGTTGCAGATGCACGCTAGACATATCGGGAGAGTGTGCTCTTCCTGATACAGCATGAAAGCATCCCAGAGCCCAGAGGCCTAAAGACCCTGTGGTATGGGTTGGAAAGTCCCTGACCTTTTCGTGCTCGTACTGGAGATTGGCAAGTAGTCTGTGACGGCAATGTACACGTACTGTTTGGCATCATCAATCACACTGTAGATGGCGTCGATGTCAAAGCTTCTGTTCTTAGGGCAAAAGAGTTTGGGAGAGTTCTGTGAAGATAAAAATCCCAAGACGTTAGAGTTGAATTGTAGGCATTTAAATGTTAAGAACATTTAAAGTGGTTTTTATTTGTGTTGGTAGGTCTTGGTTTATTGCTAATTACACGATACACCTCTTTTCTGCTTCTTGATCAGATTACAGCACAGTTACTTTGTGGTTTGTCAGCTGAGGCAGGATGTGATTCAAGCTGGTGAGGTCTGTCTCCAGAGAGAAGTTTTGCTACTTTGAGAGCAACCGGCCTCAGCCTTATATGATTCTAGGATCCCTCTCTGTTGTATGTGGCTGCTGATTTTCTAAAATATTATTTACAAACTTATATACACACATAGTGAGCAACTTCTAGAAGTCATTTCATCTGGGAAGTGGTGTTGGTCATGAAATATCCAAGACACAAATATAAAAACATCTTAGATATTTTTTTTCCTGGATCTTTCACAGAGTCAGAAAGAGGAGTGCTGATTGTAGAGAGACTCATCAATAACGGTCCAAAGAAAACCGAGGTTACTGTGATGCCCAAATCCATCAAGAGAGGCAGAGAAGGATATTCTGCCAGGCATCAGCAAAATGAAAAAAGAGGCAAATTATGTTGGAGCTACCATGCTCACATCTCAACTTATAAAAATAGGCCATCTTTAGATGTGCTTGATAAAACAAGGGGAGCCATATTTCAGTGTCTTCATTATTTTGCTGGTGGAGAGGATTGAAAAGCGTATTTCCTGTAAGTCCTGCCTTTTCCTGACAAGGACTTTCCTGTGTGCACAAAAGAAAGGATGGAAGTTCCCGGAGCTGCCTGGAATGAAGGGCAGCACTGGACAGTAACAGCTCTTAAGTCATTTGTCGCTCATGCCTTATCCTGCATTGGTATGAATCCCATTCAACTACATGGCCCACAGAATGAAGGCAACGCTATGGCTACCCCCTCACAGTAGGGGCAAAGCAGTTACGTAGGAGCATGTTAATGCTCTCCAGGAACTCTTGCTCAGAAAGTCCTTGTGGTTGCTAAAATTGATTGTGAACTCAACAGGCTCTCTAATCATTGAAGAGATGAGCCCAGAGGTGTGCCTTTGAGAGAATGTTTAGATTGGGTAAACTGAGGTAAAAAAAAAAACAACCCACCCTTAATGTGGGCGGCACTGTCCAATGGGCTGGGGTCTCAAACCGCGTAAAAAGAGAAAGCAAGCTGAGCACCAGCATTCCTCCTTTGCTGTTTCCCAGCCGCAGATGTGATGTGAGCAGCTGCCTCCTGCTCCTGTTTCCTTCCACTTGATGGACTTCCCCTGGAACTGTAAGTCGGGACAAGCCCTTCCTCGCTTAAGTTGCTTTCATCAGATATTTGGACACAGCAGTGAGAAGGGTGATGAAGTCCTCTTGGTCAGAGATAGGCAGGGTATGCTTTTGATGAATTATTTTTCTTTTAGAATGAGAGTAAATTTCCATTGTTTAGTGGGAACATTGTTTTAGTATTTTAAAAAAAAGCCATCGGATTGCTGGGCAGTGGTGGCACAGGCCTTTGATGCCAGCGCTCAGAAGGCAGAGGCAGTTAGATCTCAAGGCCAGCCTGGTCTACAGAGTGAGTGCAGGACAGCCAGTGGTACACAGAGAAACCCTGTCTCAAAAAAATCAATTAAAAAATGCCATAACATCAAGACATTCCTGTGCTTTCCCTAGCACAACACACACACACACACACACACACACACACACACATACACACACACACACACAGATGGTCCTCCATATCTCATTGGAACAAAAATTCCAATGCATCTTCAGGCTTCTGGTCTATTTGATCCCCTTTCTCCTGATTTCTCATTCAGGCACTGGGGCCTCATTTAGACTCTGGGGCATCATCTGATGCCAAATTCTCTTCCTAACCCATTGCCTTGCCTCTAACAGATGAGTACACATGGGTTTCAGGATGAACTCCTGTCTCAGGGATGAGTTCCCTTGGCTGTTATTCTGTCTCTTATATCCCCAGCCCGTGACTATGTCCTCATCTTCTCTGCTTCTGGACATTTGCTCAACTTGGCCCTCTGGATGTTTGTCCTACTGGATCTGCTCTATAAATTCCAGCTCAAATATGTGTCTTCAGCATTATCTCTCTCTCTCTGATCTTCAGACAGAAGCTACCTATCCCATCTTTGTGCTCCCAGGCCATATGCTTCTTTTTCTTTCTTATCAACTCCCTCCATCCTTTATTCTCTCTGTCTCTCCAACCCCAGGCTGTGGGAACCAGGGCTTTCCTTAGGCTAGGGAAACCATTTACTACTGAGCTACATCCCCAGTCCCATCTTGACCGTCTCAATCATGTTATCCCATGGACTCGATACTATTGTGCAACCCTTCCCACAACACCCCTGCAGAATTTGCTTCCTGTCATATTTAGCACATTCAGAGCTATAGTTGCTTGTGCTTGCCTCCCACCAGATACACTGCTTCTAGCTTGATTTTAGGGGTTGTGTTTTGTTCAATTTTCTATGTCATTAAAATTATACATTCATATGATTTGATTTTCTCTGCTTGTTTGGTCTGTCTTAGACATGGCTTGGTGGGCCACAGAATGGCTAAGGAAGCAATCTGTGGACAGACCCCTAGGTTCTGAAATGTGTCAAAACACCGATGGTTTTGCTTCCATTAAGATCTGCCTAAGTTTCATCCTGGGATCCCACACTGGGCTTTGCTTTTGGAGAGAAGCACATTTCAGTGGTGTTGGGAGGGGGGGGGGCACTGTGCCCTGAAGTCAGGAGGAGAGTGAAATCCATGGTGATTTAGACCAGATTCTACCCAAGAACGTTAGTATATACCCTCTGCCTTTAGTCTCCCTTCCTTCCCTTCCTTTACCACCCCTCCATATTTCTCCATCTCTCCCTTCCTTCCTTTTATGCGGCAGAGTTCCACAGGTGTAACTCCAGCTGTCCTGGAAATGTCTATGTAGCCCAGGCTGATCCTTAATTTATTGCAAACCTCTACCCTCTGATTTTTTTAGAGTACTGGGACTGCAGTTGCACCAGGCCTGGCTAGTTTGCTTCATAGTGAAGTTAATAGGAGTTTCACCCTCCTACTCTGGTGCCCTCTGAGGACTGAATACAATAGCCTGTTTCCTGGCTGGGTTCTGGTGTGCTGTTGCACCGTCAGCAGATACTCCCAGGTGCCTGTCTTGCTCCGGGCTCAGGTGTAGGCAAGTGGCATATATCAGTGGTCAAGGTAAGCTCTGTCTACCGCGGGCTTCATTCTACACCTGCTACACTGCTTCATTTGTCGGTGTGCTTGATTATCTGCCAGCGTTTGGGCTGCGCTATTTCTTTTTTTGGACAGCTCCTGCACCTTGTACCGTGTGCGTATTGCATGCTCAGTAAGCAGCTGCGAAATGAACATGAATTGATAAATGTTGCAGGTTTGTCTCACCCCAGCCTCCCTCCGTTCCTAACTGAAGTAGCTTCACTCTATTTTTTTTTCTCCCCAAACACATGTGGACATCTTTGTTAGCATTTATCTGCCTCAGTCCCCTCTACGTTTCCCTTACACAATGCCTGGGGCTTGGCAAGCTCTCTGTGTGCTTGTGAAATGAAGGCATGATGGTTTACACCAGTGTCTTTGCACTTAGGAGCTTGGCTCTACCTTTATAAACAGCATAAATGTTTCTTAACACATAAAACCATGGAAGAATGGTGTACTGCTCAGCTAGGATGTGAACCACTTCCCACTGCAAGGGGTGGCTGCTACGCTCTCCTCAGCATTCTAGACGAAATGTGATAAGCCTGCTGAGGTGTTTCTTTATTCCGCAGCTGGAGTAGAAGGTACAACTACAGAGCCCGTTTTATGTTTCAGCTGCCTTTTTACCAATTAGGAACTCTTGAGACACCCTGTGGATCAGGAAGGGCTGGATGTATGCGTATTTTATTTTGCACACTCAATTGGTATGCACTTTGTAGAAAGTTGGTAGGTTTCTGATTTACTTCATACTGGTTTCCTGGTCTCTAGAAGGTTCATGCTGTCTTCCTAGAAGGTAAACGTTGAGATATAACCAAACACGGAGAGAAAACCCACAGAATGGGATAAAAAATTTGCAAAGGGCCCATCTGCAAATTGGACACATATAGAGAATGTAGAGATCTCCCCTAAGAGATCTCCAGGTGGGCACTGAGCACAGCTGAAAGATGCAATCAGCACAGTGACGCCCATCTCATGCCCACTAGGGAGGTTAATGTGGGGTAGAAATGACAAGTGTTGACAGGGACGCAGATACCTAGCAGGTGAAATTTTAGAATGGCACAGCCCATTTGGAAAAATGGTTTAATAGTTTGTCAAAATGATCAACACTGAGCAATTCTATTCCTAAACACAAACCTCAAAATAGTGAAAAAAAAAAAAAGGTGTTTAGATAGAATCTTGGATATGAATGTTCACAGGGGCCATAGGCACAAGAGCAAGAAGACAGAAACACCAAACATTTATTAACCAACAGACACTTAAACCAAAATATGGCTTATTTACAAAGCAATGTTCTTTAGCCATAAAAAGAAAAAAGTAACTACCTATAAATCCATGCCAAAACCTTCTTGGAACATGCTAGGTGAAAAAAAAATGTCACAAAAGACTACATTTTGCAACACTACATTTAGATAAAATCTCCCTGGAAGGGTACATTCAGGAAGGTCTAGATGAGAGCTTGCCAGGGCCCAGGGATGGGAAAACAGGATGTAACTGCTAATGATTATGGGTGTTCCCTTGTGGTGAAGAAGGCATTCTGAAATTTGACAGTCTGATGACTGCAGAACCTGTGGATATGACAAAGCTCATGGAACGATAAACTCTAAAAGGACTAAGTTCACAGTAAATAACATATCTCAATAAAGTGATAAATGTAAAATGTTAAGATACAAGTATTAAAATGAAGTGGAAGCTTTAAGAAGGAATATAATATGTTTTTTTTTCCCCCATAGCAGTTCTGATGGGAAGTGTCGTCTGTTCTCATCTAATACAACTCAGTCTCCATGACTGAGGGGCAGATGAACTGAGTAAGAACAAGAAATGGAACCTGCCTAGCACCCAGATCAATATAAACAGACTGTGAGAAAACTAAGCTTTGCCCCAGAAAGCAAATGTGTAGTTTATTTTTTCAAGTACATTAAGGTCAGTGAAAAAAAAAAAAACAATCGATAAGACATAACTCCCACCATCACCCATTTCCGTTGAACCCAGTCGTTAGAAGTCACGTAGGTCAATCTAACCAAGTACCAGTTTGTGGTTTATGAGAAAATTATAAGTATATCCTAGCTGGAAATTTGTATTTAATTGTACTGAGTTATGAATGATCAACACTCTACTTATCGCATAACTGCAAATTGGTATTTAATTGTAGTAAGTTAGGATCTAAAACTGTAATTTTAGGACTGATGATTTTTCAAGTCTTCAGATATTCTCTGCATGTGTTCAACTTAGTTTTGGGCTGTCACCTTCCAAAAATATGATGTACTATTTTCAGATTTTTTTTGCAACAAATATATTGAACTTAAATTAGTTTGCCTTGGCATTTGCCTGGCATATATTACTGAAAAAGCTATATATGTTCTGGAACTTTCCAACAATATCACTACCAATCAACCCAGGATAACGTTTATGTATTTACTGCTGCTTTCAAAGAATCAAGTGAGGTCCTAGGAATATCAATTTTAAAGAGGATATGTACTCTTCAGAGCCTTATAAAATTATGGGGAAATAATCATAAACAAAGAATTGCAAAGTCCTGGTAAACACTAGGGTAAGAGCAAGGAACCCAGTTCTGATGGCATATATACATACATACATATATATATTTCCTCAAACCCAGGTTGTTGTGGTGTGTTTGTACGTGTGTGTATACATATAGACAAATACATGTATATATATATATATATATATGCACACAAACATAAATCTAAACTGCATATGAGTGTGCTGATTGTGTTTTCTCAATTTGACACAAACTTAGACATATTTAAGAAGAGGGAATCTTAATTGAAAAAAAAATCTCTTCATAAGACTGGCCTGCCAACAACTCTGTGAGGTATTGTCTTGATCAATGATTGATGCCCAGAGCATTGTCGATGGTGCCATTCCTGGGCTGGTGGTCCTGGAATTGTACAAGAAAGCAGGGTGAGCAAGCCATGAGGAGCAAGCCAGTAAGCAGCACCTCTCATGGCCTCTGCTCAGCTCCAGCCTCCAGGTCCCTACCTTGAATTTCTTCCCTGACTTCCCTGAATGATGAACTACAAACTGTCAGATGAAATAAGCCCTTTCCTCTCCAACTTGATTTTGATTATGGACTTTTACTGCATCAATAGAAAGCTAAGACGATGTGAGAAAACATGAGATTTATCTTTCTGAATCCGGCTTATTTCATTAAACAATATCACTAAATCAATTCATTTTCCTGAGAAAGACATAATTCCATTTAAAATTTTTATTTTTATTTTTTGATACAAGGTTTTTCTGTATGTAGTCCTGGCTATCCTGGAACTCACTTTGTAGACTAGGCTGGCCTCAAATCCACAGAGATCAGCATGCCTCTGCCTACTAAGTGCTGCGATTAAGGGTGTGGGCTACTATGCCCAGCCATAATTCTATTTTTTTATGGCTGAATAAAATTTGTGTGTATGTGTGTGTGCACTTAGTTTTTTAAAAACCCTTTCATCTGCTGAGGGGCATTATGTTTCGTTTGTGAAAATCCTTGCAATAAGCAAGGTTCTACACATGTCTCTATGGTATATTGACCTGAGTTCTTTCCAATAGATTCTCCAGAGCCATGTAGCTGGATCTTATGCTAATTCCATTCTCAGGTTTTTGAGGAACCTCCATATTGGTTTTCACAGTGTCAATGCTGGTTTACATTGCTAGGAACAGAATATATGTCTTCTTTCCCCTACATCCTCACTAGCATTTTCTGTCATTTGTTTTCTTGATGACTGAGGTAAGATGGGTTCTTAATAGAGTTTTAATTTGCATTACCCTGATGGCTAACAATGTTGATTTTTAAAATATATATATTTTTACTGGCCATTTGTTTTTCTTCCTTTGAAGACTGTCTGCTTGACTCACCTACTCACTTATTGATTGAATGATGTAGATTTCTGATGATATAATTTTTGAGGTCTTTATAGATTATAAGTTTTAATTCTCTGTCAGATACGTGGTCAAAACTGGTTTTTGTTCTGTACATATTGGCTTTAAATTAAAGGTAGATTTGATACTATGAGTGAAAAAATAAAATAATAAATAAATTAAAATAGAAAATAAGCATTATGTACTTTTAAAAAGTATCAGGATATGTGTTTTTTTTTTTTTTTCAGTTCATTTGGTGGCTATATCTTGGATGAAAATAAGTTTTTTAGTTTTCTTAGATTGAAGCAAAGATTTCATTTTTGTCATTTTTAGGGAAATGGGGTCAGACAAAAGACGTTGCAGCCAAGTGGTGCTGGCTCATTCCTTTAATCCAAGCACTCCAGACGCAGAGGCAGAGGCAGGGGCAGGGGCTCTCAGTGGTAGATAGGACAATATTAGAATCGACAATGGCAACACTTTCTCTTTTAAATGTAGACAAAATCTTTACTCAGCTATTTCTAAGATTCACACCTTAAATTCAAGCTACAAAGTTCAATGTCCAAAGTTGCTCATTCATTATTTAGTTCTTGTCGCCGCTCATCTATTTTTCTGGATCATGTCACTTCATTTCCTATTGCTGCTTTTGTACAACTTGGAAATACACTCCAGCCTTCAGGTACTACTGTTATGTGTTTTTTTTCCAATTTTATTTTTTTTAAATTTTTCTTTTTAAAATATTAGTTACAGTTTATTAACTTTGCATTCCAGCTGTAGCCTGTTCCATCATTCCCTCCCACTCCCACCCTCCCTCCCTCATCTCTTTCCTGCCCCTTTCCAAGTCCACAGATAGTGGAGGTCTCTTCCCCTTCCATCTGACCCAAGCATATTAGGTTTCTTCAGGACTGGCTGCAATGTCCACCTCTGTGGCCTAGCAAGGCTGTTCCTCCCTCGGGGTGGGGGAAAGAGCCAGCCACTGAGTTCCTGTCAGAAATAGTCCCTCTTCCCCTTACTGGGTACCCACCTGGATACTGAGCTATCATAAGCTATATCCAGGCAGGGGTTCTAGGTTATATCCATACATGGTCCTTGGTTGGAGATACATTCTCATAAAAGACTCCTGTGCCCAGATATATTAGGTCCTTGTGGAACTCCTGTCCTCTCCAGGTTTTACTAACTCCCCCTTCTTTCATATGATTCCCTGTACTCTGCTGAAGGTTTGGTTATGAGTCTCAGCATCTGCTTTGATATGCTGCTAGGTAGAGTCTTTCAGAGGCCCTCTGTGGTAGGCTCCTGTCCTGTGTCTTGTTTTTTCCTACTTCCAATGTCCATCCCATTTGTCTTTCTAAGTGAGGATTGATCATCTTATCCCGGGTCCTCTTTCTTGTTTATCTTCTTTAGGTGTACAGATTTTAGTATGTTTAGCCTATCTTATAGGTCTAGTACCCACTTATAAGTGAGTATATACCATGAGTGTCTTTCTGCTCATGGATACCTCACTCAGGATGATCTATTCTAGATGCCACCATTTGCCTGCAAGTTTCATGATTTCCTTGTTTTTAATTTCTGAGTAGTATTCCATTGTGTAAATGTACCACAATTTCTGTATCCATTCCTCTGTTAATGGACATCTGGGTTGTTTCCAGGTTCTGGCTATTACAAATAAAACTGCTACAAACATGGATGAGCAAATGTCCTTGTTGTGTACTTGAGCATCTTTTAGATATATGCCTAGGAGTGGTATAGCTGGATCTTGAGGAAGTGTTATTCCTAGTTGTCTGAGGAAGCGCCAGATTGATTTCCAAAGTGGTTGTACAAGTTTACATTCCCACCAGCAATGGAGGAGGGTTCCCCTTTCTCCACAACCTCTCCAGCATGTGTTGTCAACTATTGTTATCTTGAGATGTGAAGAAAACGCTGCTTCTAAAAGGTTCTCTGGGGTGATTCTACTTGCTGTTGCATTCTCCACCTTAAGCTCCATTGAAGTCCTTCACACCCATTTTCTGTTCTCCACATTTATATGAATTTTTTATTTTAGACAAACAACTTCACCCTCCTTTTCACCATCCTTTTTTGTAAAATGGCCACAATGGGATCTTTATCATGCCCCACCCCCATGGACTCAGGGGAATTGCAATGAAAGTGAAGAAATATTGTAAGAACCAGTGGGGACTGTTGAGCAATAGCATTGCCTGGACATGACAGGGCTGTTGTGTCTACGAATTCACAGCAGTTGATGTTGCCCATAAGACCTGCATGATATCAAGCTACCCAGCCTTCCAGGAGGGTCAGTTTTCCTCAGAGGCTTTTGGCATGCTGCCCATGTTCTAGTCAATGGCCTTATGCCCGTGCCCACGTGGGCAGCATCAGCTGGACATGGTGGGTTACAAGGAAGGCTTTGAGGTTGGGATGTGATGTGGGGAGGGGCATCTGGAGGAGTGGGAGGGGCCAGTGTATATAGCCTTTGGAGGGCAAGAGTTGGGGATGTAGCAGCGAGGGAGGGTGCGTGACTCACCGACACGAAGGCCTGTGACTTGGTTTCGTTCAGTTGGAGCTGGAGCTTCTTCTCATTGTCATAGACTCCATAGAGTCTCTTGGACCAGGTCTGAGGTACTCTGCTCTTGAACTTTAGTGAGCTATACAAAGCAAATATCCTTTGTAAGTCTAAGACCAGGCAGCTGCAGTTGTAGAAGATGACACCGAGTTCTTTCATCTGTGAAATTAAAATTGAGAGCATCAACGTGGGGTGCAACTGATGCTGTTATTTTCAGAGGAAAAAATGCCTAAGAATGCTGTAGCAGAGACATCTTTTTTAATACTTTTTTTTTTGTTATACAGAAGTATGTAGACAGAACCGCATTATAGCACCTAGAAGAAATGTATCCTAAAATATTCATATACAGGAATAGAACTTTCTCTTTCTTTTTGCATTTGGCCTTTTACAGAGACAATTTTACCAGCTATGGATTTCATATTGGCTTTTCACACTCCCCTTTCCCAACACCATTTTTTTTTTAATGAATACTTTAGCAACAAGACAAGGCTTTTCATTGCAACCACAGAGCAGATATCATCACAGATTCTGGAACCACGCTGCCTGGAAATTAGACCCGGCTCCACAGTGTTAGAGCTGTGTAATTTTGGGGTAATATACTTCATCTCGGGGCTTTAGTGTCTTCTTACATAAAATGGATGTAATAGTGTTAAGTGCATAGCTGTAGTCGCTATGACAAACCGGTTAATACATATAAGAACAGTGCTTATAGGCATTAAAAATTACGGCAATTGTTGTTCTTGCTAAAATTGCACCCTCCTTGACAGTAGTAGAGTGACACCCTGTACTAAAGAGACCTTGGAGGTATTTTTTTTTTGTCCCTCTTTCCTCGGTGTGTGAGAAAGAAAGTGAAATTCAAACAGTTAAGTAAAAATTACAAGTCAGAGATCAAATCAGTGGCAAATTAAGAATTTGATGGCAGGTTTTGTGAATGGCGGTTAGATATACCCAGGCGAAGACTGCAATGGCTTTCTCTGAATCTACCATGTCTTTGTGGAAACCATTATATTTGATTTACCCGAAGGAACAATGTAAAATTTTGATTGGAAAAGAGTGGGACATGCATGTACATGTTTTCTATGACTTGGTCTCACAAATAAACATTGTTTGGGGGTCCTGGGCTACTGTGGAGCCAAAGCCCAGGAATATGAAATTTTCTGTCTGTCTATTCCTTTCTCCGCGAAAGGCTGCCTGCCAAGTAGGAATATGTATGTCCTTGAGCCCCAGGGCTCCCATTACAACATACTATGAGCTGTCTCACCGGTGACTTTCCATGTTCATCTCTTCTGACCTGTCTTCATTTTTCTACCTCTACAACAAGCACAAAATAGATATAACACTGATTATTTAAACCACTCAAGAACTTGTCTCTATTTTCTTGTTAATTTGCAGAAAAAAAAACCCATGAACATCCTTGGACATATTCTTGTGTGTGTTTGCTCAAGTATTTCTTCAGTATTCACTATTACAGTCAGAGGAACAAATACATTAAGGTAGGGAAAATGAAAGGTTTCAGTGGGCAGGTGGTTTAGGAATATACAAAGACATGGCATGGTGCATCTAATCAGAGCTGAGTGGCTGGAGCTGAGAAGGGAGGGAGCATCTGTATGGAGGTCTAAGTGTGCAGATGTCTCTTTCTAGATAACAGGGATAGAACTAGAGGGTAATGTTGGACCCCAGGGAATTTGGGGCTGGGATGAGGAATTTGATGTTTCCACTGAAGGCCATGGGAGGCAGGTAACAAGGGGAGAGGCACTGTCTGGCTGTGATTTGGGGATTTTCTTTTGGCTATAGTGTGGAGAAGAGGTGGAAAGATGTGGGCAGCTAAAGTCAGGGCATTTGGTCCTCAGGCTTTGGCAGCATCTGACAGGACAATTTCCATGCTTACTTGTGTTTCCTAGTGTCAGAGATTGACAGAAACCATCCATAATAACTTTTAAAAACATTTACTTTTAATTATGTGTGTATGTGAGTGTCTGTATGTTAGTATGTGCTTGTGTAAGTGCAGATGCCTAAGGAGTCTAGAAGAAGGTATCAGATTCCCCGGGTCTAGAGTCATAAGCAGGTGTGAACCCCTTTGACATGGGTACTAGAAAACAAATTTAGGTCCCTTGCAAGAGCAGTAAGCACCCTTAGCCACTGAGCCATCTCAGGCCAAAGTGAAACTTTTCCTTTAAAATAATTATCTTTTAATTCTATATTTGTGTTCTGTGAATTTTATGTGCACCATATGCATGACGTTCCTGCAGAAGCCAGAAGAGAACATCAGATCTCTAGGAACTGGAGTTACAGGTAATCAGGACCCATTGTGGGGGTGCTGGGAACCAAACCTGGGTCCTTTGCAGGAGCAGTAAGTGCTTTTAACCACTGAGCCTATTCTCCAGAACCCCACAGTTACTCTTAATGATTCCTCATGGCGAGGTAACTCTCTGTAGAGTCCTCAGTGACAAACAATGGCATTTAGCTGAGTGTTTAAATAACATGCCTTTATGTGTTCATGTCTGTAATACACACTCACTGAGGACATCATCTGCTTCCTTCAGTCCACCACTGAAAACATACCCCGGGTTAGGCTCTACACGCCATTGTCTGTATGGGTGGAGTGCTTCGGCAGAGGAGAGACAGCTCACCAACCCATCTAAGGCCAGACATTCGCACTGATGACTGAACGTCAGGCTTGTGGAAGTCTTCAGATGGGTCTCAGGCTAGCCTTGTCAGGTGTCTCTCTGTGACCATCTTCAGCTTTGCTATTCCAGGGCTCTGGCACTACAAGGGCTGTTCTGTTAATTTCAAGTCTCAGAATCAGGCGGCATTAGGTTGGTCTGCTGTGAGGACGTCTGGTTAGAACACAGCTTGTTTGCATTCTGGGCTGATGGTTATTTCAAGGGCTAAACATTCAACCAGCAGACAATTTCTGACCAGCTCCTGTTACCCAACCCTGAAGCTGGTACTGTCTCCAATCCAGAACATGCAGCATAAAAATCACAGAAGAGAAATAACACGTATCATAAAATTATGATACAATCTAAAACAAGCCACACTGGACGCTATCAGTTAACAGTGTTTCTTCATATACGTGTGATTAGGTAAACAAAAGCCCATCTCCTCCAGAGACGTGGAAAAGGGAGGGTGATGGCTGCCACTGAAATTAGGTAAATTAATTGGGCTTGGGGTCTTACTGAGATCAGCGGACAGCACTGTTCTCAAGACTGAATGCATTTCTCTCCACGGATTCTGCCAAGAAGCTCAGAGGCACTTTCCTGGGAAATCAGGCAGATAACACAGACTTATCCATAAGCTTGTATCACCACTATGTGGCTAATCTTGGGGACAGAAAGAATTGTATTAACTTTGTGGCCCCTCAGTTTGTTAGCCATGTGGCTGTGGACAAGCTCTCTAACTTCTTTTATGTCACCTAGAAGCAGCCATGACACCTGGGCACCAGCACACAGCCCTCAGTCAGGCCGTTGCATTTCTGGCATCTGGTTTGAGCCTTCGGCTCTCTGTCAAACTGTTTTATGGAACACTGTCACAGACAAGGCCACTCAGTGGGTGTTCATGGTGGATTGAGTCCTTTTAACCATGATTGAACATACACACAAATGCAGGCATCATTCAAGCCATGGAAATGACCAAGCATCCCTCAGTCAAGCTGACTCAGCATGGTTCATTCACTACAGTTTTGCTTACTTCCTTATCGCCACCTGTGTGATGGGACTTACTATGACATCCAATCACAGAATCTCCCTCCCTCCCACCAGCATCCAATAATTAATAAAGCCCTGTTTCCTCAAGAACTTCCCCAAACCACCCAACCGAAACCCCCAAACCATAGCAAACCCTAGAACCCCTTACAACAGCTGGCTGCCTCTCTATTCTCCTTGGCCTTTGGCCGGGGACAGTGACACTACCTGATCCCTCCACCAACGCCATAGTTCTCTGAGGAGAGACAGTGCAGCAACACAGTGCGTGATGTTCAACGAGTTACTTTTAGACAAAGTGCTAGGTAATCGGTATCACTCTAGATAAGGTGGCAAATTGTTGGCAACAGCGCAGAGGGAAATGAACAAATGAGAAACAATAGTGATTCCTGTGGATCAGCGCAGAGGAGGATGGTATCATTGGAAGAGGCTTGTTTGCTGGCACATAAAACCAAATAGTCCTTTCCAGACGTTCTGGTCTCTCTCTCTGTGATAGAGTTTATCTGGGAACGCACGCTGTCACACACTTCAATCTGGGCTATGGTGAGTCAAATCCTCAAAGACTAATGGGAAAATTGGGAGCATGAAATAAAACAAAAATGCTTATATCATGGCACCCAGAATTGTGAGTGATATTTTTCCCTTTAAGATGTGATGAAATGGAGGGAAGCATGATTTTGAACATCCTTGGCTTTACCCGTCCCCCGACTTTCCTCACCTGATGCAAGCAGGCCCTCTTTCTTTGTGCTCTTTCTAGAGTCACTCTTACTCTGGCTTCTTTATTTCAATGATTAAATATAAGCAAAGAGTCGGCATCCCCTTTCCTCCTGTTGTGTGAACTACCGGTTGGTTTGGGGGTTTTGCCTACACTATTCTATTCTATTCACTCTATTCTGGGGTTTACTGATAGCTATAGAATATGAAGACAAAAGAGAAAGCTCAGCCCCACTCTCTAGAGGTACAGAGATTCAAACTCAACATTACATAAGCACATTTCTATTTATTATATATTGTATTAGTTGTTTTTTCATCACTGTGACCAAATACCCGACAGGCTGTAAATCAAGGGAAGAAGGATCATTTGGGCTTGAATTTATGGGGATATTCATGGTCCATCACGGTAGAGAAAGAACCATGGCTGGGATTAACTTGGTCTAGGGGAGAAGGGCTTCTGTGACCCACCTTCCTCAAATACCCAAAGATGAGGAAACTGAGAATACTCAAGTTGGGTCAAGGCTGCTTATAGGTCCTGTGGCCCTACATCTGACAGCTAGGCTTCATGCCCAAAAGGCTCCACAAACTTCCAACACAGAGTCACCAGCTGGGAAATAAGTGTTCAAACATGATATTGTAAGGGAAAAGTTCACATTCAAGCATAAAATACATGTTGGATAGAGACCTGCTGTTGAAAATGTAATGTTGAAACTGGCTTTTGTCTTGTAGATTTTTAACACAGAGAACCAACTTTGGATAGATGCACAAAACAAACCCAAAAATGCCAGCAGTAAGCAATATCAAGAGAGATTTTTATCTCTGGTGAATTTCAATGTATATGGTGGGGGAGCTAAAGGTACAGTAGGTGGGTAGAGCCATATTTAATATTGTCCTGGCATCAAATCCAACCTCGCCAGCCAAAGACTGCCTGTGCCCCGTGGCTGGTGCTCAGCCTGGCCCAGCCTCAGCACACATGCCACTGCAATATCCAACTGTCTTTTCAATTGAGGCATTCAGCAATCAATACAGACATAATTAAGTTAAATTGATTGATGAGTGGTTTATCTGTTTGAAATAAAGCCATTCTGAGAATGCTGATGGCTTATCTGCTGATTATTCTTGGAAGAGAATTATCCTAAGGATGAGGTCACTCTTTTTTTTTTTTCATTCTCACAAAATGGACAAACTATCCTATGGTGCTAAGAGGGACCCAAGACCTCAGGTGACCACACCGTGTGGTCAACATGCTGCAATACAGTGATTATTTTGCCCAGAGTTCAATTTTTCTTAATAGTTCTTCCTTGTTCTTTGCACTGGGACACTGAAGTGTGGGAGGATTGGTGAAGTGTTTCATAGGATCTGGGACATAGTCTCAACCTGCTTCTCGGGGGGGGGGGGGTAGAAGTAACAGAAGCAGCACTCATTGGTCACTGTGTTCCAGGGACTGCTCCAAATGTTCCACATATCTGTGGCTTAAAATCATTTCTTTAATGGGCATCCTTTTATACTGGAACATGCAGTGATGAGTTCCACAGAGGCATTTTATATAAGTATATCATGTCCTTGGACCACATGCACCCTCTCCTGCTCTTTCTCATCTCTCTGCCTTGTTATTTCCATTCATTTCTGTCAGGCAGTCTCACTTCTATTTTCATGTCTTATATAGTATACAGTTTTATATATCTATATAAAATAGAAGATCTACAAGTGTGAAAAAACATGACATTTATTTTCCTGAGTGATGTAGTTCACATAATGTCATGATCTGTTGCATTCATCTTCATAGAAATGGCCCAATTTGTCCTCCTTCAATGTGCATTTAATCCACCTTTTTTTTCCATCTGTTGAGCTGCTTGTGGATACCTGGCTATTGTGAATAGTGGTACAACACAGGTGCTTTCTTGAACTTCTCTTGAAATCCATTATATACATGTAGAAACTGATGTATGGGGAAACTAAATGGCTTACACAGATGTATAGCAAAGAAGGAAGCCAAGCTTATAGAACTTGGCAACAGTTGGATGTTGCATTTGTAGAAATACTTCTTTAGGGAGGAATGTCTATTCATTTATTTGCATCTTTAATTTCTTTTTATGAGTTTAATGTTCTTGAGAATTTCATACATGAGCACTGTGTTCACATCATCCACCTCCACTGGTGTCCCCCTGATTCCATTTCAAATTCACTGATTATTGCTACACACACCAAACACACACACACACATACACACTCACACACACATACAGTGCATGCACAAGCACACAAGAACACTCACATATGCACACACAAAGAGACATAAACACAGACAGACACCCCCAACCTCCACCTACCCCCACCACCACATGAACATATAAATACAACCTACTTAGTGTTACTTAGAGTCTACTTATGTATATGTATGTATATGTGTATACATACATTATGTATATGTGTTTGTGGCTCACTGCTTGGATTGGATAGCCTACCCAGGACCCATCCTTGAAGATGACTGAATCTCCCTCTCTCAGTAGCCATTAATTCCCTGTGGCTCTTCATGTAGGGTCTGGGACTCATGAAATTTCTCCCATCCATGTTGACATGTCAACTGGTATAATCATTGTATTGATCTTATTTAGGCAACAATATTGTTGATATTCTGTGAGTATAAATTTCTTGTCCTATATAGAAGTAGCAGACACCAACTCCTTTTCTGTGATGTTCTCTGGGCTTTAGGTGTAGAGATTGTGTTGTAGATGTATCATTTCATTTGTCTGCAGTACTAGATTTTATAAGGATATTTTAATAAATATATAATATAATTTTTCTCCACCTGCCCTGCTACCTTCCTCTTTCTCTATCTTCTTTATTTCTTCAGTATCCTTCATCCCCCTAGACAATTCTGCTTCTATTTTCATGTCATATCAAACAAGATGAGTTTATGTATCATATAAAACTCAGCCTCCACTAAGGAGAGAAAATGTGTAATGTTTATTGCAGAAGGAGTCCTTTCCTAAGCAGAGTACTTGAGTCCTGGAGGTGAAGGCCAGATCCTGCTCTTCATTTCTGTGTCCTCTTTTTGTCCGATCAGGTGTTCTGCATCTCAAAAGTAATTACAAAATTAGAGAAAGCATGATATCACACTAGATATTTTTCCTTTACCTCTGTTGATTTGTTTGGGATAGAGTTTCACAATGAAGTCCTGGCTGGCCCGGACACTGTTATGTAGGCAAGGCTGGCCTCGAAAGTACAGTGGCCTCCCTGCCACTCTCCCTTAGTTCAGGGGTCACAGAGTGCTCTGCCACCATGCACAGAACCCATATCTACTCATTGTTTTCCTAGGATTTGTGGAGAGTGGTGATCAGGATTAATGAAGAGATTCCTTGTCACTAGGACACATTCAGTGGAAATTTAACAACCAGTCTGGATGGGTTTGCGGCACAGCAGCCAGGGCAATCACTGATGGATGCTCTTGTCTGCATCACAGGGAGTAGAAAAGCATCAGCTCATTGTCTGCTGTACTTCAGAGTAATTAATGCAACTAGCCAAACCACAGCTTAATTTATCATCTGCACATGTCTGGGCTGTGGTTTCCATATAATTTTATAGCAAATTGTAAACAAGTATTTTAAAAAATTTCCTGACAAAGACAAAAGATCCTAGAACTGTGAACAACTTCTAGGTGGCCAGTTAGCTGCTGATTAATAACTTGAGTTACTGCAGGAAACTTAATTACTGTGAGCTCTAGCTCCATTTTATTTCAACCTTGAAGGTGAACCTTTTGGTATCAGTGATAAAAGAATAATATAGCACACTGGGAGATCCAAGACAGACTCCTGACCAAAGACACACCCACTGTCCCAGTCCCTTACTCACAAGTAGGTAGACAATACCACTGAATTCAGTGTTGTTCTGTTGTCTGTCTGCCACATGAGCATAACGGACCTTGCCGGAGGATACAGGACTAATGGGGGAGATAGGCAAAGGCGCAAGAACCTGAGGACAGCTAATTCCACCTTGTTTCAGAACTAAGGAAACGGAAGCCCCCAAAGGGAAATGACTTGTCATAAAATAATGTTGGGAATCAGACAAGACCCTTTCCAAGAAAGTTAAGAAAACACCACACTGTGTCATTTGCCATCTCAGTTTTCCATCTCCTTCCCTCTCTTTCTTCCTTCTTTTATTTCAATTTCACTAATGCGTAATCTTTAAAAAGTGTTTTATTTATTTCATATGTGTGTATGTGCATGTGTGTATGTTCACATGTGTGTGTAGATGCATACATGCATCCTACAGATCGTGAGTAGAGGTCAGACACTAACTAATGGGGGTCCCTTCTCTCCTTTTACCCTGTGCATTCTGATACCATCCTCAAGTTGCCAGGTTTATGGGCAGGCACATTTACCTGCTGGGCCATCTCACTGGCCCTAACGCTTCATCTTTTTAAAGGACCATGTCTGCAGACTACCATATTTTTTAAAAATTTAATCTTTTGTTTCTGTTGTAGAAAACCATACAAGAATCTCTTGACCTTGTTTGGGAAAAGGGAAATCAGTAGACAAAACCTTGACAGGTTAAGGACAGGCCTTAGAGGAAGAAGGCCAGAAAGCAGAATGGGATGAAACCATTTGAAAACACGTTTGTTATTTTAGGGTACTTCCATGCCATCTGCCTTCTTTGGATGAGTTGAAAAGATTCCAAACTGGCACTAATGTTCTATTAGTACTTCTCTTGTCTTATTACTAGCATGACTTTAAATTTTTTTTTAAAGATAGGATCTTATTATATAGTCTAGGGTGTTTCAGACCCTCACCCCCACCTCAGTCTCTTGGGTGCTGGGTGTAGAGGTATGTACCATCACACCTGGCTTCTGCATTTTTTCTCTTTCAACAGGAATGTTGGAATCATCTCAGCTTCAGGTGACTGTATTTGGTAACCTTTTCAAGTCCCTGCAAGGATATACTGACTTCGGTAAGACATGGAGCCAGATATGGGCACCTTCATCTTCCCTTCACGTTTATAAAACATTCTACTCCCTTACACACCAGGATGATGATGATGATGATAAAAGCAGCTATTATTATTAGATATGCAGAGATGAATTGACTAAAGAACCCAAAAGGGCAGAGATCATTTCCTCTATAATTACGTTGGAAAGTTTGTGAATATTGTTCTACTTTTCATTGTCAAAATAAGTCATAAAATTAGAGGGAAATGGTCAAGGGGATGGAATGAGTAGCTTTCAGCTTACCATTTGTAATATGCACAACTAATTAGATGTTCAGGATTTAGTTGGAGATCTTGAGATACAGGAAGGCTTTGGTTTGAAGTTTTTTCTGAGGAAGCAGACTCCCCATATTTCCTCGTGTTTGTTCCTTTTTAATTGAGAGTGCAGACTTCCAGTCTTTTCAGAGCTGCCTCTGAGTCAGGACTGCTTCAGGGCATTTGTACCCTAGCCATGGTACAAATGAGGGGTGGTGAGTCTTTCAAAAAGAAACATCACCTCTAGACTTCTTGTTTTTCCTCCTTTCCCTGTCCATCTGGCTCTAGGAACATGTCAGCAGAAGATGCTGTGCAAGCTTCCAAGGGAGGAAAGCACTCAGTAGTTCCACCCAGCTGTGTGCCTATTGACCGCAGTGATCGCACAGCAAATATCCCTAAAGGTACACTAGCGGTACTCCTATTTGGATGGTAACCAATAGCTTTCCAATTGGCCTTAAGGCTGGTTGAAAAGGAAAATCATGTCTGGTACTGGAAACCTAGCCAGCCATACATGGCTAGTGAGGTTACACAACTCAAAGAGAACCCATCACTGCCCCTTTCTAGCATAATTCCTAACTGTATTGTAAATACTTACCTGTATACCCACAGGCAAGCATAGCTCTCATCCCTCAACAGTGAAGCCTTCGTTTTGCAGATGGAAACAACTACAGACTGGTATAACTGGTCAAAATGCAAAGAAGAATTCACTGTGGGTTGTGCAGCTTTCCTTACTTCTAAAGTTCAGGGAAAACTGTGGAAGAGGGGCTGGTAACTGTAAGAGCCAGAGGGCCGAGAAGGCTGCTGTGAGATTGAGTCTTCTGTGAATGATAAGAGAACTAGACTCATAAAATCTCAACAGGATGGTTACATAAACAAGACCTAAGCAATGACAACCTGGTTGACATGCCAACCTCATGGATCCTACTCCTTGATAAAGAACTACAGGCAATTAAAAACTGACGAGACAGAGAATAAGCCTTCCTCAGAAATGAGAACCCCAAGTAGTTACCTTATCCCAAGTGGTCAGTCCTGAAAAAATATCATACAAGTAACACTAAGTGGACTTATAAGGTTACATCTACACACCCATTCACCCCCCTGTGTCCCCCCACACCAATAATAATGAAGGAATAAGAGCTCACGATTTGAAAGGAGCAGGGGCAGGATATGGGAGGAGTAGGAGGAATGAGAGAGAAGGAAATGATTAATTAAAAAATGAACAAAATAAATACATGCTTGACTATTTACACACATATAGATGCATAAATACATGTCCACAAATATGCACATATGTATGTGATACTTCCCTATTGCTGTTATAAAACACCATGATCAAGGAAGCTTATAGAAAAAAAGGTTTGTTTGGGCTTGCGATTCCCGAGGGATAAGACTCTATCACTCTCACAGTGGGAAAGTGTGGCATCAGACAGGCGTGGTGAATGGAGCTGAGAACTCATATCTGAAACTGGAAACAGGAAGTGAAGAGCAAACTGGGACCAGTGGGAATCTTTTAGCTTTCAAAGCTTGCCCCTGGTGACAATGCTTCTTACACCTCCCCAAATAGGCTTACCGACTGGGGAAAAAGTCAAGTGCCTAAGACTGTGGGGGGACATAACATTTGAACCACTAATGTATGCATCTACATATTCATGTGTGTGTGTGTGTGTGTGTGTGTGTGTGTAGGGCGAAGTCTTGCAATAGAATAGTAAGCATTTGCTACCATTTTCCTCCTCCTCTCCATGATTTCACGATCTTCCTATGCAAACAGGCATCAGACGTGATTGTGCTGGGTGGTTAACAGCTTGCTCCTCACTTCCATCACAGAGTACTCTTCAGTAAAGGGCTGTCAGACACCTGGTGACCCGTGGCACTTGTATATGGCAATCACGGAGAACTCGCTGTGCCCTGTTGTGGCCTGACTCGGATTGCTCTTCTCTCTCTTCCCAGATTCAAGTAGGAAATTCACCTGATTAGATATTTTCCATTTCTCAGCTTATCACTATTGCAAGCTGATAAACAAAATTGCCAGGGAAGCTTCCCAAGGGAAAGTGAGGGAAAGAGGCTGTGGATCACCTCAGGATGAGCCATTCACATAAAATAGCTAATAAGGTTGTTAAAAAAGTACAGAATGGTGAATTGTGACTGAACCTCCTCCCACAGGTTCCCACTGTAATCTGGTCATCAGTGTCTCTTTCCAGCCTTCCACACCTATGCTAGTCTTGGTGTCCCATGGACACTCAGTTTCTACAGCAGTGTTAATTCAATACTAGTTTATATTTTTGTTAGAAACAAATAAGCTATACACATGTAGTTCTATTTCTGAACTCTCTACTCTGTCTTATAAATCTATATGCCTATTGCTTTTTTAGAACGACACTGTTTAAACTTGCTAGGTTCATGTAGGTCAGAATATCAGGTCGTATAAGTCTTCTATCATTGCTCTGTCACAAAACTGTTTTATCTATTCTCATTTTCTGGTCTTTCTAAATAAATTTTAGAATGCAATTGTCAGTTCCTATGACAGTCATGATTGCATTTGGATTTGAATTGAATTAAAGCTGAAGATTAGATTAAGGACAAGTGACATTATAGCAACATTGGAGTTACCAAATCCTAAAGCCCATTTCTCCATTTACAGTCCTTTTTTTTTTTAAGGTATGTATACATCTAGGTTTACATGTTCACATATGTGTAGGCATATGCATGTATATATGTATGTATGTATGTATGTGTGTGTGTATGCATGTGAAGACCTGAGGTTGATGTCAATGTATTTCCTCAATCTTTATTTTTTGAGGCAGGGTCTCTCACTTTAACCCAGAGATGCTGATATAGTAACATTAGGCAGCTTGCTCTGGGGATTCCTTGTCTCTGCTTTCCAAGGTGAAAATTACAGTTAGGCCCACCCAGCATTTACATGGGTTCTGTAGATCTGAACTCCAATCTTCTTGCTTGAGTGGCTAGTATTTGAACTATTGAGCAAACTCCCCAACCTTTCATTAAAAAAAAATACTCATGTAATTTTATGTGTATGAGCCTTTTGACTCTGAGTATGTCTGTGTACATGTATGTCTGGTACTCATAGAAGTCAGAAGAGGGTGTCAAATTCCTTGGGACTTCAGTTATAAATGGTTGTGACCTACCATGTGGGTGCTGGGAATTGAACAAGTCCTCTGCAAGAGCAACAAGTGCTCTTAACTGCTAAGCCATCTCTCTAGCCCCACCCCCTTTATTTTAAGGTACTCCTAAACTTTATTTGATTGAGGCTTTTCAGTATTAGTATCTTTCATAAGATCTATACTTAAATATTTTGTAGTTTTGGTGCTACTCTAAACGATACTATCTTAATTTATAATTATTTGTGCCATTAGATAGAATACTGACATTTAAAACAGAAACATTGAATATAAAAACATATATATACAGAGAACTCTACATCCTACTATAAAAATAACTACACGTTTGTGTTTATTGGTGCTCTATTCACATAGCAAAGAAATGGAACAAGCCCTGATTGCCTATCAACAGATAAATGGATAATGAAAATCTAGTATGACATAGCCAGGGTTTCTATTGCTATGACGAAACACCATGGCCACAGCAACTATTAGAAAAGAAAACATTTAACTTGGGCTGGCTTACAGATTAGAGTTTTAGTTTATTATCATCTTGGTAGGAATCATGGTGGTGTATAGGCCAGCCATAGTGTTGAAGATGTTGAGAGTTCTTCATTTGGATCAGCAGGTAAAGAAAAGAGACACTGGGTGGGCATGGTTTGAGAATTTGAAACCTCAAAGCCCACCCCCAAGTGACAGGCTTCCTCCAACAAGGCCACACTTACTCCATCAAGGCCACATGTCCTAATCCTTTCAAATAATGCCACTCCCTCTTAGCCCATGGGGGCTGTTTTCATTCAAATCACCATGTGGTACGTATGTAAAACAATACTGTTCAGCTCTAAAGAAAAGTGAAATCACAAAATTTGGATGGACTTATAAACAGGGTTATATAACCTCAGAGGAAATAAACCACATGCTCTTCATTTGCAGATAGTAGTCTATAAAATATATGTATACATGTAAACAAATATACATGTGGGCTCAGTATAACCTGTAGAAAGGAGAACAAGAAAGGATAATATTAAGTGACGGGGAAAGATGAAATTCAGACAATGGACACACAGTCATGAAAGAGGATATAAAACTTATTGTTTTTCTTCTGCTAACTGTCATTGATATTTTGGGTTCTTCATAGCAGATAAGTATATAAAAATACAATTGGTAGTAAAAGTGTAAAATCAAAGGGGAGGTTCCATGGCTTCAGAACTGCTCTTCTAACTGCAGAGAAGTTTATTGAGATGTATAAACTTTGGATCTGGTGACTCTCACTGTGTAATGTTTTTTATTTAATACTTATTTATAATAAAGTTTCAAAACTATATTTCTCTTAAATCTATATGTTGCCTTTGTACTATAAAAATTCTAAACTTACGTGTGGTAACTATTTCATAACATCTCCAGGTATACCTCCATAGCTATACTTCTATTTTGCAAATAGAAGCACTTTTATCTCATCTTTCCAGTCCATGTGCTTTTCGTTTTGTTTTCTTGTCTTGCTGCACTGTGTATGGATGGCCTCCAGTGCAAAGGACTGAATAGAAAGTAAGAATAGACAAACATTGTTGCTGACCTCAGCGGGGAAACATCTTATCTTTCATCATTGAACATGATGGTCCCTATGGGGTTTTGTTAGATAATCCTTACCAGACCAACACTGATCTTTAAGTCTTACCTTCTAAGAGTATCATGAATGGCTACTGAATTCTGTCAAAGTTCTTGTCTGGGACCATTGAGTTGGCTCACTGAGTAAAGGCACTTATCAGAAAACCTGATGATCTGAATTTAATCTCTGAAATCCATGTAAAAGTAGGAGGAGAGAAGTGACCCTACATAGCTGTCTTCTGACTTCCATATATACATTGTGACATGCCTATCACACACATCATGGACATATATACACACACACACACTCATAAAAATCTTTTTTATTTTTTTTAATTAATTATAGTTTATTCACTTTGTCTCCCAGCTGTAGTCCCTCCCTTTTCCCTCCCAAATCCACCCTCTCTTCCTCCCTCATCTCCTCCAATGACCTTCCCCAAGTCCACTAATAGGGAGGTCCTCCTCCCCTTCCCTCGGACCCTAGCCTATCAGGTCTCATCAGGAGTGGCTGTATTGTCTTCCTCTGTGGCCTGGTAAGGCTGCTCCCCAATCAGGGGGAGATGATCAAAGACTTACTGAGCCACTGAATTCATGTCAGAGACAATCCCTGTTCCCATTACTAGGGAACCCAGGACTCAGAAGGCAGAGGCAGGTGGATCTCTATAAGTTCAAGACCAACCTGGTCTACAGAGTGAGTTCCAGGACACCCAGGATTACACTGAGAACCCTGTCTCAAAACAACAACAACAACAACAAAAAACAAAGTAGAAGCAGAAGCAGAAGAGGAGGAGGAGGAAGCTGACAATGACACTTATCAATTCTACCACCCAAAAGACCTCCAGCATGTTGATGTCATAAAGTCAACCTGCCCACCTGGACTCCCTAGTCACCACTGATCTTCTCCTGGGCAGTATAGTTTAGCCTTTTCCAAAACATCATATAAATGGATCACATACTGTCTAAGTTTTCATAATTTTGCCTCACATATTTAACATAGTTCATTTGATAGTCAGATACTGTAAGTAGAAATATATTTTCTATTACTGAGTTTTTTCATTGTCTATGATAGCTAGCCGTTTATCATGTGGAAGGTATCTAAGCTGACAAGTATAAATAAAGGTGTTCTAAATAGATTTTGCATAAACATAGGTCTTCATGTCTCTTACTTAAAGGCCCAAGAATTTCCTTGCCCAGCTCTACTTTCATGTCTAACAAAACCATGGCAAGCTTCCTCTGTACACTGACCAAATTCTGGGAGATATAGGATGAGAAGCCAGGACTGTCATGCATTGTTGGTGATATAAAATCCTATATAGCCTCTTAAAAAAATTGTGAATTTTTTTTATACAGATAAATAAACTTTTACTTCCCAGAAATAGAAATCTTTTTTAAAAGGTGTTATCTGTATGATGCTTTTTTTTCAGCATGTAGATATATTATTTTGATCAGATTTTAAATGGTAAAGTGCCTTTGCATTCTTAGGATCACTGCTACTTGATCACATTGTATTATCTTTTATTATTTTGTTGCATTTGCTTTACTTGTAAGTTGTTGGGACCTTCATATCTGTATTGATGACTGGATTGGTTTTCCTGATCAGATATCTGTCCAGTTCTGTTATTTGGAGGTGCTGGTACCATGAAAGCGGCTAGCAAGCTAGCAAGTTCTTTCATGCTATGGAAAATTTTGTGCAAAATTGCTTCTGTTTCACCCTTAAATTTTTAATAGAATATTCAGGTGAAGCCATCTGGGGCTGGCATTTTTTTGGATATGAATTATTTATCTCCTTTTCAATTTCTTTAGAAGACAAAGTAGCAGTATTCTGGTGATTTTTTTTTTCTTAATTGGATTTTGATAGTTGGTGGCTTTCAAGACTATCTACGTCATCTAAGTTGTTAAAATTACCACCATAGAGTTGTTAACAGTATCATTTCCATTTACATAAAACTCTTTAGCGCCATTTCACTGACAAGGCTGTGAATGGTCACTGCCCTTTGCATTGATCATACCCTGATAGTCTCTCTTCCTGAAGGTATGATTCCCCATGTCTGTCAATTTGGGGAGCATTTTAGTTATTTAGATTTTTTTTCTGTCTTGTTCTCTCTTCCTCTTTGATAATTCAAGTACATAAAGGTTCAGACTTTGACATGGTTCAGCTTTTGTACTTTGATCCCCTTAGCCATTAGAATGTCTTTTTTCCCCTTCAGTGTGAATATTTTCTAGTTACCAGTGGTCTAGTGTTTTGATTCTTTCCTCAGTTATGTCTAGCAGCATGATGAGCCTGATAGAATTCTTTGTTGTCTGTCTGCTCTTGAGATCTAGCTCTTTTATTTAAATTTTCCACATATTCCACCTTCCTAACAAAATTGTCCCTTTGTCCCAGCATGGTGTTACTTCTAATAAGCTTATTAATATATTGACCATAGTTACTTTAACTCTCTAACCTGATTGTGGCAATGCCTATTTCATGAATGACTGTGATTCTTTGGCTTGTCATGTCTCTGCAAAAACCATGCTAATGTGTTGTGTAGCTCAGACATCTTTTTCCATGAAAGCAGGTTGTCTTGCATGAGATAGCACAGATGGAGACAAACAACTTTTATTCGTGTAGATGACAGTCGCTTAGTTACTGAGTCAGAGAAGAGGGAGCCCATCAGGAGCTTCATATTACTCTACTGATTTCTTTGTTGTGGGGTGAGTATGGCTTGCAAAAGGGCACAACATTAATGTTTCCTCTACAGATCACGTCTCTGCTTTGCACTGGGTCTCAGTCCAGGTCTCCACGTGTTTTTCCCTTTTCTAACAAGAAAACCCCTCTTGCCTCTTTGTAGAAATGCTTTGCTTTCCTGTGAAGCTTTACTCTCAGTCACTGTGTGTGTTTCTCAGATGGAGAGCGTTTCCAGGCATTCCTCCCTAGGTCTAGTGTGGGTCCATAGATCTGCAGGTGTTCTTTTTCCTATCTTCCAAAGGTTTGGGGTTTCATCCACCTGACATAATTTTATTTCTATCAATTCCCTAATAGCACAGAAATTGTTGTCTAAGAATAGTCAGGGAAGAAGGACCTAGGTCTATTTTATGCACTCAGCTATTTCTGAACCCACTCTCATGTGATAAGCAAAGCTTCCTTAGGACCCACACTCACTTGATGAATAAGGCTTCCATGGGAGTCTTGCCAGTCACTTTCATGATACCCGGAGGGTTCGTGGAAAAACTTGGGACAGGGTACACAGAAAAACAGAAGCATCATCCTTAGTGCTCTGGTCTTTTGGGAGACAAATTTGCTTTCAGGAAACCATCAAAAAACACTGCTGAATTATCTGTGCCTACAAAGGAAGTAAATGCTTCAGCTAGCTAAGTGTCTTTGTCATGTTTCTTTGTCCCTCGGTGATTAATTAATTACAGTGTCAATTTTATGCTTTATGCAAGAAAAGTTGGTAATTTTTGATTGCCTGGTTTTTCTCCACTCATTTTTATTACTCTGAGAACAAAATTCTATTTTTTTTTCATTGAAAGCAGAAGCTTCACAGAAAATGAGAAGCCATGTGCTTCCTTAAAAATAAAGGTGGAGACCTTACTGTCCACCAGAAAGGGGACAGTAAGACCCTTCTGCTGAAAAAAATCACACACTTTAGTAACAGGACAAGGAGAAACGAAGTTGCTATTAACCAGAAACACTCTCTCTGCTGGTTAGTTTTCATAGCACCCAAAGTTGCACTGAGTCTCTGAGGGGAAAATATATTCAATTGTCTTGCTCAGTTGTGAATCCTGTGAGCTACAATACTGACTGATATGGCAAGATATGTCCATGGGTACAACAGTGTCACAAAGATCATGTGGGTAACCAACTCCTTTCTGATTGGATTTAAGGCTCATCACACAGGAGACAGTGTATTTCTGTTGCTTTACATTTGATCAAGAATCTCACAGGTCCTAGGTATAAAACTGATATTATTACTTTGCTAAATGACATCATTATCAAACTGTTTTCTAAAGTTGCCTCTCTGTACCCATAGATTTGTGTAGCTCTTGGGCATCATCAGAGAAGTTATGCTGTGTAATGGAAGGTAGTTAACTCAGAATCTCCACACTGGTTGAAGAGGATTAGTGTCCCTGGCATACCCTGCCATAAATAGGACATCTATATTACCCCTATCTCTAAAGCTTGGGTACCATTTTTGAAGAGGTAGTGGAATGATTGTAAGAGCCATAGGTTGAACCAAAACAGTGTCTCCTGGATATGACAAAACCACTGCACTCATGAACTCACAACATCTGTGCTTGCCTGTACAAGGTTTGTGTAAGATCAAATCAGTCTACATTCTAGGACCGGAGAGAGAGGGGCACATTAGCCCCCACCACAAACTGAGGAGCTAGTGATAATTTGTGGCTTCTGGGAAAGGGATTGCCAGTTTTCTTTAAAAGTATTGCTCTTGGTAAGTCAGTCTTACCCAGTGGATGTGTCCCCTGACCTCTAGTAATACATGGACAGCAGAAACTGGGCTAGATGATTTACACGCACAGACAAACAGACACACACACACACAATCTGGAGGGGTAGTTGAATCTGTGATTAAGTTAGAGGAAAGAGTGGGATTGAACATGGTCAGAGTACAGTATAGGAGTGTATGAAACCTCAAAGAATTAATCAAAGCATTATATATTTTTTAAGAATAACCATTTGAAACCCTCACATTTATGTATGAAGCAAAGATTTAGAGAGATAACATACTTAGCTGAAATTATTTACTAGTTCAATACTATAGCTAAGGAACAGAAAACTGAATACAAAGTAAATGGCCACTATATTATTGAACCAGCCTGGCTTCAAATTTCATATGTAGCTGCAGAATTTCTAATTCTCCTGCCCTCACCTCCAGAGTGTTGGGATTACAGGCTAGTACTACAATATCCATTTTATGTGGTGCTGGAACCAAAACCAAAGGTTTGTTTTCTTAGTTACGGTTTTTATTGCTGTAAAGAGACACCATGACCATGGCTACTCTTATAAAGAAAACATTTAATTGGGGCTGGTTCAGAGATTTAGCCTATTATTGCCATGGTGGGAAGCACAGTGCTGTGTAGGCAGACCTGGTAGTGGAAAAAGAGGTAGCTGAAAGGTCTGCATAAGGCCTGAATGGCCTGACAGGCAGGATGGAGGAAGGAAGGGAAAGAAAGAGAGAGAGAGAGAGGTAGAGAGACTGCTGGGCTTGGCTTGAGCATTTGAAATCCTAAAACTCACCTCTAGTGACACATTTCTTCCAACAGGGCCACACCTCCTCCAACTATGCTATTCCTTCTTAATGTTGTCATTCCCTCTGAGCCTCTGGGGACCATTTTCATTCAAACTACCACATTTGTGTGTGCTCAATAAATAGTCTTGGAACTTAGCTATAACCTCATCCTCCCCTCCTTGATTGGTTCATTATAGTCATTAAGATTTTTTCCAGAACTGTGGAACATTCATCAAGAAATATGGCATACTGCATTTCTGGTAAGGAATATTAGAAATATACTAGAGCCCCTGAATATTTCTCAACCAAGATGAAGAAGACCGCTGAGGTTCACACACATGGAGAGTTGGAGCTGCCATGGCAAAGGAGACAGAATCCTACTCTGTCATGCGTCCCCACAAGCTCAACATCTCAGGACAACTTACACATCTATTCAGTCATGGCAGTGAATACCTTCATCCTCTGTCTGCTTCAAAGTCACTGCCTACTTAGCAGGTGTAATGGCTAATGTAGGTTGTCACTTTGGGCACACCCGAAAGCCATGAACATGGCTACTCTTTTAAAGAAAACATTTAATTCCCATTGGGAAATATTTTTTGATTGGAACATTTGAGGCAGAAAGACCGACTCTAAGTCTGGGCCACATCTTCTGGTGCTAGTATACATAAAAGAACAAGGAAGAAGGAAGTTTTTGCTTTTTGCCTGTTTGCCTTTATTCTCACTGGCCAGTGCATTTACACTGTTTCAGAGACATTCCTTTGCTGGTGTTAGAACCTTCTTCTGTGAAGTAGGTTCATGAAGCTCTCGAGGACTCTCTCTTCAGCAGCTCTCAAGGACTTCCCTGGACTCTGCTCAGATATCTAGCCTTGTGAACTATTTGATCTTGGCCTTTACATGGGGAAACAGCCATTGTTGTACTATCTGGACCACAGCCTGTAAGCTAATAAATCCCCCTTTAAAATATATACTTTCATTCTACAGGTTCTGTTCCTTTTAGGATCTTGACTAATACAGTAGGCAAGAAATAAGTGTTTTACATGCTTGTGTGTTTCTCTGTCTGTCTTGCTTTCTCATGTGTGTGTGTGTCTGTGTCTCTGTGTGTGGCATGCACGTGTATAGGTACCTACACCCATGCTCACCTCCAGAGGCCTGAAGGAGATTTGGGTGTCCTGCTCTATGACTCTCTAATTTATTCTTTGAGGCAGGATCTCTCTCTCTGAACCTGGATCTCTTGCAGCCAGCAAGCCCCTCAGTCCTACCTCTGTTTCCTCACATCCTCTGCATTGCAAGGCACATGTATAGCCTCTCACGGTTTTCAGGTAAGCGTTGGGGATTTGGCTTCAGGACCTTATACTGCTAACACTCTTACTCACGGGCCCTCTTCCCACCTCCTTACTTGGCATGCTTTTTAAGTAAAATAAACTTCATCGAGATGAGGACATGTATTCAAGTAACACATGGGATGGAAAGTTGAAGTCTGCTTTAAATCTTTAAAAAGCTGTATTTCCAATGACAACTTCCCAAGGCTGACATCCCAGAAGGAAAAAAAAAAAAAAGCAGAGGAAGCAGGAGTCTTTGTTTAGACTCAATAGAAGGAGCTTTCTCCTCTGAATAATTCTCCTCTGAGTAATTTTTTGCTGAGTGCTGTTGCATCTAAAGTGCCTTTCCTTTGTCACACTTCATCAATTGTTCACCCTCAGCAGGCCACTAATTTATCAGCTGAAAAGCCACTAGGCACCGACCGCGGCCATTACCTATGAAGCAGGTCAATAAGAGAATTGTCACGCTGTAACTGAGAAACCTGACTTACAAAGGAAACTGTCTAGCCCGGAACCCCTAGGAAGCCGGTGTCTGTTACTTCTGAGCCTAAGCCTTTTGGTTTGGCTCAGTTCTGTAGAAAAATTGAATGTATTAAAATAAAGAAAAAAAAAACATCCTGGGAAGAGTCTCTTGCAGTTACACAGAATATCACTGTGCTTCTGTTTGAGGCTCTCCAGCACATTCAGTTCCTGCTTAAGATCAAGAGCCGAGTGTTGCCAACGCCGGTGTCTAGGGGATCAGGGAGCATCATGGAGGGAACGGAAAGACTGTAAGGTCCAGAGGAATAGGAAATTTCCTGTGAGATCGTGTCTCCTAAATATGACAGGGCAGCTCTCCCTATGATACTGCAAAAGTATGGTTGCATAAACAAGACCCAAACAATGACAGCACTGAAAGACATGCTAACATGGGAGGTCTCAGCATTGTTCTGTATCCAGAAGTAGAGGGGGAAATGTATGTAGTTATGGGTGATCAATGAAAAAAGTGTTTTGTTTGTTTGTTTTAATATGTATGGGTGTTGGCTGCATATATGTCTGTGCATCTGTGCACACATGCACGCCTGCTGCCCAAGGAGACCAGAAAAGGGTGACAGATTCCTTGGGACTAAGGTTTATGGATGGTTGTGAGATATCATTTGGGTGTTGGAATTCAACCTGGGTCCTCTGGAAAAGTAACCCGTGTTCCTAACCACTGAACCATCTCTCTAGCCCTAATGGAAAGTATTTAAAAATGCTGTTCTTGGGAAACAAATCACTGTTAGTCCTAATGGGTGTTTAAACTGTGGGAGCTTCTATACTTTATGCAAATGAAGCTGTAAGGCTCCACGGGCTCTCTCCAACGTGCTGGCTAGATTTCTGCCAACTTGACACAAGGTAGTATTATCTGAAATGAGGGAACCTCAATTCAGAAAAAAAGTGCCTTCGTTAGATCCAGTAAGGTATTTTCTTACTTAGTGATTGTTGGAGGAGGGCCAGCTCATTGTGGGTAGTGCCCCGCCTGGACTGTGGTCCTAGGATCTGCAAAAAAGCAGGCTTAGACAAGTCATGCTAGCCAGTAAGTAGCACTCCTCCATGGTCTCTGCTTCAGCTCCTGCCTCCAGGTTCCTGCCATGTTTGTGTTCTTTACTGACTTCCTTCAGTGACGAGCAGTGATGTGGACGAGTAAGCCAAAATAAACCCTTCCCTCCCTAAGTCACTTCCGCCATGATGTTTCATCACAGAAACAGAAACCCTATCTAGGTTATGCAGTGAGTTGGGGGATGTTTTAGAGGGTCAAGAATGCTCCCCAGCTTTGTTCTAGAGGCACAGCCAGTGTCTCACTTCCTTGATAATTTTTCAAATGCTGAACAGTCAATGTGTGAATAACCATGGGTGTGGATATTTCATTTGCAATTAAATTGAAGGCAGGAGAAAGATGCATGAGAAGGCGGGAAGAGGGAGTTTTAAAAACGTTTCTTTTAGGGCTGGCAATATGGCTCAGTGGGGAAAGCATTTGGTGTACCAGGACCGGGCACCCACGGGAAGGTGGGAGAAACGAAGTGACTCCACAAAGGCAGACCCCTGACAAAACCTTGCCTGCCACAGGGCACAAGCCCACACGCACACCGCTGAATAGAGTGAAAACTTTAAAAGGTTTTCAAGCTCAGGCCCACTGTTTTTAAGCGCAGAAGGTAATGCTCGGTAAGTGCGTTCATTCGTCAGAGGTGGTGGGCCTTTGTGGTGGCTGACTAGAAGGGAACGCCCACCTGCACTGTACACTTTTCACTTTCGAGCCTTGAGAGGCTCTCACACCTCAGGAGCCCCTTGTACGTCTCACTCGAGCCTCCGACTACTTCTGTGACTTAGTGTACAGCTTCCTGACACCTCTGTGCTCAGTGTACATGTGATTAATTTCTGCACATTTAAACCCCACTTGTAAATCTTTGAGGCCCTTTTCTCTTATGGGTTTCCCACTGCTCTGACTAAAGGGCAAATTCTGTTTCTAGTCTGGCACACAGCATAGGTCCGACTGTTTTCCCACCTGCCACTCTCAACCTAGGATTCACGGGAAATCTGTCATGCCCGAGGAGGGTTTTTCCAGGCTGTGGAAGTCATTCTCCCCAGGGGAAGACAACGCTGGGGTTAGATATCTCCCCAAGATGACCTTTCTACCCACCTCTCTCTTCTCATCCCCATCTTCATCTACAAGGAAGTAAAGCACTCTTTCTTGTCAGAGAGTAAGAGCAGAGACCTTGCTTGACTTCAACAAGAAAACTAGAGACTGTGGCCTGAGCTGCCTGTCATTCCCTAGCAATCTCAACGGGACGTGATGCTTACACTAATTCGAGGTTTCACTGACCTTTTGCAGGGAGGCATTTTCCCTAACACAAGTTGTAGCTTTTATTTATAAAAAAAATTAAAAAGCCTGTCCATATCCATGTGTGTGTGTGTGTGTGTTTGGCCTTGGGGCAAAAAACTGGCTGCTAGCAACTAGCCAGACATGAAATATAGGTTGTGCAGAAAGGTCTTTCAAACCCTCCCAAGTGGAAGGAAACCTCCAGCAAACAATCCTTCCTGGTCTTAGGTACATGATCAAAGGACAAATGAAAACCAATGCTGTCCTAAAGCACACTGACCTCTGTTCACTGTTGCCCATGGACCACACATTCAACTGTTTTATCTTTGGCATGGAAGCATGCATTGAACCCAGGCTCCTCCCTAAACTCTAAGATAATTAAAAGTGAACATGTCAGGAAAGACACTGAATTAACCCACCAAACCATTTTCTACCGCTTTAGTTACTACAGTTTTCTTTTTAAATAAGAAAGTAATTTATACATAATTATGTGTATTATGAAGACTCGGCACATGCACAGAATTCATAATAGATCAAATTGGGGATAAAAGACCCTTTTATCTCTGTCAGCATGAAATCATTTTTTGTGTGTTTGGCTTTCTGTACTTTCCTTTTCTTATCATTTTGTAACATACCATTGATTGTTGTAACCTCTTTGTGCTATAGCAAACCAGACCTAATCCATCCTCTCTGATCTGTTGGCCTTTATCTACCGTCTTTCTCTGTCAATTCTTCTTGCCGCTCTTAGTCTCTAGCCTTCCTCTCCCCATCTATTCTTTTGAGACCAAGGCTCCAGTTTCCATGAATGAGAGCATGTGATCTTTGCCATTCTGTGACTTCTGAAGGCTTCACCTGAAGGTTTCCAGTCCCTCCATGTTGCTAAACATAAAATGATTTCATTTTTTAGTGATCGACTAATAACCCGTGTGTATATATACCTCATGCTTAAAAATCATCCACCTGCTCATTCACTGATGGTCATCTAGGTTTATTTCATAGCTTTAGCTGTAGGGAATAAACATGGATCTGCAGGTATCTCGAGCGATTTTATCTCCTGTGTACCGTACATAGGATCATATTGGATTTTGATCTTAGCTTTTGAGGCATTTCCATACTGCTCCCTGTGGTGGTAGTCTTACTTACCTCCCTCTCCTTCATCCATATATATTCCCCTTTGTTTCACACCCTTGCCACATTTATCTTCTGTCTTTCTGATCATGCTTATTCTCTGATGAGTGTCTATACATCCTAGTGTGTTTTTGCATTTCTCTGCTATTTTGTGAGAATGAGCATTCTGTCATAGACCTGGGTGCTCGTCTGCATTTTTGAAAGATCTCTGTTATGATCTTTACCCCATTAATTGAATTATTTGAGCTTGTTTTGGTGTTTAGCTTTTGACTGCATCAAACATTCTTTTTTTTTTTTTTTCATTTCCTGTCCAAGGAAGAACCTGCAAATACTGCCTGTCATTCTGCAGGCCTTCACTGAATTCTAACGATCTACCCTAGCTGTACAGAAGCTTCTTGGTTTCAAAAGTGGTATTTTAGTTTAACAAAGTGACTTTGTGGTGATCTCCACCTTGGAGTTGCAGACACTTGCTTTTCTAGTCTTCGTTTGAGAATGAGAGGCAAATGTGGCAGACGGAGCAGCTATTTAATCTGTCCCGAGTGGGATCCTGGGTGGCAGCAATGTCATAACACTGGCATTCATAGTGACAAACATAACGATTCTAATGCAGACTTGAATAATTTCTCCACAGAGCTCACACCAGTCTCCTTTAATCCTCTCAGCAAGCTGGGCTTGGTGGCACGTGCCCATAATCCCAGCACTCGGGGAGGCAGAGGCAGGTGGATCTCTGTGAGTTCGAGGCCAGCCTGGACTACAAAGCGAGTTCAGGGCAGCCAGAGCTATACAGAGAACCCCTGGCTCAAAAAACCCCAAAACCCAAACAAAAACAAAAATGAAAACATCCTCACAGCGCTATGAGGTTAAGTACCAGCTTTTCATTCCCATTTCGCAGAGGGGGCAGGGCAACCACAGAGCAGTGTCGGGTCTAGCTCCAAGCTGCATGTTCATTGAACACACGCGTGGGCATGGATTGTCTTTGTGAAGTGAATTTGAGAGTTTCAGTCTAGCTGGGATGATAACAAACAGAACAGTGTGCCTCAGATGATGGGTGGGGGCTCATGCCATCTGCATCCATTCGATTTGGAATGTTGCGGTCAGTGATTGCCTACTTAGTCACTACTGAGGACAAGGGGCTAAAAGCAACAGGAGTTTGTGGCGCTACACATGAGCATGGGATGCCTGGTGAGGAGAGCTGCTTCAGAAGACTGCACAGTAAAACATACTGGTTAGGCATTCCCAAATGCAAACTGATGGGTCTGGAATCCCTAGTATTTATGAAAACAAAGAAAAAAGTGTCCGACACAACGAGGCTACCAATCCATCACTCTGAGACTTACATGTGTGTGTTTATCTACTTAGAGTGTATGTATTTAGAAACACACACACACATACACACACACACACACACACACATACACACACACGAGAGAAGTTTTCATGTAGTCCAAATTGGCTTCAAAATTCTGGTGTAGCTACTGATGACCTTGAACTTCTAATTGTTCTGCCTCTACATCCTGAGTATTGAAAGTACAGACATTTACCACCGTGCCGCTTTAGGAAGTGCCAAAGCTAGGGCTCCTGCACACTGGACAAGCACAGTAACAGTTGTTGAGCTACGTCTCTGGCTCTTTAAATAACCCTATAGCACTTGGTTTATCCATGTTGTTGTACAACTAAACAAAGGCTTTGAAGGAAAGCCTCTGACTGAGCACAAAGAATATATTAATTGACCAACAAATATATTTGCATGTCTTATGCTACCAGGATAATATGAATAAGCCACTGAGGAATTTCTGTTGTGGGATTTTCACTTAGTGAGATGTTTCACTAAGAATTTCAAAGACTGCAAAAGGAACACTTCAGAGCCTCAGTAATAGGGCAATCTGGGAGAGATGGGACAAAGAAAACATGTGGTTAAATGCAGGCTTTTCCCCAAGCCCATGTTCAAAACGGACCCAGAAAATCCCTGTTAATTTTTAATACTGCAAATTTAAAATTCTGATAATTTTCCTAATATGCATGGGGGAAGCCTCACTAGGCCTCAACCCTACATACACACATATACAAAAACAGTCAAAGAATGCTCAAAGCAGGAGAAATCATCTTCCCCAGGAGAGAGCACACTAATTAGTTGTCCAATAACAGTTAGCCATGAAAATACACATACCAGTGACATTATTATACAGACTGTGCAGGTTGTGTCTATATATTTAGGATTGTTCTCTCTCATGGGCATGCGGATATAGTACGGAGGAAGGAAAGAGAAGGAGAAATATGATGTAATTATGCTATAATCCCACAATATAAAAGATATAATTTTTTCAAAGTCCTCCGTGAACAGCAGAAAATAAAGAAAAAAAGATAGAATGAAGATACTACAGTTAATGTGAGGAGAGAGAGCTAATGAATGGGACAGCAGCACAAACTTAAACACATCAGTGCGATCTGAACACCGCCGTTGGTGTGCAAAGGAGGCTGGTTAAAATGAGTTATTGGTTCATTAAAACAGCAATCTGCTGCTGCACAGATGTTAGGGAGCAGCGTCTGCAGCCACTTTGGTGCTCTGTTTGAAATGCGTGTTTTAAACATTAAACTAGCATTTCCGTTAGTGTATCCCATACACCAAGCTTCACTCATCTACACAGATTATCCATAACAGTTCCAAATTAATTGCATTTTATAAGCTGAACTTCTGGGCCTCTGCTCCCCATAAGAGACAAATAATGGGGAGGCTTTAAGGAGCGTCAGCCCCCAACCACAAGTAATCAAGAATCTCAAAGCGCTCTGCATGGCTGTAGGTGTTTTAACTCTCTCATAACCAGCTCAGAGTAACAACCAGAAGGTACACAGAGGCCTCCGATCTCCTTGCGGTGGTCTGAATAAAAATGGCCTCCATAGGTGCATAGAAGTAGTACTTTTAGGAGGTGTGGCCTTGTTGGAGGAAGTGTGTCTGTCACTGGGGGTGAGCTCTGAGGTTTCAAGTGCTTAAACCAGGCCCACTGTCTCACTCTCTTCCTGCTGCCTGCTGATCCAGATGTAGAACTCTCAGCTACCTCTCCAGTTACATGTCTGCCTGTGTACCACAATGCTTCCCAGTGTGATCATAATGGACTAAACCTGTAAGCCAGCCCCAATTAAATGTTTTCCTGTATAAGAGTTGCCATGGCCACAGCATCTCTTCACAGCGGTAGAAACCCTAAGATACTTCCCAACCATTAGTGTCTCTCAAAACCCTGAGAGCAGCTCTGGGTTGTGGCTTTAAATTATATTTTACAAGTCTGCCTTAAACTGGCTTCCTCTTGGCAGACCGAAAACTCCTGATAAGCTCACACCTTCCCTTAAAATCTGTGAGTAACTATTCTTCTTTTGAGAACAGTCCCAGGAACCACACCTTTCAGAAGACAAGTTATTTGCATCTGGTAAAATGAGCTGATCAAGGACCGATGCATTGCTTAAGCTACCCAACACTGGAAACCAGCCTCCAGGTTAAAGATGGTGCAGCATCCAGGACCACCATCATGTCTCTCTGTATACTGAACTGCAACTGTGACTGTCCCTGTTAGAGTCAAGCAATGCACATTGATTACGGCCACTAACTCGTCACTTTGGGGTACGTAGCATAGGTGTCTCCTTATCTAGCCCAGGTTTCAGCTTCTACCACCCAGCCGGAGGCAGAACAGAAAATCTCACTTGTCACATTTCCCTAAGTCCTCTCACAATGCCCTGCATTGCTCTTATCTGTGAGGTTCAGTACTGTGTCCTGGAGTGAAATGAAGCCAGCAGAATGGGAATCTTTCTCCATGAGCTCATTCTAGGGCCATAATTTCCTTCACAGTGACTTTCCCATAACTACTCTGCTGCTGATTTTCCCCAGCTAGTGTCAGACATAAGTTTTCAAGAGAGTCAAGAAAGTTCCATGTCCACAGTTCTGTTTAATGAGCAGGATGGTCATATTCTGCTGCCAGCTATGAGAGCATTAATTAACACTCAAATTACAACGTGATCTCTACAAAATTACAAGCTGGTGCCACACTGTAGAATTTGTGCTGTTACAGAAAGAGACAAAAATGATGGCTGGCTTCAGAAAACACATACTGACTTGGGTCCTATAACAGAGCCGCTGAGCTGACTCTCCGCAAGTGGGGAAAGGACACATACATGTTACGGTTTAGAAAAATGGCTTGCCAGTGAAAATACACCGTGCTGCAGGTCTGAGAAGAACAGATGATGTCAGGGCTCTCCTTAGCAGTACTTTATATCTAGCATCGGAAGCTAGATACTCAAGGGAGTCTCAAGAGCATACCACAGCAGTTGCATTTAAATGTTGACACACTTGCTCTGGATAATCTCAGAGTAACCACTGTCAGGTGACCCACAAAGGTATATGAGAGAGAGGTAAGTGAGGAGGCATCTTCTCTCATGCAGATGTTTACGGGGTAGATTTCATCATGGTATTTTCCTTGTCATTTCCTTCCTTTGTCTTTTCTTTCTTCCCCTTTCTTAGGTACATAATGTGTGTGTGTGTGTGTGTATCTTCCTCAGTTGCCTCTTACTGTATTTTTTTATTTTTATTTTTTGAGACAGGGTATCTCACTGAGCCTGGAGGTTACTGACTGGCTAGAGTGTCTGGGAGCAAGTTCTGGGGTTCTGTGTATCTCTGCACCTTCCCCTGAGCACGGAGGTTGCGGGTTCCCAGTACCATATTCTGCTTTTACATGGATGTTGGATGCTGGGGAGTGAACTTAGCTCTGTGTGCTAAAGTGGCAGGTATAAACTGAGCATCTTCGAGGCCCTGTTCTTTTTTCTTTCTTTCTTTCTTTCTTTCTTTCTTTCTTTCTTTCTTTCTTTCTTTCTTTCTTTCTTTCTTTTTCTTTCTTTCTCTTTCTTGTTTGTTATGTTTTGATTGGGACCTGGGGACCTAGGATCTTATATAGTTCAGAATAATTCAAACTCAGTACTTAGGTGACAATGGCCTGGTAATCCTGACCCTTCTGCCTCTGTTTCCCCAGGGCTAAGGTTACAAGCGTAACCTGGTTGAGAGCTGATTTCTTATACCCCATTAGGAGAATGTTTCATACTTTGGGAAATCATCGAGACCTTTAGCAAACCCCCACCCCCATAGTTATCTGTAAGGAAGAGGGAGAGGAGGAGATGGAGAAGGCAGGGGTGAAGCAGTTTGCCTTGTCTAAGACAGAGAGAGAATACTTACCTGCGGGTTTAGAACTGATAAAATCTACTTGTTTACCTCAGCCAACAGCAAGCTGGGTGTCTTCTACCCTGTTCTCACCCCCCCCCCATACTACCCCACAGCTGCCTCACAGTAAATACAGCCCATGAGGTATTGCCCTGAGGTCTTCTGTCTTCTGTGCTGTGGGCCATGGCTTTTGACTGAACTGGTTCTACCTAGCACAGACCAAGCATGTGTGGGGCTGAGGGGAGCAGCTCATATAGTTAACCTGAGAGCTCCTGTTTTTATTTTAAATATATTCTCTCACTGGAACCTCGTGCACCATGGCTTTCAGTTTAAATTATTTAAACTCAGCAGAGCAAGGCAGAGGCACTGAGCCAATGCTATATACACAGGTTTTGGCATCAAACTGAGCTTGGTCAGCTAGGGGGCCTTACCTGGAGAAGTGGGGATACTCCTGCCTACCATGCAAAGAGATGCAAAGGGGGTCAGACAACACATGAACAAAATACCCCATACAGGACCCAAGAAATGGGAACACTGAGCAAAACATAGCTTTTATTGTGGACTGGTGAGAAATTCTCATGGGAAATGATGTCAGTAGTTTAATGTTACATGCATCTGTACTGATGAGCTCATAGACACACAATGTCACTTTCATTCCCCTCCCTGTGAAATCAGTGAAGATGTGTATGCCTGAGTAATGACAGTGAGAAACTCACTTATCCCTCTGTCAAATTAAAACGTAGGTTAAAAATGAAAGGTTAGAAGATAAAGTAATAAGTTTCATCCCTGCATCTTTATCCATATGTGTCCTTATACATTTTCCTCATCTGTTCTCCTCTCCCTTTTCCCTTCCTGTGTCCCTTCCCTTCCTCCAGCTGATGTCCTCCTCCCCAGTTAGTTTTCTCTTCTGTTTTCTAGTACATGCAATCCTCTGTTTGTCCTCTAAGAAATGCAATTCATTATGACGAATCGAAATATCTAAAAAATATAAAGCCCATAGGCAAACTCTGGCTTCACTAGAGAAATGTTTTAGAATAGTGGTTGTTTAAAAATAATTTTAAAAAACCTTATTTATTTTATGTATATGGGTATTTAGTCGGCATGTGTATCTATGTACCATGTGAGTGCCTGATGCCCATAGTGACCAGAGAGGACATGGATCCCATGGGCCTGGTGTTAGAGATGGTTGTGAACTGCTATATGGGTGCTGGGAATTAAACTCAGGTCCTCCGGAAGAACAGCCAATGCTCATAAATGCCTAGTCATTTCTCCAGCCCAGAATAGTGGTATGTACCAGAATTATGTGGAAGGGTTGTTGGAACCCAGATTTTTGGCCTTATGATTTCTGTTCAGTAGGCCTGTACTGTGACCTGAGAAATAAGAGATAAGTGGGTAAAGCTGTTGTTGGCCCAAGGACCACCTGAAGACCTATTGTTCTAGAAGAAGGTGATTTTCAAACTTTAACATGTACACTCAGAAGAGGTCATTAAAATTTAGATGAAGATCCAGCATGTCATCTAGAGACGGGTGTGAGAATTTTCCATGTTTAGGATGGTCCTAATGACATCACTATGGTGGTGGTCTGTAGATCACACTAGCGAAGCCAACCTCTAGAGCTGTCTTTTCACGTGGCCACAAGTAGCCACATGTGGCTACTAAGCAATTGAAATAGTTAAATCTGTGCTGAGAAGTACTTTTAAGTATAAAACACAGACTGGATTTAGAGTGAAAAAAAAGTCACACCTAAAATGCTAATATTTTTGAAATCTTGGGATAAATAAAGTATTGATTACTCTTTTTTTTTTAATGTATAGAATGTTTGTTCAGAGGAAGGCAACATATTTTGTAACCCTCCTCACACAATGACCAGATTCCTATTGGGTTATTGATTACTCTTAATCTTTAATTTTATTATTATTAATGTGTGTGTGTGTGTGTGTGTGTTGATGATGTTGGGAGACCATATGTGTCATGTTGGTGTGTGGAGGTCAGAGGACATCTTTGTGGAGTTGGTTTTTTCCTTCTATCTTTATGTGAATTTTAGGGATCAAAATCAGGTCATCAGCCATGTATAGCAAGTATTTTTACTCATGGAGCTATCTTGCTGGTGCAATTATTTAATATTTAAATTTTTAATATGTAGAAGATTTAAAATAGCATGCATGAATCTCATGAGTCCATTGTATAGCGTTGCTGAAGAGGACAGTGTCTCCTACCACCGTCCAACACTGTTCTTGAAGATGCTATAAAATAAAGGACTCTAAAGCATCACTGACTACTTTGTCCGCTTTATGCTGTTTTGAACTTCAGCTCTTAAAGTATGACATTCATAAAGTCAGTGCCAAATACTGACAATGGCCTTCCATTGCCTTAAGGTAAATGTCAAATTTGACTCTTCGCTCTCCAGGCCACTGGCAGTCTATCTAATCTTCTTTTCCAATTTATAGATAATAACTTCTCTCAAGACAAAGCTCCAAATATCAGCTTTCTGCTTGGCTAATGATGTTTGTGATCAACACTGAGAAAGTGTTTTCCATAACAGCCTGGCCTACCATGTACTTTTCAGGGTAGAGTATTTTAGTCTTTACTCAGTTGTGAAAGTCAAGATTGTAGTTTCTACCAATAGTGGTTGAGATGAGGTATTATTGAGGCAACTAAAATGATGGTTTACTTCAAGAATTCCCAGGTGACCAAATACAGCAGTCTTTTTTGTTATGCATGTTTTAGAAATTTTAAATAGCACACAGTGCCTCTGTGGATCTGCTGTGATATCCTAGGGCACCTAAGTATGTAGTTGGGGACATTTATACACTATCCTTTGACTCTGAGGTGCAATGGCACTCACCATTAACTGTTTGAGCAGGGAAATGTGGAATGTCAAGAAAGAGTAGTCTGTGTGTAGAAGACAAGACTGTTTCAGTGTGGGGCAGGGAAACACATTCTCAAGATGTCAAGATGTCAGCTGTTGGTATAATGTTCCATTGGAATGTATACACCTTATCCTTGTTCATTCAAATGCTGATTCCCCCCCCCCCCTCTGGTTTCAATCCGGATATTGTATTGTGATACTTATTCTAAGCATCCTGTCTCAACTCTGTAAAGCAACCAGACACAATGTGAAGCAGGGAGGAGCGAGAGGTCAGGAAAGAGTGGGAGGAGAAAAGGTGAGGAGAGCTAAGAGAAGGCAGAGCAGGAGGAGAGATCATGGAACAAGGTAGAGAGATGGGCTGGACTTAATATATCACAAAAAGCAAATATAAAGTGGGAAATCTAAATGTTAGGAAACTGTGAGGGCTTGGAGGCTTAGGAGGAAGTAACTATTGCTCAGCATTGTGTTCTAGGTTAACTAAATAAACCCAGTCTCTGTGTGGTGATTTGGTTATACAGCTGTTTAGGACTAACAGCAGCATTACCAGAGATATATCAATAAGAAATACTAATAGTCAATCACAACAGTCAACCAAGAATCAGGTCTGGAGTTAACCACTCAAACTTCGAAGCAATCCAAAGCAATTCCCGCTTTTCTATCTCTACATCATAGCTGGCTTCTTAAGCATGGTGCCTTGATTTAGATCCCATCTCAGAAAACCGTGAGTGGTGTTGATTTATGATGAGCTTATTGTCCATGCTTATGCCATATGGAATCCAAGCAGGCATAAATACATTTACTATGCTGTGTTTCTGAAGTAGGTGAGAGTACATCCCGGCTGGCCATGTGGCATCAAAGCAGTTTACACTGCTATTCACACAAGCAAGTCTGTAGTCCTCAAATGCCATGGGGACCTACCACAGACCCAGGGCTTTCAAAATTGTGAAGCTAGAGAGTAAGAGAGAATGAAGGTCAGTAAAAGTAATGCCTCCAACTAGAAACTTTCAGAAGAGAATGATTACATCCATCTGTGATTTTGGAGAATATTAATAATGGTGACTAATATGTATTCTTTTTATAAATTTGATTTGAGAGCTATTTTCTAGATGACCAGATACAAGATATATCTGTTATATTCTAAGATAAGAAAGCACCACAAGGCTTGCCTGGGGCTTAAAGAGATTGTAGGAGGGGAAGTTGTTTATTTGCCGCAGAATCAGACACAGGGTCTCCTGGGCTCTCAGTCTCTTAAATAGAACTTTAATGTGCCTCTTTCCCATTTATACTTGTTATATCACTGAAAGCAGTGAAAAAGAAGAAGTCACTTGAGTAAAAACAAATTTTTTTTTAAGGTTGGGTGGTTTAAATTTGACTTGAGATTTTATTGTGTTCCCTTTAAAAATTTTTTCTTGGAAAGATAAAAAATCTTCACAGCTTGTGGTGTTGACAGCGTTCCAGAAGACCCAGGACCCCCACGGTTCCCTGATGAGTGTTGTAGAGCAGCATCTGTCAGGGCTGCTTCAAGGGATCAACCAGAAATAGGTGCCTGGTGACAGTCCTAGTTCATTACCCACATTGGAGCCAAGGATGGAAGAAAGAACTGTGCAGACGCCTGACAGTTATCCCGTAATGGATAATTCAATTAATAAACCAACAGTTCTACATTAATCTACTTATTGGTTGTGTATTGAGGACTAGATACTATTTTGTATTCTATGGGGGGCGGGATGTCATGCCCTTCTTAGGAAAAAACTGAGAAATTACAGCTCCACGGCCAGCTGTCATAGAAGGCAACATAGAAGGAACATGCCAAAGATACTGTATTCTGTGAGTTTCCACCAGGAAGAGAAAGTAGCTATGGGGAAATCACTGAAAATCCTCAACATTTCCTCATTTAATCTCCATATCATCTCCAAAAAGCCCATAAGATAAGAGAACCGCTATCTTATAGATCAGGAAACAGGTTTTTCAAAAGTGGTGTAATTTTATCACAGATACACAAGGAATTGACTTCTGATTAAAATTTTAGTCTCTTTCTACATGTTATTCAAGGCAGAAAAAGAATCCCGCAATAATTTATTAAAATGAGGCTTTCATGACAGGCTGGCCTGTGACAAAGCATGACAGATGGGTAGCTTTTTACATTTTCAGGTAAAAATTTCTCTGTTTTCCTCATATAAAAATTAATTACACACGCAGAACCTTCTAACACTATAAGCGATTGGTAATGTTTTACAGGCTAACTCCCCAGGCATATCCAGGTAAACATGGTTAGTTGGCAGGCTTGGTGTTCAGTCATAACTCCTTTCCCCCCAGTTGGACATGTCCAGGAGCCTGGACTTTAGAATAGGGGCTAGTGAGGTCACCTGGGCCAAGAATCATGCTTTTACGGGAAGACACTTTGTTCTCTGCCTTATACACTTCCAGCCTTTTTACCGTCTGCTTCCTGGAAGATGAATTTTCTTCTCCCTTGTGAGCATAATGTCTGAAACATGAGGATGAGGGTGAAGGCACTGATGTGACACGGCTATGGGCTTGTTCTTACGTAAAGCAACTGGACTCTGAAGATGCTACCTCAAAAAGAAGGAAGGAAGGAAAGAAAGAATCAATGAACGAATGAAAGTTAGATGATGGACAGTACTTCAGAAATGATGACACCAAAAGGTTCCTAAGGTGTCCCAGCCCCACACATAAGCTTGGTCTACTTGATCTATTCGAGCGTACATTAGCTTTTATTATTATTTGTAGAAATGCATTGATAATTGAGATGTACACTAATAAACATCATTATACATTCAGGCACCCTCCCGTATATACAATTTTGAAAATTGAGCTTTTCATTAACCATGTCCTGAACATATAATATTTAATGCCTGCATGTGGTTTAAGTAAATACGGTACGATTCATTTCACCACCTTTACGTGCATCCTTTTCTTTCCGTTTCAGACACCGTAAATTAATCTTTGTATCTATCTCACTGTTTTACATCTTTGAATATATAATGTGTTAAAGATGGCACCAGGCAGGAAGAGAAGGGTGTGTACAAAGACTCCTAGATGAGAAACTTGTTCAGAGAACAGTCAGCAATGTCAGTTGGCTGGTGAGTGGGATGGTAGAACTGACTGGAAGAGCTTGTGATGGACAGGAGCGAAATCAAGAATACAAGTCACAGAGACTCATCACTTCCAGAAAAGATGGCTGATGTCATACTGCATTGCACGCACACATGAGCTGACATCATCTGTGAGATGGATAGTGAAGACTTCTTACCACTTAGGAATTAACAGTATGAATGGACTAGGAAGGAGAAGGGAGAGAGAAATTAAAGATGGCTGCAGCTTTGAGTCGAAGTGGCTAAAGAACAGAGTCAAAGTACAGAAACATGATTGTGGGGGAAAGATGGAGTTACGCAATTTTCTGTGTTTATTTGTAAGGCCATGGTAAGGTGGTATGTTGCAGGGGGGGGCGGGGGTATAGTGAGTACAGGAGTTTGTGGATATAAATTAAGTTTAGAGCTGGGAAGGGATTTGGGCACGAAGATGACATGCCAGGCATCAGTGGCATGGGTGCAGGGTTTGAGGCTGAAGCTTTGGTGTGTTCGAACACTGAACAGAGGACTACTGAGGAGCGAACTCTGGAGTGGGGCTGGGCAGCTGCAGACCTGAGGATGCCTGCACTACTGACTCTCCTCCAGGACTGAAGACTTGAAGGAAGCTACAGAACCCAATGGCTGGCTCATGACTATGCATTGCTCTGTCGGCAGCAGCTTGTTGCTGTGACCTGAGTCACAGAATAGTGCACAAGATACACTTATGTAGGCACTTAAGGTGCCCAGTTTGAATCACAGGAAGTTCTAAGTGACCTCTCAAGAATTTAGAAACACGGAAACTGGCTGTATATTATTTCCAAACATAGATCCTGGGGAGGCTGTCAAATATAATATCCTTTATTAATAAAAATATTCATCTGCAGTGGGCAGAAGAAGATGGAAGAGACCCGAAACTGTACTAATTTGACATTGTCCAAGCTAAGCAGGCAGCGAAGGAGAGAGGACGGGACTATAGACAGTTTGAAATCTCTCTAGACACTGCAGAGGGATTTTTACCTGTCAGTCATATGCTTGGTGAGCGTCTTTGGTTTGTCACTGTTCTGGGCATTTGAGTCACTGGTGTTTGAACAAGGGAAGGGCAGCCAGTGATGACTTGAACTGTAGAGGTGATGAGTTAGGATTAAACTGTAGCTAGGTTCTGAATGGCCAAAAACCAAATCCTGTCTAAGCTTCAGCTAAGACAAGAGGATGATACAAACACAAGGCTCTCCTGGGCCCCAGAGAGATTCTAGGAGGGGAAATATTTATCTATCAGACAATCCACTGCAAGCACCTTTGGGGCTTCTTAACTCTCCCAATTAGAATGTTAGTGGGTTCCTTTTTATTTTCTCACAAAAGCTACAGTAGTTTTGCCACAGATGAGAAGCAAATGAGCAAAAACGAACCACCCCTTCGAAGTGACAAGCAAGAGACATGGGGTGAGACTATGAGGTGGGAGAACAGCACCAGGAATGATGGGTGGACAAGCTTTTGAGGTTAGGAGGGATGCCCTGAAGGAGTGCTGGGGAGCACAAGAGAAATGGTGCCACTTGTAGGCACAGTGTTATGGCAACAGGAGGAAATGCCAAGCCTGGGAGCAAGAAAGGGATGTAGGACACAAGGAAGAAAGTGGAAGAGGTCAAGGTCAGAGGTGCGTGAAGTAGAAGCTGCAGAAATGAGATGTGCTGTGAAAATTCAACTGCAAGTCAAATCCTGTCCCACTTTGAAACCCTTCTGGGTCTCTTTGGGCAGCATTGGGTATCTTGTCCTTCACAGATGCTTCATAGTCCTCATCACTGTTCCTGTCATAGGGTTCCCCAATGTGAGCATCAAGCAGAGAGTGGTGCCTATTCCAAGCCATTGTTCAACTTGTGCCCTGTGGATAGGCATGCCTGCTCATTTGCTTTAAAATGAAAAGACAAAAGATGCTCATTGATGTTTGTTCTTACAGAGGCTGGCAGTCTTGAGGTTCAGACACAAGACAGTCTTTGACCTGATTCTATGCTGGGCTTTCACAGGGTTTCATCAGAGGCAATTCTATGAAAGGCTTTGAATCTGCCTTCATACAGAATTTGTGAACCATCAAGGGAGATAAAGAGGGGACAAGTAACCTCACTTAATAGGGAAATGTGTGGATGACAGATCAGAATAAGATGTACCAGCATTAATGAAATTAACAGCTGCTGCCAGGGCTCTTCCAGGCTTTAACCAGAAGTCTAGGACCAGAGCAACACCCAGGCTGCATGAGCTGTGGTCATGTGTTCCTTGAAGGTGTGTAAGGACCTTCTTTCTGTTCTCCTGCCTTTCATGGTTAGGGTTAGGAAACGGATTATGATTTACTTACATGTTCAAGGAAGTTCAAAAATATTTACTTTAAGGGAGGAAGAATGAAGAGAAATGCCCGCAAAGAAGGGAATAAATCTTGATACGGGGAGCAGAGAGGCACGGAGAAGATTGGGAAAAGACAAGTGATAGATCGAAGCTCGTAAAGAAAAAAATGTCACAGCTGGGAAGCAGAGAAGCCAGGCTCTAACTTGGTTTTGAAACAAAAAAAGAAAGAAAGAAAAAAAGAAAAAAGGATGAACGTAGGTCATTGGCAGGATGCTTCTTAAGCACGTGCTAGGTCCTGGGCTGCACCTTTAGTATAGTAAAAACACTCAAACCAACAAAAGTTTGAAAGAGAGAGAGAGAAACAGACATAGATCGACTGGGTGAGGTGAAGTGGGTGGGTGAAGGTGACATAGAGCCAGGGATAGGAGCAGGGAGGAAAGGAAAGAATGAACAAGAAAAGATGGGCCCATGGCTGCCTGCCAATACCTTTACAGAGACTGCTAGGACCTGTGACTAGGCAGGAAGCAAATGGACAGGGTGCTCTGCCAAGGAGTAAAGGTACCCACACTGTAGTACATCTACCCTCTTCCTCACTAAGCTTGTTGCTTAACCACTTAGATGACATGGCTTCTTGGATTTTCTTCTTAAACGTAAAGTGTCTGATTCTTCCCCATCTTCCCCTGCCATGCAGATTCCTGATTTAAGGGGCTGACATCACCATTGCATGGGCCTTCCTGAGTCCCGGGGTGTGGCTGACCACCTGTCTCCATAGCAAGTTGCAAACCCAGTCTTTTCTCCCACGAGCTGTTTTTGGTCATACCTAAATCCATCCTTGTCCCACACATAGATCAACCAGAGTGACCTAAAGACAGACAATTCAGATATTTTGATGCAGCTTCTTCTCTGCATTTCCAGTGAAAGCTGCAAGAGAGATGTTCAGGAGGGGAGACTATACCCATTCCTGTTGTGTCTAGTCACAGCATTTTTTTGAGCAGGGGAGTTCTTCAAGAAGTAAGAAAACATTCACAAGGAGGCAGACAGTTGTACCTTGGAGCCACATGACATGGAAGGCAAGATACTGGGGCAGAGAAGGCTGTTAGATGAGGTTCTTGACATTCACGAGGCTACTGAAGGTTCTGGCGGTGACATGGAGGAGGAGGAGATGGGATACAGAGCCCAGAAAGACAAGGAAGGAAAAGAAAGGAATTGAGGGAATGTGTGGGCTCTTCCTGGCTCCCAACCCATTGTGTTGGCGTTGGATACTCGAGGCTTCCCTATAAGTTCCTGATTAAGCCAAGCTAGGAAAGTTCTGCAAGTCCTTCATTCCTCCAGGGATTCAGACTCTGCCATCTCTTCATCAGTGACAATACCATCTTAGAGGTTTATGTCCTGCACCCTTAGCGAGTCCTCCCTTTGTGATGGGACAGACAAAACTGATCCTGTCCCTCTTACTGTTCCTTTATTATTCATCACAAGAGACTATTTATTTATTTTTCTTGGTGTCAGTCTAAACCTAATTTATCCCTTAAGCTATTTCTTCTGCAGCCGGATCAAATTCTACGTTCACTGACATCAAGGCTATACTTTTCTATTGGTCTATTTTAATTTCTATAGCATATTATATTGATAGGTTGTCATGAGCTATTTGTGCTTCTTGAGAGCAGAGTCAGAACAGAGCAGGACCCTTTGTCTCAGACCGTGTTTACCCAAGAGCCTCTGAGATTTCTTGTACTGGAACAGGCTGCCTCCCTGACATTGTGATAAAGAGAAAGAACAGCAAACCAGCGAAGGATATTAGAAACACTGTGCTTTTGAGAATAGCTAGGAAGTAAATCATTTCCAATAGAGGTCACTAGTGTCTATCCCATGGTGGGGGTGAGAAAGACTATTGCTTTTGGATGCTTTAAGTGCCTGATTAGACATTCTGTTATTTACCCACTACTTGCTATTTGTTCTTTTCCTTTTGCCTGTTATATACTTAAAAGCTGACTCACTCAAAAAATTGTAAGTGCAGCTGTGATAGGTAATCCTCCAGACAGAACAATTTCCAATGTCTGTTATGGTCTACATAGAATGAGTCAGTAAGGAAAGGTAGAAGCAATTTTCTAGTTATTGTCTATAAATTCTCATTGCTCTAGTTAGGATCTGGCTGTCTGATGTATTAGTTACTTTTGTCACTTCTGTGGCCTGACAGAAAACAGCTTGAGGGAGGATAACTTATCTTGGTTCATGGTTAAAAGAGTCACAGTCCATCACAGCCAGGAAGGCATGGCAGAGTTTATGCTGAGGGAGTGCTGAGGGGCTCCTCACATCTAGCCAGAGCGGGAAGGGGGCAGGGAATGCTGGCTCCCAGCTGGCTTTGCTTTTCTTCAGTCTAGAACCCCAACCCATGGGATGGTACTGCCACACTCAGGGTGGGTATATCTTCCTCCATTCAAGCTCTCTGGAAAGTCCACCAACCTACTCCCAGAGGTGTGTCTCCTAGGTGATTTGAAATCCATCATATCCCTACAGGCCCACGTATCAATGGTTTGCCTCCTACAGTGACACCACTACACTAGAGTAGATGAGGTGGAGCCTTTGGGAGGTAGAGCGAGCAGAAGACCTTCAGGAATTTGAGGAAATGCTATTTAACCCATGTGACCCCAGGTTATTCCTCTTCCTGTCTTGTACTTCCTATCCATGATGTAGTTGTGTCCCACCTTGCCCTCTTGCCATGATGTTCTGCTTCTCTATAGCATCACTCCAACATTCACTTGAATCAATACAACTGTCAGTCAAATAGCTTATTTTCAGAGACTGACAAACTCCTTCCTAACCAAACTTTAAACACATTCCTTTGCCCCTTATTTTGGCAAAGTTTTTTCCTTGATCCTGGCCTCCAGCCTGCATAGGCCATTTTTGCAAGAATTCTGATAATTCATTTTAGCAACGTTTCCCCTTACCCACGAAACATGATAAAGTCCATCCATACGCAGTTTAGCATGCTCAGAGCTCCTCTTAGCAACTGTCCATCCACTGATGTGCCTGATCCTATTTGCAAGGAATAAGCTCCGAGCCCTACATTCATGAATACAATTGAGCTTGGTTGCATATACTGTGACTCCATCCTGCCACTCCTTGGCATCTTCAGAAAAATCCAAAATACAAAATTAAACTTTTCTGTCTATAAATCGATCATGGAAAGTATTGGTTAAAGTAACAAAAAGCTAATAGACTCCCAATATTGTTTGGGGGGACATATGAGGGCTCAGAGAGGCTTTTGGGGTGAAGTCTAAGATGGTGAGAAAAGTCAAGGGGTTTGAATAGCTTCTTCTGGAGAGACTGCAAGTCCCCTGGAGAAGGTTAACCACAGTGGAACAATCTCTCCACTGAGGGACTCACTTCACAATTGACTCAGATCAGGGCCACTGTTTGCCAGACTGCTCCTGAATGGGACTATAGGAGGCATTGGCTGCATTGCTTGCTCTTTGCCTAAAACCTGAAGCAGTAAGCCAGTGGTCTAAGTGCCTCTCATCAGGCTACTCATTCATTTTCCATGGTGCAGGCAAGAGACATTGACTGCTACAGTGTAGCTACTTCTTGTCATGATGTCCTTGAGTTAGGCCTTTAGCATATGCTTCTCAGTCCATCTGTGACTCTAAGACTGTAACAGAGGTTCTTGTTGCTGTCATAGGCTTTGAGAGAATTAGATAAATGAATGCGGAAGGAAATCTGCAAAATCGACAGCAGTCATTATTATTTGCTGTAATTGTATTTTACTTAAGAGTTTTACCCTCCAAGGAGCTGATAAACTGTGGAACTACTTGGAAAAAAACTCAGATATATAATCATAGATACCCCCTTTGTTTACCTGTGGTGAATTTAGAACTGAAGGGTCTAGGGCTATAATTCTCCATGAAAGGTCTAGATCGGGTTCCAGTTAAGTATCAGCACCCCATTGTATTCCTGACCAAGCCAGGTAGCTCTGGGAATGCCTGGCCTCAAAGGACAAGGTCCTCATTGTTCTGCTTTCTGATGGTATGAGCACTGGATGCTCACACAGCCCATGGTGTGAACTGCTGTCATTTTGCTGGAGTCTATAAGAACATGTATCCCAGTCCTTAGTCAAAGGCTTAGGAGAAGATTTGGGATAAACACTGAGGAAGATGTTTAAGAGAAATTGAGGCAGAAGTGAGCCCCCTGTCACTTGTATGTGGCAGAAGTGTGTCACTGATGAAGGGTGCTATCTAGGAGAGTTCTGGTATAATTAGGAAGAGATACAAGCTTCCCTTAAATGATTTTCTTTTTGTTAGAAAATGGTACCAGGCTGTGTTCTCCGGTCCTTTGGTTCTTCCTGCTTTTTGTTTCTGTGTTTGAAACTGAGCTATGTCTTTCCTTTAGCTCTTACTTATTCCTAGTGCTGCACATGAACATTACAGAAATGACAATGACAACTAAAAATAACTTGAAAACAAAACATCTAAGGCTGCCATTTTCCATATGTTTGAGATGAATCTCTGAGAACCTGTTACGCAATTCTAGACTTAGAGAGAAGTATCCAAGGCCAGCTTCTGAGCCCTCACTATGTTTGTGTGTCCACATCTCATGGAGGATTCTACCTGAGGCTTCTATGCAGGAGGCTATCACAGGGATTTGGGAAACTGAAATCTTCTCCCTCGTAGAAGATCACAGAGTGGGAGTCACCATGTCGTTTGACCCTTAATGAAGGAGTTAGTTTGGAAATTGATAAACAAAGATTCAAATGTAAGAGTTAACCAGTGTAAGCCCAAATATGAATTGAAACCCAAGTGACTGAGGTGGGGAGGAAGGGAGGGATGACAGGCAGAAATAAAGGATTTCATGTCATTAACCGAATTCAGGGGACATTTTCCATGATCTTTAGTATGGGCTCCTAGACTCCTACCAGGGAGTTAAAAACAAACAAACAAACAAACAATAAAACAAAAAACAAACAAAAAACAATTTATGAAGAGGCAGTGGGTAGTTGATCTTAAATATTCAGCTGGTAGGCAGCCAGATGACATGTAAAGTTGGAACTCTGGCCTACAACTTGCAGCAGCCACCCTGGGCTCCACTGGCTGCCCCAGTCCTTGCTGGGAGCTGACAACAGCATTTTTAGCAATCAGTACCGATGGCCAGAGCTAGATGAGTGACTTCTAGCTTCCGTTGCTTTGTCTTTGCTTCCAGCTTAAGACCGACAGGGAAAGTGTACATGATACACACTCTACATTCAGAGCCCCGCTTGAAACTCTTCTCCATTGTGTCCACATCCCCGCTCAACTTCCTCTTGTGAGCGCTGCCCTGATTCGTGTGCAAAACCCAAGTCTGGTTTCCAAAAAAAAAAAAAAAAAAAAAAAAAAAAAGCAGGGTTTCAGCTCTATTTTCCATATTTGTTTCACTTTTCTTAATTATCTGGGTGTTGCCTTTGATGATGACTACAAAATAAAGCCCGATGGCAGGACATTAAAGCCCTGCCTTCAGGGGGTCACAGGCAGTGGGCCATGTCTCTGTGGTGTCGTTACTTCCCCCCACCCCCATGTTGCACTGTTAAGAAAGCCATGTGTTTGTAAGAGAGAACCACAGCACTATCATTGATGACATGAAACAAATGTTAGCACCGACATTCCTTGTTGGCCCAGACAACTCTGTTTCCTGGACATCAGCTCAATGACCACCATGCTTGGACAGTATGTTAGTTCACAAGCTGATGCAACAGCCGGCCTCTAGGTTACTTAGCAACCTGATGTCATCACCTACCACCCACCAGATAAAGGCAGAGGGCTTCCACTTCTCTCCCCTCTTCTTTTCTCTCTCTGACTCTCTTTTGGGGTGCCTCACCCATCTGCCTTTTCTTTCTTCTCCTACACTCTCCCACTGTCTCTCTGTCTCTCCTCCCTCATGGCTCACTCAGGCCCAGACTCACCTCTCCTTTGCTTCCCTCAAATGAACTTCCTTGTACCACACCTGTTGCACAGTGTCTGATATTTATATTTATTACACAGTCTCCATGCTTCAGGTGTGGTGCCAGGTACATTTTGGTAACTCATTTGGTTCCCCAGCAACTTCCTAGATCATTACTCTTAGTTCGGCTGTATAGATGAACAAATGAAAACTCACGGAGGTGCCATAACTTGCTCAGGGCCACACAACTGCAAGAAAACATAATCAGTTTTCGTTCTGACTTCAACCTCTGTGTATCGCTGCAAACAGCTTAGAAACAGCCAACATGAACAGTGAGGCTGGCAAAAGGGAACCTGTCACCAGCCTTCCAAGGTTAGAGTTTTACTAAAGAGAGGGAAAAGCCCACAGTGAGGGGTGTTTGATTTTGATTTGAAGGCAAGTTTCTTACCTTCAACTCCAGTGGGGAATCATAATTTAGGAGATCCTTTAACTCAGTGGACTATATCTAGGGGGAAAATAATCAGGAACCAAACAAGATGGCTGAGCATAAGCCTGATGAACTGTAGTTCAATCCCAGGAAGCTATGTAAAGACCAAATGAAGTTCACCTCTGATTTACACACACACATACACACACACACACACACACATACACACACACACACCGTGACATGTATGGTTCATCACACACAAAAGAATAATAGCACATGCAAAAAAATAATAATTTTTTTAAGTGACCAGGACAGACATTGCAAGCCACATTAGGAGACCTCAGGCCACCATGCCATTTAGAACACAGGAGAAAGGGAAGGTGGACAGGACATTGACTACAAGCCCAAGCATAGACTTTACTTAGAAAAGATGCAGTGACTGTTCCTTATGCTAGGAAGGGCATGAGAAAGGAGAAAGATCTCTTGTTCCTCCTTGTCACCACATAAATGAAGGCAGGAGACAATTCAGTGACTTTGTAAGAATGGTTCCCATAGGAGACAGGAAGAAAAGATTTATTTATGCTCCTTTGAATAATACTACTTGCAGAATTACTGCTATAGAAATTGAAGGAAATTTGCATAGCTTTGTTATTGAAAACACAGTTTTCTAATACATATATTTTATTAAGAGCAGGGCCTTCTACCCCCTCATTTACTTTAAAATGCACATGCAAACAAAAGGTCTTTCTGAGCTTCACAGGTAATCTCTCAACCAATAAGGAAGAACTAATTATTTGCCTTCCTTTGTTAAATGTTTTCTAAGGACTATTAATTATTCCCCACTGTATTTGTGGTTGAATTGCCTTTTGCATTTTCATTTACATTTTGGTCTTGATAATTAGTTACTTGAATCACAGGTGCACAGCCTCTTCCCTAGGCACTAACATAAGCTTCAGAAGCTTGTAAATGTTGAGCAAAGCATCAGCTCAGTGCTTGCACCAAATAGGAAAGACACAGCAGCCAGCTGCACCAATGACTCTTGCTCACTGCACACACAATGGAGCTTTGGCACTCTGTGTCTGACTTTTTCTTTGAATGGGAAAAAATAAATAAAAAGGAACATGATAGACTCAAAAGGCTGAGAAGATGGATCAATCAGCAAATTGCTTGTTGGTGATCAAGAAGTGTCATCCCTAATCCTTCAGAACCTATTTTATAAAAGGCCAGGCATGGTAGGACATTCTTGTAATCCCAGGGCTGGGGGTGGGGTGGGGGCAGAGAAACGTAGATTATCAGGACTAGCCTAATTGAACAATTCCAGATAAAAGTGGGAGACACCAAAGGTAGGCATGGGTAGGGTGGGCGAAGATGCCATTGTGAGGAACAAGGCTTGTAGCTGATGTCTGTCCTCTGACACATACACATGTACACACACATATACACCGCACACCTCACAACAAAATACACAAGAGAGGGGCTCAAAGACTGGCTAGGTCTTAGTGGCTTTTTCATTATTGATTTCAGGCCAAAGAGGCACCTAGAAGAAGTGACAAGCCTTGGTGAAGAATTGGAACTGTGTCTCATGAAAATGTCCATCAAATGATCGTTGATGGAAACGGCAGCTGGGATGAAATTAGCATCTTTTAGTACATAAAGTTATCACTATTCAAGTGTTCCAGCTCTAAACAACCACAGTGGTCTGTTACCTACTGTTTCTCCAACAGTCCATTGGACATCTGGACTACCATCCAACCACAGAGCCTCTCTGTTGACAGTGTTGTACTCTTCCTGGCTCCTGGTGCTGGGAACAGTGCCACCTGCTCTCTCTGATACATGCCTCACGGCCCAACAGTCATGGTGATACCACTCTGCCAGTACTCTGCCGTCAAATCTTTCTTCCTGTTCTCATTCACTGTCTCTATCAGTCAGAGTTCTCCAGAAAGACAGAACTAATAGGAGAGGAATTTTCTTGTGAGATACAAAAGTCCACAGATGCTCAGGCCTTTTAAATAAAATAAAATGCTATAGTGTTTGCGTAGTCTACCCCCATTCTCCTGAGCACTGTAAGTCACTTCTAGTTTACTAACAATCCCCAGTGCATTGAAAATCCTTTGTAGGTGGTTGTTGCTGTATTGTGCTGTTTACGGAATAATGATAAAGGAAAAAAAAAAACACCTCCTTGTAATCAATTTAGAAGCGATTTTTAATGAACAGTTTTGAATTGCAGTTGCTTGAACTTGTGGATATGAAACTCCTCCAGTTTCAGAGGTCAGATCTCTGTAGTTAGAAAGCCTGGCTAAATAAGTCTGATCAACTCCATGATGGGCTTTATTTTCTTGCTAGATAGAACAGGCCCAAGAGTTGCAGGAAAATACTATAGAAAAAGAGCAACCAATCAGAAACAGCCAAGACATCTGGCCTAAGGAAGATAAGGTTGCCAAACTACCAGTTTGAAAAGCACCAAAGACCTGACCAGAGCCACATAGCCTCCATGGGCACCAACCAAGTCCAATAGAGGTTACATAACCACAGTAGGAATCCCCCTCTCTGGTTTTAAAAGGAGCCTTCAATTCCTGTCAGGGCTGCTGCCATGTTGTAGAGGTAACAGCCCCAGAAGGCTGGACTTAAATAAACACCCTTTGATACTTGCATGCGACTCTAGCCTGGGGTCATTCTTTCAGTGTATTCTGGGCCCTCACAGTAGGTCAGCCTCCAACCCCAGATTCTGCCTCAGTGTCCCTACCTGGAGGCTTCAAGGATCTATAAAACTAATCATGAAACATTTTTCAAAGTCAAGCAGGCATGATGAGAGCTGCACCCTCTCCACCCTCTCAGAGCGCACTAGCATATTGAAGAAATTCATTTAAAGAAAATCCACAGTTTCTCAATCTTAGATGGTGAGAGTCTTCTTCCCAGGTAATATCCGAGACCTTGTTCCTGAAATAACCAGCCATAACATATAGCTTAGAAAACAAGTTGCTGTCAGAGTCATTTCTAACTTCAAAATTAAAAGCTTATGATCGGACCTACCACCCGGATCCCAGAATGGTTTCCTGCCCATGTGGCAGGAGAACGTCTGGGCAGGTTGCTGAGTTTCAGGGTGTTCCTCGAATAGGTTCTGCTCTCACTGTGCCCACACTCCTTCGTCTAACAGCTGATTTATCCTTCCATGATAAAAGTAGCTCAGATGAAAATGTGTGCATGTTCAAGGTTTTAAAAGGCCTATTCTTGTTTGTTGCGATTACATTAAAGAACACTATTTAAATCTCTCTCTTTCCCAGAGTTTGCCAGGTTCTTGATGTCAATGGACCTATTGAATCCTACCTTTCAACTCCAAGCTAAGAGGGCTTGTTCAAAGATTATAAATGTAACCTTTTCTAAAAGCCTGATTTTCGTATTTCCCTCCCCAACTTCTCCCATTTCAGCCTCACGCCTCCAGAGCCTGAGACTGCTGTGTGCTTTCCTTTCAGCTTCTCGCACTAGCTGGCCTTTTGTTCACTTTGTTCAAGCTACAGTTTTCTTTTCCTCTATGGTGCTTTAAGGTGCTCATGAAGTAGGAAGTATGGAGAGGTATTCTTTCTTCCCACAAAACTCCCTATAGACACAAATTCTATGGGAGTCCTTGAAGGAACAACAGGAGGTGAGGAATATAGAAGCAAACATATACACATGGCCTGGTCTTTGAAATCCAAATCAGAGATGTAGAGAATATGCAAATCTTCAGGTGGGAGTAACAATTAGGTATCATTCCATTACTATCACATCACCAAGGGCATGTATTGGACAGAAGTGAATAGGATTTCTGAAAAAGTTGTGATGCTGATTTTTCTCATCCCAATAAAGTAATGCAAAAATAGTTTTTGCTAAGCCACACCTTATTTTTGAAAATTAGTGGTGAAAAGCTTAGTATTAAAGGGAATAGGTTTGAATTTTAACTTCACTATTTCCTGGAAGGTCACATGACCTCAAGCAGAACTGTGGCCTCTCTTCCCATGTAGAATGAAGTGATGGTAGAATTATTTACAAGCAAGAGGCATGGTGAAAATGCAATGAGTTCATGTCCTTTGTGTGCTTAGGTAGAAGCTAGACATAGAAAAAGCCCAAAATACATGGAAGTTGGAAGATCAGCTCTATCATTTCTTTTACTTATCATAGATTTAAGATGATCGCTGATAGCAATAATCACAGATTTCACTAGATTAACTCACAAAATGTAAAGCTGATTGCATAAACTGAACTTGACTCTTGGAAGATGTATTATGGTTGAAAAGAACACTCACTTAAGATGCGATAGTGTAGAGTAACACTTAGTTTTTAGGAAAGAGCATGTGTCCAGAAATGACAGTCTAGGCTCAATTCAAGCTGGGCTATAGAAAGATTTCTGGCTGATAGATGAAAGCCAGTATTGTCCAGAAACTTGTGAAACAGCTTGCCCGCTGCCAAAAAGAGTCATTTCCCTTGCCTCTGGCAATAAGGAACATATGGCTCTCCATTGACGAATACCCTTAGCAGCTATCAGTATGTCAAACTCTACAGCAGCTTCCAGGCTCCATCAGGTCCTATTCACAAGTACCCATTATATGTTTCAAAGCCCCCACACTAGCCTTCTGGTCCTGCTCATCTCATATCTCTCTTTACAGGCAAGGTTTTTACTACTGTCCTTGCTACTCTCACTATTTCCCTTTCTTGCTATCTCCACAATTCTCTTCCACCACTCTCTCTTCTCACACAGACATCCCTGGCCATGTCCAGTCCTCCTTTACTCTCTCTCTGCTCTGGACTCCTCCAGATGTCTCTAGATATTTTTTTTCTCTCTTTTCCACAATAAGAACCTTCCCCAATCACGAACCAGCCATTTTGGCAGTTTCTTTACTGTGCTCCATTTACATTCAATAGCATGGCACCCAAACTGAGGGTGTTGTGGGAAAGCAGGCCAGATAGGATGCAGAATTTGTTCTCAGGTATAGAGAAGAGCCAGAAGGACTAGATGCAAGCGACGAAGTACTGGGTGAGTGGCAGTTGATGCAGGGAAGGTACTAGGGTAGTAAGTGTTCTTGTGAAAGACTCTTAAACCCCTCCTGCTTTCCAGATGGTATCTATGCTACACCTCCACCAAGAGTGTGCTTTGCTCTGAGTGGAGCACAGGCAAGATGGCTAAACGCATAGGAACAAGATTAGTTTCAGTCTTTGTGGTGGTTGAATAGGTGCGGCTCCATTGAATTCATGTGTTTGAATGCTTGGCCCATAGGAAGTGGCACTATTGGGAAGGTGTGGTCTTGTTGGAGTAGGTGTGGCCCTGTTGGAGGAAGTATGTCTCTGTGGAGGTGGGCTTTGATGTCTCAGATGCTCAAGCTAGACCGAATGGCTCAGTCTCTTCCTACTGCCTACAGCTCAAGACGTAGAACTTCTCCAGCACCATGTCTGCCTAAATGCTGCCGTGCTTCTACCATTACATAAACCTCTGGAACTGTAAGTCAGCCCCAATTAAATGTTTTTTTTTTTTTTTAAGTTGCCGTGGTCATGGTGTCTTTTCACATTAGTAAAATCCTAAGACAGGCTGTAAGAATTTTGTTTAGCATGAACAAAATGAAAAATTTGGGTTGATGGATATGAATGCTCCAAATCACTAAGGATGAAGTGAAAGACACAGATTTGGCTCATGTAACTGTTAATCTGAGACTGTCAAAGTTGACCCTACACAGATTAGAATGTATTTTATTACTGTGAATGAAGAAAGGGCAGGAACAGAATCTCTTTGATCTATTTATTTTTCTGGGATTACCATATAAGGAAGATAGAGATAATATCTACCATTAGATTATTATGACAAATGAGAAAAAAAATCAGAGACTATAGCTACAACTCAATGCTTATGGTCACACAGTGCTTTTAAAGAGGACCCAAGTTTGGTTCCAGGACCCATATCTGGTGGCTCACAATTGTTTTTAACTCTAGTTCTGGGGAAGTCAATGTCCCTAGTCTGAGGACATGTTCAGTCATTTGGACACACACACACACACACACACACACACAAGGTTAAAATAAAATAAAACCTTTTAAAATCATTCATAAGAACAGTGTATGGCTGGTAAGTCAAAGGCTTTAGGGAAGGACCCCGTTTCTCCTGTCTTGGTCCACATCTTTGATACACAAAGAGCTTGGCTTGCTGTTAAATTTACAAGCTGCAGAGGAGCACATATTTGCATAAGAAAGCCCACATTGTACATCAACCCACACACCCTCCTGCTCTAACCTCCTGGAACGATTTTTAATCTTGTAGACAGCACTTTTTAATTTTCTGAGAAGATATAAAATAAGCAATGTTTTCTTTAATTGTGTCTTTCTCTCCAGAGAGTTGTGGCATTTTTCTTAGTGGTCTCGTCTATTGCTACTCTGTGAGATCGTCATGTTAACAATAGTCCAACCTAGATTGCTTCAATTGTCTTCTAAAATTGAAACTAGAAAAACTACCTGGGCTGTGGTATGGTTGAGGTGTGAAAACACCTCTTGCCTTAGAAGAAAGTGAACTTTTACCAGACTTGCGGCATTTATGAAATGTCTTGAGATCATTTAAGACTGTGCAAGCAAACTGCTATTCTACTTGTGTACTCAGCTTGCTTAAGTTTAACCTGCTTCTAAGCAAACAATGTAATACGCTTACTATGCCTTGGACTTTCTATGTAATCAGCCTTTTAAGCCTAAACTAAATGCATTTTAATCTTTAGTTGTAGATTCTTTCATTCCCGGAACCCAGAATAATATATGTATGTATGTGTTGTGGTAATCATTTGCTGAAAGCAGCCAACAGGTTGAAAGCATCCTTAAACAAAACCAACTATCCACTGTAAACATTGGAAGTAATGTGTGGACATGGGCTGATGACATCTGTTTGTGGTTTTGACTGCTATTCTGGGTCAGCAAAGTAACTTCTTTCCCTATAAAACTCTGTTAAAGATTCTCTTAAGGATCTCTCATTTTTGAGGGCTAGAGAGATGGCTCAGAGGTTAAGAGCACTGGCTGTTCTTCCCAAGGAGCTTGGTTCAATTCCCAGCACCCACATGGTAGCTCACAACTGTCTCTAACTAACAGTTCCAGGGAATCTGACGGTGTCACACAGATATACATGCAAGCAAAACACTTATGTACATAAAAAAAAGAAAGAAAAATAGAGAATGAGTTCTTTTCCCATGCTGTTCAACAAATAGAGAGTAAAACCCTTTGCTAAGGACAGGCAACATAGATGGACACGACAGACAGACAGACAGACAGACAGACAGACGCACAGAGAAAGAGAGAACAGAACCAGCAGTGTAATAAACAAGCACAGCAGAAAGGCAACAGGGACAGATCAGACAACAGACCGGCTAGTAGCCACAGGCTTCAGTCTGGTGGATGACACAGGGGAGAAGTAGAGAATTCAAATTTGGGACTATTCCAAGAGGGCATTCTATCTTATTGCTTAATGTGACATCAACACAAGTTGGTAAGTTTTCTTCTGGATGTATCCCATCTCTTTAGTGCTGAGGAAAATAACTGGATTGCTGAGAAGCTGTTGGCTTGTCTCTTGTTCCTCAGTAGCTTGCCTGCCCCACCATGAAGTAGGAGAACCAGATGGAGAGGGAGCTGGACAAGCAGTGTGTTAAGAAGTTTGGAGGGGAGAGTGGAATCAGAGGACTAAATGGTAACATACTGAAAAAAGACAGTGCTAACGCCATCTCCCAGTTCTAATTATCCCACACAACACCATCTTTCTTCATGGCTCACAGAGAATTACTAGCACCTTGGTACCGTCTCCGTTTAGTGCCACTCACTCAAATCCAGGCTACAATAGGCATGTGTGGGCTCTGTAGTACAAGTGGACAGGTGCCCAAAGCATCCAGGGACTAGGAGCTTCTCATTCCTATGATACATAGAAACACAATAATCTTCTATGGATCAGCCCTGGCAGCACAAATATATGAAAATTACAGGAGTAAGTTTATTTTCAAGACATTTGACGTTAATTAGCTGTGAAGAGTAAAATGATAACATTTCTATCTTCCAACTGTCTACAGGAACATTTCAGTGATTTCTGTCCCAAATCGCACTGTTCTGTGTTGAGCTGGCAAGGTTTCCTATCTCACTGATGGTGTGGTATCATTGCAAAGACTCAAGTCTGGTAATATTACCTATGTGCAACTCGTTCTGAAGATGCTCACAGGAGTGTCAGGGTTCCTAAGCCTCGATACAATGTTAGGGACATTGTTTATTTGATAAAATGATTCTCTTGAGGAATGCTTTGTCTTTTTACACTAAACAAGTCAAACTAGGCAAACTAGCTAAATGTAAGAAACACTGGATCAAGGAACGTGCGTCAATGATAGAAAGCCTGCTGAATTCAATCCTTGGCATCCCGAATTAACAACAACAGCAATGTCCTAAGTGTTTGAGTGCTCACTGGAGTGAGGTGTGTGATGGCCACAGATGTGGAGATTAGGTGATGCATGAAGATTACCTGTCCGAGTGATCGCCAGTCTAAGCCCGCACTGCCGATGTACACATGCTGTTTGTCCACAATCCAGAAGGACGACTGCAGCCGGCCCTTGTTGTAGGCGGTCATGTTCATATATGTCACCTCCGCTCCTAGAAAGTCAAGCAGACACCAGTCAGCGTCTCCTCCCGGACCCTGCTCCTGCCGGCAACCAGGCATCTACAGGCACTAAGACTCAGGGGTGTGCGGACCACAATGGAGACTTGGGGAAGCCAGGTATTTGCAGAAGGCTGTGGTGATAAACGCGCTCATGTTGCTACTTGGTTCTTCATGCTAAAAGAAGAGAAAAGGGTTTGCTAGTGTTTGTGCAGAGGAGGCTCTGTCCAGTGTGACAAGACCGTGGCTCCTTAAGTCACCCAGCTCAGCACCAAAAGCCCATTCCTGCTGGTAGGTGCAGGATACACTCCCTTCTTTTGATTTGGGATTTATGACAATAAAATTTTTATAACTTTTAAAAGAATGTCTCATTCACCATTACATCTGTCTGGGTAGGAAACCAACTAGCTTACACATACCATACATTATTTTAATCTCTTTACTTTTTCACTTACCATACTCATGATTGAATTTTGATTTGGTCTCTTCTTGCCCTTAGTTGAATAGTTCTTAATTCAAGCCATGACTATCCAGGACTTAATGAGATGGAACCCAGGGTGGTAAGCTGTTATTGAGACCGTCAGGAGAAAAAAAAATACCACAAAAGCTGAATGTGACCAGTGGTTCTAATCAGAATGTGGTATAAGCCGCTGTCTTGTCTTGAAGTATTGCCAGCCCAAATGCATTTACAGAGTTAGTTCATTCTGATGCAAGGCCATTGTCGGTGTATTAAAGTCAGTTCTCTTCAAAGAGCAGGCCTAACTGTATGTATTTAATGAACTAAGCTAGTCTGTCTTCAGGTATTCAGAATTAATGGAGGGGACACACCCCACAGACACATTTTCTTGTCAGGATCACAATTGCCAGGGATATATAACATGAGGATATTGCTGGGATAGTTGAAAGGAAAGAGGGTGATTGACACCATGAACTTGACCTCTCACTAGGGGAAACACAGACATGCCTCCTGTCTCTGAGAGGCAAAGATGAAAGAGGAGCCATAGAGAGAGAGACCTGTGGGGACAGGAACACCCAGGCAGATTTTCTCTGAGAATGGAATACCTTTGTTCTTTCTTCCCCATTTCATTCTGGAAGCAATGCCCAAGTGGTTCTTATCTTGTAGCTATCCTGGCAAAAGGACAGCTGAGGAAGAGTGATAGATCCCAGGGGAGAAGCCACCAGGTACAGCATAATTTGAATATCAGCACAGGAGGATGTCATCCATGACAACTATGTAGGGACCTGAGTCTGCACAGAGGGCAAGACGCTTGTCCTTTGAGATGGCCTTAATCTCCATAGGGTTGCCATGCCAGAGTGCCACAGTGGCTAACACAACTCTCAGTTCTGGGAGTTAGCAGTCCAAACTGGGGCTCCCTGGGTGAGTGTGATAGTGGAACACTTGTCTGCCTTGCAGGGATCCCTGGACTGTTCACTCAGCATTGCCAAACTAAACTAAACCAAACCAAACCAAACCAAACCAAACCAAACCAAACCAAACAAAACAAAACCACCAGACCAGACAGAAGAGAGCAGACTAAATCAAACCAAGTCAAACTACCAAAGAGGTGTCCAAAGTCACAACACTGAGGAGGACCATGCTTCCTCTGAAACCTGTGAGAATCTTTCTTGCCTGGCTTCTAGGTGCTCTTGGCTTGTGGCTGCAGCACTTTAGCCTGCCTTTCCTGTCACATGCCATCTTTTTAATGGGCTTGTTCTCTTATCAGGATGCCAAACGCATTTGACAAAGGACCAGCCCTTCCGTAGATACTGCATTTTAACTGCTTATTTCTGCAATGATACTATTCTCGCCTAAGGTGACATTTTGTAGCACAGAGGTTAAAACCTTCAGCGTATCTTTTAGGTGATGTGATTCAACTTTAACTGGCCGTATTTATTTTTGACAGCAGTAAACTGGTCAGCACTGAAGAAAGGACATTTCCTTGTTCTGCAAGAGAATGAAGGCGCCTTTGCAGCCTGACCTAGATTCTATCTGTAGCACCCAGCTCCAGACAAATCCTTCTTATCATATCTAGAAACAATTTGAGATACTGCTTGCCCCTCATATAGCATATAAATCTTGGGCAAGGACCAGTTGTTATCTTCTGTGAACTGGTTATTAGTTTCAGAGTTTTTTGCGTGGTCTGCTGCAGCCCAGCTCACTAAGCCATTGGAGTCCAGAGGCCTAATGTGGCAGGGGGGGGGCATAGAAACTTTCCACTTTCACTTTTCTACCCCACACTGCTTACATATTGATACTTGCAGCTACTTCACAGTGCAATTTAGCTTAAATAGTTTGTATTTGGAGCCTTTGAATCCTAGATGAACCTGGATACAACCTCTACAGATACTTATAGGTACCTGAAATGATTAGGTTACAAAGAAACAATGACTTTTCTTTGGCAAATGTTTACTGAACAGTGTATGTCAGAATTCTGTTCTGGGCAAAAGTCAAGATAAAAGATGTAACCTCACTGACTATGAGTCAGGCTTTCTAAAGTGTCCTCAGTTCATCCAGGCTGCCTCAACAAAGTACTGTAAACTAGAGTTTTCTTTTTCACAGTTCTAGAGGCCGAGGAGCTCCAGATTCATCATCAGTCGAGGATCTGCTTTCTCTATCATAGATATCCTTACTTCATTCTCTCATAGCTGAAGAGTCATGGAGCTGCTCTCAGGTTTGTCCCTCTGTATCTGTCTGTCTGTCTGTGAAGGTCTCACTATGTAGCCCAGGATGGGTTCAAACTCACAGTTCTTTGCCTTAACTCCCCAAGTGACAACAGGCATTCACAACCCCATCTTTTCAAGAGGTCTTCATGTTCTTGATCTCAGAGCTTCCTAAAAATGTTGTCTTCTAAAACCATCACCCTGAGTGTCAGAATTTCAAAATTATCCCAGGTTATTTTACTCTTTACAATAACCAGGATGTGGTCCATTCTGAGAGTTATCAGAAAGGAGAAATCTCATCACTCTACAAGAGAAACCAATGAGAAGGCAGAGACCAAGAAAGACAGTGACTGATCACAGTTCTGTCCAGGGCGAGAGGTTCTCATACAAAAGGCAACAGAATTAGATGTAGAGATCAGGCAATACATAATAATATTGTTTCTCTTTTATTAAATATCTCTGGTGGACATGTTGCAATGTCTGGGGACATCTCTTGGTCTGCAAGAACTGTCAAGAGGGAGATAGTACAGCCATTGCTAAATATTCCACAAAGCGAAGACTAACTCCCAGAACAAGAGTCACCCAGTTCTCAGTGTCAATCCTAAAAATAAGAGATCCTGTGTTACAATTCTCTCTCTCTCTCAATCACTCTCTCTTTCTCCCTGTGTGTGTATGTGTGCACACACACATGCTTGCACGGTTGCATGCACAACTGATCCTGTATCCCTGATGTTTCTACAATCATATTCAAAAATCTCTGTCCAGTATTATCTTGTTCCTAAAATGTATTTTCTCACATATGTATGGGTCCCAAATAGCATTACAAAAACACATTTGTCACTAGCTTTTGAACCAGTTACTAATGAGCCTCACATATGTATCAACAGGAGTCATATTGGTTTTCATGGATTTCCGGAAAGGCTTTCAGATATTTCCTGAGAGTTGGGTTTGTGGTAGAATCTAACTTATTAATCCATTTTCTCTTCAAAAAAGGGTCACAGTTGGCCTGTTCTATAAGCTTCTTCTTCTTGTTCTTCTTTTTTATTGCCCAGTATGGTTTAATCAATTTACTTCACAGCATTTAGAGTTCATTGGCTTGAAAGCTAAAGGGGAGCTTTGAAGAGAATTTTCCCCATAATCACACATCTCTGCTTTCAAACCATTCAGTAAGGGAGAGGAAGGAAACTTTAGCAGTATCAGTTAACAGTCCAGTTGTGGAAAGAGTGAATCCTGAGGAGATGGCTCAGTGGTTAAAGTGTTTGCCACACAAGCCTGACACCTTGAGTTTGAATTCCTAGAAGCCAACTAGAGCCAAACACAGTTTCTCAAATCTGCGATTCCAGTGCTCCAAGGGCAAAATGGCAAACAGACAGGAGACCCTGTGGGAGCTGTGGGCCAGCTCACCTGCTATATGCAAAGACCAGCAGGAGACCTTGCTTCAAATAAGGTGAGAGGTAAACCCCAACATCCAAGCTTTATCAATGGCCTCTGCACTCAAACCGTGGCACATATGTTATGCACACATACTCACATACACATACATATATGTACATACATGTGCATGCACACACATCTATGTACACAAGGTATGCACACACACTCACACAAGTATATTGTACATACTAATACACATACATACCATGCATAGTGTATACTTGTATACATATGTACATTCTCACACATGTGTGTGCACACACTCACACATTTATGCACACATACCCATGTACATACACATTTGCACACACAGAGAATGAAACTTGAGAGCTCACTGCAGTGCGAACATCTTCAACTATCTTGAAACCATGATGAGGAATTTTTTAAGTGGCTCTTAAAAGTCTGTCTTTATTTTTCTGGTTTGGACTCACAAGGGCAATTTTTGGGAGTAGTCTCTTCCTACACATTTTTTTTTTTTTGGTGTGTGTTTGCCAATTAGGATATTCTCCCTCCTGCTTTGATTATGCTTTGATTATTATTTCATACTCCATCACTTAGGTAACTTATAGGAGTGGTGATTTTAGAAACAATTGGCTTAAAAGTAAAATTTCTATTTAAAAAGAACACTTCGCTGCTAGTAATACACCTTAATTATTCTTAAACATACAAAGTTCTAAGCTCAAATTAGGTCAGCAAAAACCTTTATCACAGTGGCTCACCATTAGCAGATGATGGGTCCAGTAGCAATAACTCATGCTAGTGACGTTCACTCTTCCCTTCTTGAAGCCCCCTAGCTACCTTTTCAAATACCAAGTGGCAGAGAGGAGCCCGAGGAACACTTCTGATCCCCACAAGGCTTTATTCACCTTGTCATTTACTATCCAGTATGGCCAGCTTTTACAGCCCATGTCCCAAGATTCTGAGAGGGATTCATGTGCTTATAGTATGCATGACATTTCAACGGTTTAGAGGCTCACCAGGTAGAAAGCTCACATGCCTACCATTGGGCAGACTGAATGGAAGAACCAGGAATTCACTGGGACATTAATAAGGGTATTTTTTTAATAATAAAGAATAATTTAAGAATAAGACTTTGAATATTCTCTCAGGCTCCCATGTTAAAGGTTGGATACCAGTCTGTGTGGCTGCCAAGAGCTGATGAAACTCCAAGAAGTGAGGACTAGTGGAAGAAAATTAAGGCCCTGTGGTGCGTACTTGAAGGAGATTGCCTCCTGGACAGCATGAGGTGAGAAGCCACAAGCTTGAACACAAGAGACAAAGACTCTGGATTTAAACCTATGAAACTACAGGCCAAAATAACCTTTTCTTTTTTCTTGGTTAGAAATCCCGAGTGATCTTACACACACACAGGTAACACAGTGATGTGATTAGAATTTTTTCCTTTTGTTGTTTTTGTTTTTGTTTTTTTTTGTTTTGTTTTTTTTTTAATTTATTTATTTTTATTATTTATACAGCATTCAGCCTCCCTGTGTGCCTCCACACCAGAAGAGGGCACTAGATCTCACTCACTATAGATGGTTATGAGCCACCATGTGGTTGCTGGGAATTGAACTCAGGACCTCTGGAAGAGCAGCCAGTGCTCTTAACCTCTGAGCCATCTCTCCAGCCCTGTTGTTTTTGTTTTTAAGACAAGGTCTCACTCACTATGTAGCTCTTAGCTGGCCTGGAATTTGTGGAGATCCGCTTGCCTTTGCCTCCTGAATACTGGGATTAAAGGTGTATTCATGATGAGAAATCTTTAAAATTCAGTTGAAGCAATCAACAATTTGATTGGCAGCACTAGAAACAAGTGAGGATCCAAACTTTTTAATGATGTAATAATTGACAACACAGGACACAGACAGATTATGATTAAAAAACCAGTGCATGACAATGTTATCTGGGTCAATTAACATCTCAATAAGAGTCTCAAGGGAAAAACAAGAGAAAGTTCCTCCAAAACAGGAAATTTATAAAGGGAAAAAGATAGTGACTGAATCACAAAGTAAGAAATGGCAGGGTTTGACGGAGATGTTTGATGTGACTTAAAAGTGAAATGTTTCCCATACGATCATGTGTGTGAACATGTGTTCCCTAGCTGGTGGTCCTATGCTGAAAGGTGGCAGACCATCTAAGAGGTAGAGCCTTCCTGGAGGGACTGGATCACTGGAGTCTGGCTTCAAGGTTTCATAACCTGCTCTACTACCTGATTTGCTGCTTCCTGACTGCTGTTGCAACAGGACAAGATGGACCCCTGTTCCCACAGCTATGCTTCTTTACCATGATAGACTGTGTCCCCTGGAACTATCAGTTGAAATATAGCTTATCAAGTGCTTCTTGCCAGGTTTTTAGTCAAAATAACCAAAAAAAATTACTATTGCCAGGTCTATAATCCAATCATCGTAGTTCTAGAGAGAACCAAAGTCAGAGTGGAGGAAACTATAAAAAAATGCAGAATCTCTAACAATTGGGGGGGGGGGGGAATGAGCTTAGAAGCCTACCAACAACTGATAAGAAAATAGAATAGTCATAAGCTGCCAATGGAGATCACAGAAGCTGTTGGAGTAAATTGAACCAACCAAAATGATAACATGCAAGAATTATTTAACACGATTTTTAATGTTAACAAAACTAGAAAACCGAGAGCAAATAAATCTGTGCTTGTACCAAAGACTGAAGGCAAATGAAAACTTTTGTTCTGAGAACCAAAGCATAGATTCTTCCGTAAGCTGATAAAATTTTAAAGTATTATTTACAAGTGGAAAGATTTAATGCCTATGTAATTTGGGATAGATGAATTTAATTTTACTAAGGACAACAGTGGTCAGAACTGTAATAATGTATGTGGTCATTATATTTACTAAAATGGAAATTCATTAGGTTTTAATCTTTAAATGCATGTTCAATGTCATTCAAGCTTGGCTGCTAAAAGCAAACAGTCATGAGTATCTTACTAACACTGCTATGTTTATATGATGCTTTACAATAAAAGAAGACAGCAAAGAATTACAGAAAAGTGGCTCATTGTTATGTGTGGCCATGCCACTCTGAGCGTGCCCAGTCTGATCTTAGAAACTACACAGAGTCAGGCCTGGTTAGTACTTGGATGATAGAATTAGCTCAATCTCCAGTTTCATGTCTATGACAAGCAAAGGCAATGAGTCTCAGGGGAAGAATATGGCTTGCTTGGTACCACAGTGACAAGTTCTGTCATCGCCTACTCTCCATTTCTCCTTTTGCAGTCATGAGGGGTCCAATCCACTGCTTGGCATATGGTAATCGAACATGGGGCTTTGAGCAACACCTGCCACCCTGGACCCAAGGTCTTGACTGTTAAATCAGGACTCTGCTTGCTTCATGGCCAAAACTTCATGACAATATTTTCTAATAACTATAGAGACTTTGCTCTTATCAGAAATGATGCTTGAACCAAATGCATTAAAAGAAATTCAATATCCTTATTAACAAAAGGTCAAAGGGAAAATAAGAAAGAATAAAAGTGGTGGGGGGGAGCAGAGACATGGAAGGAAGGAGAAGGTGGTATATCTTCAGTGTCTGGGCTTTATTCAACTTGAGAAGGTAGCACAGAGATGGCCACATTTTAGGAGTCCAATAGGCATAAAAAGAAACATCAGACAAATTGATGAATGAATGACTGAATGAATAAAGAATGTGAGCATCTCCTGTCTGTCTACTGCTAAGACAATCACTGGTGACCTCTACTGTATCAGAATAGACCTAGTAAGCAGCAAAGGCCCCAGCAATGTGTAGGAAATAAGATAGGAGAACAAGCCTTTATATGTGGGAAGTATGGTTAAATTAAACTTCAAAGTTAGTTCCATCCCAAGCCAAAATTCACAACAAAAGGAAACACGAGACAGTACTTGCTAAAGTGACTTCAGTAAAACTCCCAAATGTTGGCATTTCGATTGTTCCTTTCTTTGAGAACCAATAGTTTCAACATTCTTCTTCTTTCAAGAATGCTGTGTTCCACTGGAAATGAGATAGGTATTTATTTCTTTATCAACATCCCACAGAACTCATAGAAAGGGAAGGAAGGAGGGTTTTGTCCCAGGGTTCCTTTCTGCCAACCTTGTATTCAGTGAATGAGGCTTCCTACTGACATCTTTGGACAGCTCCAAGGGCCCAAGTTCTTGTTGGCTTTGTTCCCAGTCTTCTTACCAACCCACCCAGTAGCCATTAGTTCTGAGTTCCTACTAATTAATCACATGCACACATGCACACACACAGGCACATGCACAGGCACACGCGCGCGCAAGCACACAGAGCGCAGGACAAAGACAGGGATATTGAAACACTGTGAATTGCCATGGGTAAAAATTAAATCATCTATGAGATGAGGACAATATGAAGAGGAAGTCCCAGACATCAGAGTGTGGGGACAGGGGAGCTAAAGCTGGTGTGTGTGTGAGGATGAGGAGGCAGGCCACACACACACACACACACACACACACACACACACACACACACACAAACCCCAATCTTGAACTCCCACCTCATGGCAAGCTTCCTAGAACCCTTTCCATGTTGATACCATGGGTTTAGAGTCTCCTTCTGTCACTAAAGCCCCCATTTTCTTGCTTTCTTTGCTTGCTGGCCACCTGTCATGACTCACCTTTGCTCTGCATGTACCCCAGACCAAGACTGCCAAAAGGAGGTGAATGAAACAAAGCTCCCAGTTATATTAGAATCTCAAATAAACAGTATTTATGTAGTACTTCCTACAAATGCAGCCTATATAGAATTTGAGTCATACTTATACTGTGTCCTAAAATTTTTCCTAGCAACAATACTCTGAGGAAGGCTACTTTTAGATTCCCGCATACTTCCACATGCAAAGTAGCCTATGAACTTGGCATTAGTGGTACAGTTTGGCCATGTCAGAGTGCTTTGGTAGAACTTAGGTGCTACTTTTCAGTCACCATAGACCAGCTACAGCACAGGCAAACCAGTGACTTCTTTGAAACCCCCTAGGTTACAAGCATACCTTTCCCAATGAGGCTGCACTCTAGCCTCAGTTTCCCCCATTTCGAAGGTAATGAGCAGAATTTTGTATAGTGTCCAGGAACTATACAATTCTTTGCACTAAATTTCCTTTCGTTTAGGCTGTGTGTGGCCAATAATCTGCCAATAATCCGTAGACAACAGTATGGCATGTGCAGAAGAAAAGAAATGGCAAGCGAAAATATGTTAGTGGGAAAATACTAGTTTTTTTAGTCATGTTTTTCAGTGTCATGACCAAGGACCCGATAATACTAGGGAAAAGTGGGCGGGGGGGGGTGAGAAAAGAAAATGTGTAGATGTAAGGTTATTGTCTAATTCAAATGCTGATTTCTGAATCCTCCGTATCTGGTTACAATCCTTGTAATGAGAGTCCCCTGCCTTAATAGTGTATCTACTCTGCTCCCTAATGGTCCCCTTTTATGCTAATAAAGCAGCTTACAGCCAATACCTGAGAAGGGGAGAAAATAGGGCTGGACTTCCTGCCAACCAGCAGAGGAGGAGTTGGAGGAGAGGAAGTAGGGGGATTCAACCACGGGCAGAGGTCCAAGAGGAAGGAGCTGGAGCAGAGGAAAGCTACAAAGTGCAAGAATAGCTGGGCTGTACTAATTTGGGAGGAAGCCAAATTAGTTTAGAGGGTTAGGACTAGAGTAATATCTGCTCAGTTATTGTGTTGTGAAGCTTATTATTAAACAAATATAAAAGAGCCTCAGTTATTTGTGTGGTAGCCAGGCTAAGAGAGAAACTACCAGAAACCAACACAGTTAAGTGAAAATAACTATAACCAAAATGTCACCTTTTAAGAGTCTTCAGGAGTTATAAAGATTCAGAAAGTCTCTGAATTTCCTTTCAACTAGAGTACCTAAATCTTAAACTGCACATGCAAAACATCCGAACACAGCATTCTTTTCTTATAGCACAAGTCATTTCCAAGTGACAACTGAGCTTTCACAAATCTCATTGGCGCGTGTCTTCTAGGCAACTTCCCAGATCTGACAGCATTGTTATTTGACAGGTAATTGATTTGCTAGAATCTGCTGCTGTGTCAACTGTCTGGAAACCAGCTGTGCTGGACAAAGAATTCAGGAAATTTGGCAGATCCTATGAGCCACTGGCTGGACATGTGGTCAGGCTGGCAGAGCCTTCACACACACTGAAAGTCACCCAGAGTGGCATCTATACCTGCCTTAAAGACTATTGATTTTCCATTATTTATTCCTGGGCTAACTATGAGGGTCTTTAAACAGAAAGAAAT
>CM053759.1:16947260-16963433 GCA_028658305.1 Pachyuromys duprasi | reverse complement strand
CTCACTCATAAAGACAAATGAGATGGGCATTGGAAGAAGGAGAAAACAGGAAAGAGGACAGGAGCCTATCACAGAGGGCCTCTGAAAGACTCTACCCAGCAGTGTATCAAAGCATATGTTGAGACTCATAAAGAAACTTCGGGCAGAGTGCAGGGAATCTTATGAAAGAAGGGGGAGATAGTGAAGCCTGGGAAGGACAGGAGCTCCACAAGGAGAGCAACAGAACCAAAAAAATCTGGGCACAGGGGTCTTTTCTGAGACTGATACTCCCAATCAAGGACTATTCATGGAGATAACCTAGAACCCCAGCTCAGATGTAGCCCACGGCAGCTCAGACTCCAAGTGGGTACCCTAGTAAGGGGAACAGGGACTGTCTCTGACATGAACTCAGTGGCTGGCTCTTTGATCACCTCCCCCCTGACGGGGGGAACAGCCTTAACAGGCCACAGAGGAAGACATTGCAGCCAGTCCTGATGAGACCTGATAAGCTAGGGTCAGATAGAAGGGGAGGAGGACCTCCCTTATCAGTGGACTTCAGCCTTCAGTGAAGAGAGCAAAACACAAAGAAAAGTGAGGGGACTCTGAGAGCTAGGAAAGCTTAAAGGGGAGTGGGCGAGGAGACAGGAAAGGTGGTAATGGGAAGAGAAGTCAACCAACATTTTACAAAATTTTTTGATTCTATTTACTTATTTTCTATACATTTTCTTTTCATATTTTGGTCCCATTTAAAAGGGGCTATTCATATTTTTATAATGAAAATAGGTATAATTGGAAATTATCATTGTATATCAAAGACATTTATCTTTTATACAGCACACAATTTAATTAGTTCATTGTGCTGCTGGTAGAACTCTGGGCCTTGCTCATGCCAGATAAGAGTTCTCCCATGGAACTAGTCCCTCAGCCACATTTCATAAATTTTAAACTTTAAAAAAAAGGTGCCCCTGAGGCATCACAAAAGTTAGTGTGGTCAAGCATGAGAAAGGGTAGTTAAGTATTTATTACTTGATAAAAAATATGATAGGGCAAAGTTGGCAAGTTTTCATGTTGGCACTTTAACATGATGTCATATGTCCTTCTTAGACATTTGTTCCAGTTGTTATCAGACAGCTGGTGGTGTGGTTTTGAATGTATCTTCATGATGGTGAGATAGCTTTTTAAAAATAATTTATATATATATTGGTGTTCAGCATGTATCTGTGAAGGTGTTGGATCACCTGCAAGTGGAATTACAGGCAGTTGTGAGCTGCCATGTGGGTGGTGGGAATTGAACCTAGGTCCTCTGGAAGAGCAACCAGCGCTCCTAACCACTGAGCCATCTCTCCAGCCCCCGGTGTGATATTCTTAATGGACAGGAACATGGTAAATGTTTTGTCTGTGGTACAGCTGCTTCTCAATACTGGGTATAAGTCTTCCATCCCCTTCTACAGAGATCTAGCCTGTGGCAGGGGCTCTGCCTCATCCTCTATTCCACATAACAACTGACACCAGTAAATTTACAGAAAGACTCCAGTGGCCTCCATCATGTATGATTGCCATTCATTATAGTTCATTCTATTGCAGTAAATAACAACATGATCAAAATCAGCTTAGGGAATGAAAAGGTTATTTTGGTTTACACTTTCAGTTCACACTCCATCATTAAGGGAAGACGGGGTGGGAACTCAAGGCAGGAACCTGGAGGAAGGGACCATGCTGCTTGGAGTCTTACTGTGTGAGCTGGCTCACTCATGCTCAAGTTCAGCGTCCTTATTCACAGACCACTTGCCCAGGGGATGCTACTCTACACAGTGGGCTGGGGCCACCTACATCAATTATGAATCAAGGCAGTCCCTCACACATGTGCCCACAGACAATTCCCCAACTGACTCTTTCCTCTCAGATGACGCCAGGCTGTGACCAATTGACAATTAATGTTTACTAGAACTCAGAGATTTCTGGAGCTCCTCTGCCAACTCTATATTGATTCCAGTGACACTAACCATGACTCATTGGCAGCTAAAGAAAGGCACATCTCAAGCTTGGTGCTTTCCACACATTATTCTCAAATTCTCAAAGCCATCCTGAAGACTATTCCATTATCTATTATTTCCAGTGTCAGTGACTTAGTTTTCAAGGTATTTGTCCATGTCATCTGCACTACCCTCTCACTAGCTTTTAAGTACCTCAAATTCTGGTATTTCTTTCCTTCCTTCCTTTCTTCCTTCCTTCCTTCCTTCCTTCCTTCCTTCCTTCCTTCCTTCCTTCCTTCCTTCTCATTTTTTTTTTTTTTGAGACAGGGTTTCTCTGTGTTGCCTGGACTGTCCTCGACTCATTTTGTTTACCAGGCTGAGTTTGAACTCACAGAGATCTGCCTGCCTCTCCCTTCCTGAGTGCTGGGATTACAGGCTACAGGCGTGCACCACTGTGCCCAGATACATTTCTGATATTTCTGGGTGATGTTCCTTTGTCCATTCTCAGCATCATTTACTTCCTTGTTTTTGTTTGTTTGTTTGTTTGTTTGTTTTTGTTTTGAGCAGTCTACCTACCCAGTAGGTTTCAGAATTACCAGTCTCCTCAAAACTCAACTTTGCCTTAATTGAATTTTTCTGAGATGCATTTGTTTAATTTCTAAAATTTTCTGTTTAACAACTTGTCTTCTGTGCTGTGTTCTTGAAGTTAGAGTTTTCTTGAGATAGATGCATGGGTGACATCTTTTCAGCTTTTCTTCTTTCAGAGCATGGGCGTTTAAGAGTACAGCATTGGCCAGGCAGTGGTGGTGCAGGCCTTTAATCCTAGCACTTGGGAGGCAGAGGCAGGTGGATCTCTGTGAAAGCCTGTTCTACAGAGTGAATTCCAAGGTAGCCAGGGCTACACTGGAAAACCCTGTCTCAAAAGCATAAGCAAGGAAGCAAACAAACAAAAATGAAACAAAAGACACCATTGTATCTAAACATCAAGTTAGTTACTGCAAATTTTGATACATTATGTTATGGAAAAGTTTTAAAAATTCTTATTTCCATTGTGAGATTTTCATTGAATAGCATTTTTTTAAAAGAATAAGTAATTGGAAATTTTATTTCCAATGATATGAAGGTTTTATAGTTATCTTTTTGTTTTTTTTCTTTTAGTTATTTTTTTCTATTGGTTTCTAGCTTGATTTAACTGTAATCACAGACCATATTCAGCATAATTTAAATTCTGTGAGTTTGCTTCATAGATAATCATTTTAGACTGTCTGCTTTTTAGGATATTCCAGTTGGGAAGAGTGTGTACTTGTTGAAGTGTGCTGTATACATTACTTAGGTCTTGTTTATTCACTGCTCAAACCTTTTACTCTAAGTTGATATTTCTTGCCGCTTCTATTAGTGTTCAGATCACTAATCAAATGTGTCTCTTTTTAATTCTTTTGTTTTTCATCGTTCAATTTTTTCTTCATATAAAATTGGTATAGTTATACTTCTGTAGTTATCACATGTAAGACATTTTCCATTCCTTTCTCTGCCACACTTTCTGCGACGTAAAATATATAAAGCTGGATGTGTTTAGATACAGGTGTGTGCACACACATATATTAATCCAGCCTGAGTCTTTTTTAATCTTTCAGCTTGAGGATTTAGATACTTTTTTATTTAGTGTAATTACTGAAGTATCAGCAGTTTTCAATTGGCTTTCCAATTATCTAACCCACTCATTCAGTAGTAACCATGAACCTCCTAACTGTGTTTCTGAATTAGGAGAAGCTGCCTGAAATTGATACTTTCATAGTACCCACATGCTGTGGGCACCACACAAACACACCTCAGCATCATTGCCTCCCTCTCTTGTCCTGCCCTATTTTTGTCACGTATTTTAATTCTCCATATGTTTTAAGTCTCAGAAATGAGAGTCTTATCCAGTTCTGTGGCTACAAATACAATCTAGATGCTGGTGACTTCCCAAGTTGTTCTTCTACTCTTGACTCGTCTTTATATTATTTTTCTTCTTTTTTGTCTTTTTAAATCTTTTTGTTATTTCTTTTTTAAAATTTAATTTTATTTATATATTTTATTTATTACAGTGTATTCACTTTGTATCCCCACTGTAGCCCCCTCCCTTGTCTCCTCCCAGTCCCACCCACCCTCTCTCTTCTCCCCCTATGCCCTTTAAGTCCCCATGATAGGGGAGAACCTCCTCCCCTTCTATCTGATCCTATTTTATCTGGTCTCATCAAGCCTGGCTGCATCATCTTCCTCTGTGGCCTGGCAAGGCTGCATGCCCCAGAGGAAGGTGGTCAAAGAGCTTACCACTGAGCACTCCTGTACTCACTCTGTACCCCTCACTAGGGAACCCATTTGGAAACTGAGCAGCCAATGGGCTTTCGTCTTTGTACTCAAAACTTACAGAACTCACATCTATATCAGTCTCTCTACTTGGCTATGTAGGAAGCACAATGCAGAGCTTACTAAATCAGACAGCACTCTGCATCTGCCCCAAGTGGCAAGCTATTTCTCCTACTAAACAGCCATGTCAGGAGATGTTGACAACTTGTGTTCTGTCATTCATAGGAAAGCCCTGACAGCCATTCTTGGTATATTTCCTCATCTCCAGCCTCATAGTGTGTGTGTGTATATATATATATATATATATATATATATATATATATATATATATATATATATATAATTTCTACCAGCTCTAGTCCCAATATATATTTTTAATTATGTTTATTTCCTTCTGTTTTCATTCGTCCAGGGTACTTTTGTTTCTTGCCACAGTCCACTAGCTTGTTTATCTGCCTCAGTTCTTCTCTAGCTCATCCTCCACAAAATAATCTTTTAAAATTTAGATCATTCCCAATATAGTCTGGCATGTTGCAAAAGCACAATAAATATTCCTTAAGAGAATAGGTTGATGGATTAATGGATGGATGAGAGGGTCAGTGGATAGATGGGTGAATTTAATAGCTTGATGAAAGTTCTAGAACAAGGGTTCTTAACTTGTGGGTTATGAGCCCTTTTAGGGTTGAATGACCTTTTTGCAGGGGTTACACATCAGATATTTACATTACAATTTCATAACAGTAAGAAATTAACAGTTGTGATGTAGCAACAAAAAATTTTATGGCTTGGGCTCACCACAACATGAGGAACTGTATTAAAGGGTTGCAGCATTAGGAAAATTGAGAACCACTGCTCTAGAAAGTCTTTATTATTTCATCACACCATGCAGCTTTACTCCAGACCTGGGAATAGTGTCAGCCTTTGCTGAAAGCCAACAACTGTGCTTTGCCAAATGTCACAATAGACATTAATATATCTATATTATAGATAGTAGGCCATAGAACCCTTTTAGAATTTTATGTGCATGTGTGTTCATGTGTGTGCACATGAATATGTGTGTGTGTACACATGGAGGCCAGGAGTTGAGGTCAGATATCCCCAGTCATGCCCCAATGCTTTTTTCTGGGAGGGTTTCTCACTGAGTCTGCTCATGGAGCCTCTAGGCTGGCCAGTGAGCTCCAGGGACCCTCCTGTCCTGCCCACCCCAAACACTGGGAATGCAGAAACGTGCTACAGTGCCCAGCCTTTCCATGGGGCTGAGGCCGTGAATTCAAGTGCCCATGCTTGCACAACAAAGCTCTTAATCAACTTCCCAGTCATTTTCAATGCAATATGAAGTTTCTAAACAGAATGTGGTGGATGGTTTTGTTACCTTCTGAGGTCTCCTCTAAACACACGATTTCCCAAGCCCAACAATACTGACAAAAATCAACCACCTGGTTACTATGGCAAGAATGAGAGTAAGAGGTCCCTTCTGTCATCCATTTCTGCTGGATCTTAAGCCTGTGAATTCTCCTTTTAAGACAATAAAAACCATAAGCAGTAATAACACCCACACCTCAGGGATCTCAGAGGACCACGAACATAGGCAAAGCATGCAGAACACCTGTCAGGGGCAACTGCGGTCATTAACATCCCCATAAACTGAAGGTGTTTTCATTAAGGCTTTCATTTTGTTTTTCTTTTGTTTTTCTTCTTTTGCATGTTCTGTATCCATTCCTCCCCTGAGGGACATCTAGGTTGTTTCCAGATTCTGGCTATTACAAATAAAGCTGCTATAAACATAGTTGAGCAAATGTCCTTTTGGGTATATGCCCAGGAGTGGTTTAGCTGGATCTTAAGGTAGTGCTATTCCCAAATTTCTCAGAAAATTCCAGATTGATTTCCAAAGTGGATGTACACGTTTGAGCTCCTACCCCACCAGCAATGGAGAAGGGTCCCCCTTTCTCCACATTCTCTCCAGCATATGTTGTCACTTGAGTTTTTGATCTTAGCCATTCTGATTGGTATAAGATGGAATCTCTATGGAACTAAAAAAGATCATCCTGAGTGAGGTAACCCAGAAACAGAAAGATAGGGATGGTATACACTCACTTATCAACAGATATTAGCCGTATAATACAGGTTAGCCATCTATAGATCTAAAGAAGCTAAACACTAAGGAGGACCATAGGGAGGATGCTTAAATCTCATTCAGAATGGCAAACAGGATAGACACCAGAAGCAGTGGAAGAGGGGAAACAGAATGGGAGCCTACTATATAGGGTCTTCTGAAAGGATCCACCCAATAGGAAATCAAAGCAGAGGCTGAGACTCACAGCCAAATTTTGGGCAGAGTGCAGGGCGCCTTATGGAAGAAGAGGGATGTGGAGATGGAGGGACATGGATGGGAGAGGAGCTCCACAAGGAGACCAATAAAGCTAAAGGATCTGAGCCCATGGGGTCCTACAGAGACTGATGCACCAACTAAGGACCATGCACAGAAAGGGCTTAGACCCCCTATTCAGATGTGGCCGATTGGCAGCTCAGTGTCATGTGGAGCTCTGAGTGAGGGGAGCAGGGGCTGCCTCTATCATGAACTCAGTTGCCTACTCTTTGATCACTCGCCCCTGGCGATGCGGCCTTGCCAGGCCACGAAGGAAGAGGATCCAGGCAGTCCTGTTAGGACTTAACAAGCTATGAGCAGATGGCAGAGGAGGAGAACTCCCTCATTCAGTGAACTTGGAGAAGGGGATGGGGAGTGGGGAGAGGAAGGGAGGTTGGGACTAGGGGGAGTTGAGGGAGGAGGCTTTGATCAGGATATGTAATGAATGAATTGTGAAAAAATATAATTTAAAAAGTTGGAGATAAAGAAGTTCATTCTCTAATCTTCATCCTAGTAAAAAAAAATAAACAGAAGCATGGGAGAGCGAGAGGGAGGAGATAAAAAGAAAGAAAGAGGAGGGAGGGAAGAGAGAGAGGAAGGAGGGGAACTTCCTGGGTCCTGTAGTCTGAATACGTAAACTAGGACTCAGGCAGGGAAAATAAGGAACATTGCTTCAGGAAGCAGTTGAGCAGAAAGCTTACTGGGCCCCAAATGCCAGGCTGGCACACACTTAACCATGTATCCCAGGGGCTGCTGGTATCTTTCAATAGAGGGCGATGGCTGTGCTGAGCCAATGGGAAGGGGAACACTGGTCAGGGAAAGGCAGTTCAAGTTAAGTTCAACTGAAGAGAAGCAGTGACCTGAGTGAGTGCAAGTCCTTTCTGGAATGCTGAAGGGTCAGGACAGTCTCAGCCTCCTACTGAAACTGCCTACTGGGAAGAGCATAGAGCTGAGCAAAGAAAGTGCATCATCTAAGGAAAGATGGCCATTGCCCAAGGAGCTGGCTGTCAGTTTAGGAAAGGGAAAGTTGCTCTTGACTGGATTCTTAAATCAGCAAATATTCATCGAATATCTGAAGTGCTAAGTACACTCAAGGAATTCAACGGCATTCAAGCAACAGTGTCTTCTGGTTCACAATACTATAGAAGGGACAATGCTACCTGGATGAGGGGCTTCTACTAACAGAGGGTCCTCCTGTATCCACAGAATCAAGCCCTGGAGCACAGGTCAGAGCTCCTGTCTCTGCCTGGGCATCACTAGCTGACCGAGTGATTTAGCCCAGCCCAACTGCTCTGTGGACGCCTTCTTGGGGGTTCTGTTTCTTAATCTCAAATACTGTAATATCACATCCATTTATACCTTGTGTGCTTCCTGCAAGACTGATACAGAAGCTCCCTAAATCATAATTGTTTTGCCTTGTAGCTGGTTAATGGTCCTAGCTTAAAAAAAGCCTCACAACAAGTCCAGAATGAGATTGTTTCCCATTTACTGAAATAGACTGTACATTATTTAATAGGTATGTCAGTCAGTGGAAGAATGGGGAGTGTCTTAGAACAGGGAAAAATGCTCACCCCACTTATCCTTCAGACAACATATGACATTAGGAGATGCTTTTTGTTTGCATTCAGTTAACTTAACCCTCCCCCACTCTCCCACCCCTGTAGTGACGCTGTGTGTTGTTAGGAATGGGGCAGGTGATCTTGTATGTGACAGACAAGCACTCTACAGTTGAGCTAGAGCCCAGACCTTTGTTTTGTTTCTCACTATGCCACCAGACTGTCGTCAAACATCCAAGCTCAAGAGATCCTCTTGCCTCAGTCTAGAAGCGGGGATTGCAAACACTTACCACGTCTCCCAGTCAAGTTCCAGGGTAATATGACGGTATAGCCTGCAGAGGAACCTAAGCAGTGGGCACCAAGCGGCCCTAAATCCCAGTGAAGTAGCAGAAGTGGTCCAGGAGGAGTCCTTAATTCAAGGGAACAGGATACACAAATAGACAAGGCAGCCCCAAAATGAACTGCAGAATATATGTTGAATAAGATACTGTTTGGGATTCACACGTGGGGAGATTCCCCAAATACTTGAGCCAGTGAGAACAGATTCAGGCAGGTGAGTATTGGCCTTAACAGAGTGTGAACCCATGTGTGTCTGCAGAGACATGAGTTGAGAGGCAATGGAGAGGATAAGAATAATGAGTATGGTGTCCACCTGCTATTCAGGAGTAACTAAGGTATCGTAAGGGAATATTGTGCCTTTTTGGAAAATGTATCCTGGAAAAATTCAGAATAGCACACCATTGTTCTGAGATTTTCAGGGTTAAAACCTCAACTTCTAGCAATGGCATATTTGTGACTTGCATGTCACTGTGACTGTAACTCATGGCAGAAACAACTTGAGGGAGAGGAGGTTTATTTTGACCCATGACTTCAGATGACCTCAGCCCATCACAGCAAGGAAGGCTGGCAGTGTGTCCATGGTTAGGAGTGTGTGGTGAGAACTGTTTATATGGAGGTGGCCTAGAAAGCAGAGACTTGCCAGAAATAGGGATCTGGTGCAACCAACAGAGGTTCACCCATATTTACTCACCTGCCCATGCTAGCCACCACCTTGTCAAGGTACCACAGCCTCCCCCACCGCCACCCCCCAAACAAAAACACATCACCACCTGCTGAAGGACAAACACTCAAAATACACAGCTGTGAGAAACATTTTCTCCTCAACCATGACAGAGGCTTTGGCAGGTAGCCCACCGCTGCCTGATCTAGGAGTGTTAGCTTTTGACATATCTTTTTTCCCCTCTCAAGTAGAACTTCAGTAACAACAAATCAGCAGATAAAGTTCCAGTTGAACTGGAAAATCAGAATCAAATGGGTATCAGTCTCACGAATTTAGGTAGAATTCAGAACTTAAGCTCTACTAAGCTTCCAGGATGTTATTGAACTTATTTCTTAGGCTTAAACTAAACCATGATGTGGGGGTGAGGGAGAAATTGAGGGGTGTAGGAGTACAGATGAGGAGTAGTGTCTAGTCTAGACATTCCATGTCTAGTGTTCTGTAGGGTAACAGTCATTGACAAGAATTAATTGAATACTTAAAATAGCTAAGAGAGAAGGTCTGAATATTCCCAACACGAAGAAATGAAGTATTTCTGAGGTGAGGGACATAGTGATGGTGACACATTGCCCAGATGTACCCAGATGCCACACTGCCTCCCATCAGTGTGTATAGTTACCAGCTGCCATCGTTTTAAAAATATAAAAAGAATTTTTATTAGGCAAATCAGGGTCTAGCGGTATGGCTCAGAGGTTAACAGCTTGGTTCTCATAGGGGACCCAAGTTTGGTTCCAAGTACTCAAGTTGGACAGCTCACAAACACCTGTAACTATAGATTCAGGGAAGCTGATACCCTTTTCTGGCCTCTATGGGCATCCGCTCCCACCCCCCACAGATGGTATTTACTCATACAAACAGGTGCACACACATGCACACACACTCACAAATATAAATTAGTAATTAAACTATAACCTCATCCCCAAATTTAAATCACAGAAAACTTATGAATGAATTTTGTGAAAATTGATTATTCTGGGAAACTCAAAATTTCTTTCAAGAGAATTGTTACGCTATTGAAATTTCTGATAATACATGAGATACTTCTGTTTTTCCTTCTCAGACCAGCACTGACTAGTGTGGATGCAGGGGAGAGGGGAAGACAGGAAAATCCTTTCAGGAGGGTAAATTAAAGTATGACTTGCACTGAGGACAAACTGAACCACAGCAAAGATCGGAACATGGGCATCGATGCCATGAGCACTGCTCAGCTGGGCAGTCCCAGGAGAGTCATGTAAGGAGACACAGTGACTCCGGGTGAGCTTCCAAGGCTGCCTGCGCCTTCTCATCAGCTTTGCTTAGGAACAGATTTGCTCATCAGCCTCTTTATTGAATGTAACAGCCTCCAATCAGGGCCCTCTTGTTCTCCACAGTGTGCCCAGCCCCAAGGTGCAGGCTCTGTGGAAAATTTGGCCTTGTAAAGAAGCCTGGGCACAAATTCAAGGTTGGGAACAAGTTAGATCCTGTCATCTGTGCAGCAAGAAAGATTTAGTTGTCACTTGGGTTTTAAGTCAGGCTCATTCAATATTTATGTTTTGGAATTTTTAGCCAAGAAACTCTTTAGGTATATGTGAGGAAAGTTCTCAGGAGAACAGGGGGAGGAGTACACAGTTACCCTTTAGGCCCCAAGTCCCAAGGACATACTTGCTGACCAGGAATCTTCTCTGATGTTATAGGACTTGGCATTGTAGCCCTTCCTACTGGGACCGTTTGCAAATCTTAAGGCATCATTTATGGACCAGCGTCCTTCCCCAACTCTCCTCCCCTATCGTCCTTTCTCCCCTACCCGTCTCTCTTTTCCTAGAAATTTCCTTTTATAAAAATGCGCATTATTATTTTAAAATTATTATTGTTTTTGTTGCTGTTGTTTTTGATACAGGATTGCTCTATGCAGTCTTGGCTGTCCTGGAACAAACTATATAGAATAGGCTGGCCTCAAAATCACAAGAGATCCTCCTGCCTTTGTCTTCCAAGTACTAGGACAAGCACCATCACATTTGGCTAAAAATCCTCATTAAAATTTTTATTTTCTTTAACCATGCAGTGATGGCACACACCTTTAATCCCAGAACGTGGGATGCAGAAGCAGGCAGACCTCTGATCTCAAGGCCAGTCTGGTCTACAGAGTGAGGTCCAGGACAGCCAAAGCTACACAAAGGAACCCTGTCTCAAAAAACCCAAACAAACAAATGAAAACAAAACTAAAACATGTACTTTTGAAAATGTTTTAAAGTTCCTAACGGGACCATATTAAATACATCCTGTGAATGATCTCACTAATAGCACGATGCAGCAGCTGCTACTGGGAGCAATGTAGAAGTTAGAAGACAAATTCTAACAAGTCAAATATTTCAGAGTTCCACAGAAGCAAAGCCAGAGCTCTCCTCTCTAGAATAGGAGCTTTTGGTCTCATACCCTACACTTCCACAGAAATGCAACCAAGGACCATGTATGGATATGTCCTAGAACCCCCGCTCAGAAGTGGCCCATAGTAGCTCAGTATCCAACTGAAGACCCTAGTAAGGGGAACAGGGACTGTTTCAGACATGAACTCGATGGCTGGCTCTTTGACTCTCCCCCATACACGCCAGGGAGTAATAGCCTGGCTAAATCCCAGGGGAGGACATTGTAGCCAGCCCTGAGGCGACAAGATGAACTGGGGTCGGATGGAAGGGGAGGAGATCCTCCCCTGTAGGTGGACTTGGAGTGGGCGGGGAGGAGATGAGGGAGGGATGGGGAGAGTGGGAGGGAAAGAGGGACGGGGCTACACCGGGATGCAAAGTACCTAACCTCTGATTGATATAAAAATAAAAAAATAATTAAAATACAAAAAAAAAGAAAAAAAAGAAATGCTACCACAACATTCATTATCATCGTAATCACTACCACCATCACTGCCATTACCATCTTTGTGACCGTCTTCACTGCCACCATCATCGCAACCTTCATCAATGTCACCACCACCGTCATCACTACTATAACCACCACCACCACCACAACTACAACCACCACCCGTACACAGACACACAAACACCAGAACAGAAAACAGCTGTAATCTCATCACTTACAGGCAACCATATTAACACCCTAAAGTCATTTCTGGATAGGATGAAATGACACAGTGGCTTCCGTCTTACCGGTGACTGCTTTTCTTTTACCAACAGCACCACCTGACTGAGCATTTCCGACATCACTGACTGGTCTACCTCAGCATCTTCTCTCTGGGATGGCTGGCTCCCTATAGTGTATAATTTCCTTGTGAACATTTCTCACAGCAGTGGCTATGGCAACCTGAGGGAAACAGGTCTCGAAAACAATGGATTTTTATTGAGGTCATGACCATTTACTAGCAAAATGCCACCATGATTCCAACACCTCTGGTCTTGCTACTTTCTGTCAAATTGTCATATCTCTGGTAAAAGCACATGTTGAACAGTAGTTGGTGTTCTGTCTGATTGTAACACTACAATGCAGTGATTTTATAGTTATTAGTTATTTTATGTTTTGCCACATAGTTTGCCTTCGACCTTTGCTGAAGATGAGGCTAAGTTTAGCTCTTCATAATAATTCTACAAAATTATGCATCTTCATTTCCCTTCCAGTGTGGTTTAACTGTGGAGCCTTCACAATGCTTAGAACTTAATGGCCAAAAAAACAGTATAAATGGTGGGGTCTAAAATGTGATTAGGTCATATAGAGCCACTTCTGAATATTTTTAAAAAAAATTTTAGTTTAAATTCTTTATTAATTACACTTTATTCATTTGTATTCCCCCTGTAGTTCCCACCCTCTTCCCATCCCAATTCCTCCTTTCCTCGACCTTCTGCATGAATGTCCCTCTCCAAGTCCACTGATAGGGGAGGTCTTCTTTTCCTTCCTTCTGATCCTAGTCTATCAGGTCTCATCAGGACTGGCTGCATTTTCTTCCTCTGTGGCCTGGTAAGGCTGCTCCCCCCACAGGGGGAGGTGATTAAAGAGCAGGCCAATCAGTTCATGTCAGAGACAGTCCCTTCTAAATTTGACTAAGGTCCTTTCAGGCTTAATGAGAACTTGATCCTCCCTTTGTCCCTTCCTGTCTTCTGCCATGAGAATACACAGGAAGAAGGCCTTCACCAGATGTCTAAACCTTGACCTTAAATTTCCCAGCCTCTCAGATAGAGAGAAACTTTGGTTCTATTAAAATTGTCCAGTCTCTTGGTATTCTGCCATAGAAGAATAGGACAACTTCAAACCTCCTTTCAAAGAAAATAGTCAACAAAACGCTATAGTAGAGGCAGTCAAGCATTTTGAGGAATCACTTCCTGTGGCTGCCTGTCTCCATTAATTAGCCACATGGATGAAGAAGTCAGATACCTCAGCAAACTGCAGAACTCCATGCCCATACACTTGGACATTTGGACATGTGACCACAGGGAAAGGCATATCCAAAGTGAGACACTCAGCTCTGATCTTCACAGGGACTTACTACGAAAGTACTGATAAGCCAAAGTAGTTTGAATTCCAGCAACTCTCCTGATGCCCTTTTTCTGTTAGGAGTAAGGAAGGTATCATGTCTATTTGCATGGGATCAGTATTTGTGGTAGCTTTATGTTACTATAACAGGTAACTTATATACAAAAATGAAAGAAAGAAAGAAAGAAAGGAAGAAAGGAAGAAAGGAAGGAAGGAAGGAAGGAAGCAAGCAAGCAAGCAAGCAAGCAAGCAAGCAAGCAAGCAAGCAAAGGGTTATTTTTCTCAGTTCCAGTTGGTTCTAGTCCATGATCTAGTAGCTCCATTTTGGATGTGCAGTGAAGCATCACATGATGGAGGAAGTCTGTGTCAGAGATAAAACTGACAGCCTCCTGGCCAGGAAATTGGCCAGCCTGAGGAAGAGAACAGAGTCCCATTATCTCCTTCAAAGGCCCATGCCTCTGTGACCCAAGACCACCCCCACCAGGCCCCTTCCCTTAAAGGTTGCGCCACCTCCCAACAGCGCAACTGTGAGGATCAAGACTCACCTCTTAACACGTGCACATAGGCGGACAGTCAGCACTAACATTACTGCAGAGGCGTACAGTATTCACACATTCAAAAGCTTGTCTCATCATTTGGCAACTAGTGCAGCCACTGAGAAGCACCTTAAGGTTCAGTAGTAGGGCATCACCATTTAGTAGATTTCTCTTGTCACAGAGAAAAATACCTCTTGGAATTTCCCTGGGCCTTTATCACGTTGGGTAAAAACTTCCAGTGCTATCAAATCTCTTGACTTTAAGCTTGGCAGCATATTCTCCTTTCAAAAAACATTCTCAGTGTTATAGATGCCAGGGAGATACGAAAGAGCAGAAAGGCTCTGTGATACTTCCCACAGGTAGGCATGAGTTGTTTCATCACACATTTCTTTATTGCCTAGGTATGCTGGACTCCAGTTTCCTTTTTGAGATACTAGAACTTGTTAAAGTCTAGAGGTAGAAATGGTGTTGCAGTTTGGTGACAGCCATGATGGAGGATGTTGTGGGGCCTGGGGCAATGCAGAGAAACCCAGGCCTCAGCTGGAGGGAGAACCTTGAGGAAGGATCGGGGTGATTCCTCTTATCTGCCATTTGAGCTTCTTATCTGTCTATCTGTCTGTCCATCCATCCATCCATCCATCCATCTGCTACCCAGTTTGGCCTGACCCTCGGGGCTCAGATAGTCTTTTTGCCTCAGGCTCCTATATAGCTAGAACTACATGTGAACTATGCCTGGCTCCCCAGTGTATTTTATTCTAATCCTATCTCAGACCTGTATTTTATTTACTTATTATATATAAGTCAATTTTAAAGTGACTCAGTTTGTTACTTAGCATTGCCTTAAGTCTGCATATTTATAAGATAATGTGTCCGGCACATTAGTTATTTTATTCTAATATTTAGTAAAAGAATACATTCAAATTTTAGAAAAATTAAAAGAAAAATCTTAAAAAGCAACTCACATACCTCCTATGAAATTAGTGTTCTTGACTGGGGTATAATACTAACAAGGACAGAAAGTTGCTGAAAAATATTCAGATAAGCAAGAATGGAGAGAATTCTTTCTTTCTTATTTTATTTTTTTTTTAGCAGCATCCTTTTATGTGGAGACTAGAACAGAGCAAGGCTAGAATTGGGAAGAATGGTTAAGATGTCATTTGTATTTGACCCAAAGACAGACTATAAAAGCCGAGACTGGAATACAAAGGCAACAGCCTGGGTTGTTAAAACACCTACAAAAGTCATTGAATGACAGGAGATCCAAGATGGCTGCCACAAAGGACACTGTGTCTGAGGAGTAGGACAGCAGAAACAATGCAGCTACCAGGAGACTGAACTCTGGGACCTAAAACGCCAGCATTGTGAGTGCCAGGTGAGCAGAACTCCTACGGTGAGAAAATCAAGTGGGAAAACCCTAGGGACACCCAGTTATTACCCGGAAAAATCTCCGGGTGACCAGCGGCACATAGCTCTGATCTGAACGAGCAGCCACGCTGGGCGTCCTCAGCCGCCATAATAGACTGGATCACACAGTCTCGCAGGCAGTCTGAGGAGAAACCGGGTACCGTTTTCACTGACCTGCACACTGCGAGCGCACACTGCACCCAGGTTCTGCTTCAACCGACGGGTGTAGGGCAGGCGCACATCGCTGGAACCACCCCAGACTGAGAAGGTCTGGGGAACATCTTGACCAGACTGCACACTGAGGGCGAATACTGCATGCATCCGCCAGCAAAAACCTCAGTCCATGTGTGTGTCCACGGGCCAGGCAGAGAAGGCCTCAGGCACCATTTCAGACAGGCCTGCATACAGCGGATGCACACCAACCCAAACCCACTCTGTGTGCCCCAAATAGCATCTCAGACCGTGGTGCACAGCCCCTGGCTCAGAAGGGGACGCCAAATCTCTA
>CM053759.1:16934218-16946760 GCA_028658305.1 Pachyuromys duprasi | reverse complement strand
GGTTTCTACAATCAAGGACCATGTGTGGATGTGGCCTGGAACCCCTGCTCAGATGGGGCCCATGATAGCTCGGTGTAGGACTGAAGACGCTAGTGAGGGAGACATGACTGTTTCAGTCATGAACTTGATGGCTGACTCTTTGACTCTCCCCCTTACAAGCTGGGGAGTGACAGACTGGCTAGATCCCAGGGGAGGACATTGCAGCCTGCCCTGAGGAGCCAGGATGAGCTGGGGTTGGATGGAGGTCCTCTCCTGTTGGTGGACTTGGATGGGGCGGGGAGGAGGGAGGGAGTGGGAGGGTGGGAGGGAATGAGGGAGGGGGCTACGCCTGGGATGCAAAGTACCTAACCTGTGATTGATATAAAAATAAATTTTAAAAAAAGTCATTGAACATGGAGAGGTCAAGCTTGTATCTACCTAGAGCCTTTATTCCTATGGTCTTCTGTTCTTGGTACCAGAAGGTACTCTATCAAACCCTCCTCTTAGGGCTCAGGGTTCCATGTGGAAGAGGAGGCAGAGAGAATGTAAGAGCCAGGGGGTGTGGGAGACACCAAGGGAAAAAAAAGCCTCTAAATCAACAGGACTGGCAAAGGTATGAGTCCCTAGAGACCGAGGCAACTTGTACAGAGCCTGCACGGGGCTCTATCAAAGGGAGTCCTAGAGCTGAAAAGAGCAGTGGACGCAAGCCTCCATCCCTAATCCAGGAGCTAGCTCCAACTGATAACCACTTTCAAATAAAAATTTAGTTTCCTCCGAGGGAATCTCACTGGGAAAACAAACCAGTCTTAAGGGTTGGCTGCATGCCCAGCAGTAAATAACAGAATATGATCTCAGTGCATCTTTGGAGGTTCCTTGTCTCATAATGTTCTATCAGGGCTTTAAAACACACACACACACAAACATATATATATGTTTCTTTTTCATCCTACAGGTCCCTTGTGCATGTATTATAGTTTCTGGTTTCTGTGGGATTCTTGATTATGTGAACAGTGAGTCTCTTCATTTATATCTGTTTTTTGTGCTCTTTCATGGGCTCTTTTCCTGTTTGTTTGTGTTGTCCTATTCCTATGTGTTAGTTTTAATTTTATCTTATTTATTATTATCCTTTAGAAGCCTGTTTATTTGCTAATGAGAAGCAGAAAGGAGGAAAAATTGGAATGGTTGGGGTGGTCGAGAGTAAGTAACCCAGGAGTAGAGAGAGGGGGGACCATAATCAGAATATATTTCATGAAAAAAAATCTATTTTCAATAAAAGGAAAAGAGAAATTTGTGAGGGGACTAGTCATTTCCAATAACACAAAGACTATGCATCTACAAGTGTTGTAGATGGATTTGATTTTAGAGGTTAGACGGGGGAAAGAGGAGTTACAGATAACTTTAGGTTTCTGAGGTACATTTTAAATAAAAGTACTGAAGACTCTGAGGCTCAGTTGTGTGTCCACTTGAGTTTTAGATATATTGAAGTATTTTACAAGGATCCAAGTGGAAGCGTTACATTTTGCAGGTAGACACTTGTGTCTGAGAGAAGGGTAAAACCGTGAGGGCTGCATACCAGGAAGGAATGAAACCACAAGGAAGTTCCTGAAAGAACAAGGAAAGGGAATGTAAGGGAAAAATAAGCCAGTGGATAGAACATTCAGAAACCATGAAAAGAACCTAAGGGACACAGAGACACTGGGGACCTGTAGACTGTACAGTGTCATGGAAACCGAGGAGCCAGACAGCAGGAGAAGGAGAAGGCAAACAATGTTGGAAGTATGAATGTCATGGCATGCAGGGCACAGAGTCTTAGATAGATAGATAACCCCTTGAACTTTCTTACTCAGAAGTCCCTGGTGAGTTTGAAAAGACATTTTCATGGGACAGAGAAGAAGCCAGTCTACTGTGGCTTGGGAACCATATAGGGGAGGAAATGAGAAGACAAGAGTGTATAAACCCAAATATGGAGAAAAAAATGCAGAAGAAAGGAGCCAGTGTGGACCTAGAAAAATGCAGAAGAAAGCAGCCAGTGTGGACCTAGAAAAATGCAGAAGAAAGCAGCCAGTGTGGACCTAGAATGATGGTTCTGAAAATTTCCTTCCTCCCCAGCTGCCTTGATTGTGTATATATGCATGGGGAATAACGCCACTTAAGAGGCAGGGTGTATCTCTAATGGAAAGGGAAGTCTAAATACATTTCCTGGGAAAGAAGGGCTGGATGTCAGGGGTGAAGCAGTGAACCTTGGAGGTGAACCCAAGATGCCTTTCTTCTGAGGCCAAAAGTAAGGAAGCAGAGATGGGCTAGGATACAGGTAATGCAGGGTTGGAAGATTCCCAGTCTCATGGGCTCTAGCTGGCTCTTGTGCTTAACAAATAAAGACAGGGAAAGCCATTGGTGAGGAGATTTCAGGGCCCTGTAACTCTTTGGAATATCTGTTGCTATGGCCAAATGAAGAGGAGATCATTAGGCTCAGCATGAAAAAGGGAAGATGTTAGATTCTCATTCTTTCAAAGGAAAAAAATGGTTTAGAAAACAAACAAACAAACAAACAAACAAACACACAAACAAACAAACATAAGTCACCGTGAAATGTCTTGTCCAGCACACTCTTGAAAATACCAGACTTGGACCAGTGCATGTCATAGTGTTGATTAAACAGGACAGGCCTCTAGTGTGTCCACCTTTGAGATAGAGACAGAGTCGAGGAGTAGGGGACCTTTTTCATTATGGTATGCTGTGAAGCCTTTCTTGGGGGCCACTCTAAGCACAGTGCTGCTCAAAACTGGGAACAACAGACCACAGCAAAACCTGCCTTTAGCTTCCTTGGGATCCAGGTACAAGGATGCCCACCCAATAAAGCTCCGTGAGCACCCCAAAGCTCCTTGCTCAAAGCAATACCTGTGAGATCTGTGTGAATGTATTGGCTTTCAGGAAAGCTTGTATTCGTTCATTTACACCGAAAGAACCTGCATCCAGGCATTATACTGGTCAGTGTCAGTAAACATGGGAGCACACTCTTCATGTACACGGTGCCTGCTCTACTAAATATTTTAGTGCACTGAGAAGAAGAGAGGAAGACAGCGTTCCTCAAATGCTAACTGCCAAGCATGAAACAAAGGTACCCGCTTTACATTCTGTAGCGTGTGCCCAAGTGACATCACGTTATAAGAGGGTGAAATGAAAGCAGAGGCTGGCAGAGAATAGCACCCAAGTGGCAGTAGGACATCTTGACCCTTGTCTGGGTCACTGCCAGCAGAGATTGAGGACATGTCAGACCGTTGCACTCAAGGATTCCACATTGTGCAGAAGGTCATCGGAATAAAGCTTCTCCACAACAGACCTCTGGGGCTTTCAAGTTCCTTTCCACTGGCACACTTCCAGATGGTGGAAGCTGGAACAGAATGATGCAGCCTCTAGGGAACGTTCCAAAATACACTTCCCGATGCTGATGTGAGGCTAAGACAGACGAGCTTGCCTACCTGAGACCTAGACTTAGGAACAGTCATAAAGCAGCAAGACCTGAGCCTCACACACAGCCCTCAGTAGTCTCGGCACATTAAGTTATACCCCACTTGTCTGGAGTCAGTGGCTCAAATGCCAACGTAAAGCATTCAAGTGAGAAACCATGGCAACTTTCATTAATTTTAAAGTTTGAATGACTTCAGCCTCAGACATAGAATGTTTTCCTTTAAAGTTTTGTTAACTCTACCCAGTAGATGTAAAAATGAAAGCGAGTATCACTGATGAAGGAATACAAGTTTCTTAAACTCAAATAAGGAAAGGTGTGAATCGCCTCTGAAATCTGGCAACAAAATACCGAAACTCACTGTGGTTTACTTTTTAAATAAATACTGAAAACTTTAAAACATGGTGTTATTGGCGACAGGACTTTAATCTTGTTTCACATCTACATTTTTGATGTAAAGCCAGGCACTGTAGCTCAGGCCTGTCGTTCTACTGCTTAGGAGACTGAGGCTGGACAACTGATGTGAGTTCTGAGCCAGCCTGGGCCACACTGTGAGTTCTGAGCCAGCCTGGGCCACAGTCAAAGTCTGTCTCAGAAACTGAACACAGAATAAATGAAATAAATTTTCTGATTTAAATCAATGAGTTTTGGTCATGAGTAATGTCAGAGAGATGCCTGCTGTTGAAGATGCCCCAGTGTCCTGTAGGGTCCCTTGGCTGTCTGTTGCTCAGTAGTACAGGAAAGACTGTCTGCTGAGCTTACCTGCTAATGAGGAGAGTCCCAGGTGTCATTTCCAGTCAAGTCGAAGCCTGCATCTGTGTGAATCACCTAACGAGATCTTAGTCACAAAGGGCTCAGATGACATGATGCAGAGGATACAGAACCTGAACACTGTCACGATGATGGAGAAGCTACTTGAGCACACACGCACTGTCTTTACAACAAAGGGTAATGGAATTGAGGAAGGTATGGGAGTGTGCGCCTGAAATTGCAGCTAGTCCAGAGGCAGGACTGCTTCATCTCAAGACTTCAAGGCCAACCTGGCAACATAGTGAAGTTCCTCTTTCTTAGAATTTAAGAAGACAGTATGAGCAAAAACAAAAGAGAAGAACCTGAAGTTTGAACTTTAAATCCTCATGGCAAGATCTGTTATTGGTCTATCTATCTATCTATCTATCTATCTATCTATCTATCTATCTATCTATCTATCTATCTATCTATCTATCTATCTATCTATCCATCCATCCATCCATTCTTCTATTGGCTATAATGTAACATTCCTCCCAGGTCCACATACAGACATTTGTCCTCTTGTGGTGGTAATAAGAAGTGAGGCCTTTGGGAAATTGCTATGTCACGTCTACCACTTTATCTTGTTTCATATGATGGCACAGCAGGGGGATACCGACACAAAGCTCTATCTTAGATGTGGAGAAGGGGCGCTTGCCAGACACCATTATGAGTACCTTGAGACTGAAGTTTCAGACCCCATTTCTGTTCTATTCTTTTAAAATTTCTCAGTCTCTGTTATTTAGAGTAGCACAAGCTGACTAAGATATTGTCTGTGTATCATCCATTTATTCACCCATCCACTCATCTATCTATCTATCTATCTATCTATCTATCTATCTATCTATCTATCTATCTATCTATCTATCTATCTCTTTTTCTCCACCTCTTATTGGCAAGCCTCATTCTCCTGTATTTCACAACATATTAAATTTCTTCTGTATTCAATAATATCCTTGCAACTGAAATTCTTTATTTTAAATTTATATATTCATTTTACATCCCAATCGTAGCTTCTCCTTCCTCTCCCCCATGTCCCCTCTCCCACCCTTTTCCTCCTATCCTGCTTCCTCTTCTCTTTAGAAAAAGGGAACTCTATCTCCCACCCCACCCCAGCACATCAAGTCACATCAGGACTGAGCTCATCCTCATCCACTGAGGCCAGGCAAGGCATCCCCACTAGGGGAAAGTGATTGAAAGTAGTCAACAGAGTCCATACCATAAACAGCATCTGTTCAACTCACTAGGGGATACACAGGAAGATTAAACTGCTCATCAGCTATACATGGATATGGGGCCCAGGTCCTGTCCATGCATGCTCCTTAGTTAGTTCTTCTGTCTCCTCAAGATTGCATGGGTCTAGGTTACTTGACTCTGTTAGAAACACAATTTATCTACAAAAATTTTTACCATCATTGGGCTGGGGGAGGGGCATAGGAGAAGAAGAGGGAGGGAGGGTGGCATTGGGAGGGGATGGAGGATGGGGCTACAGCTGGGATACAAAGTGAATAAACTGTAATTAATAAAAATAAAATCAAATTTAAAAATTTCCCTGCCTACAAAATGTGCAGAGATAAAGACAGAATAGAGACTGAGGGGATGGCCAACAATGCCTGGTCCAGCCTGGGTCCCACCCCATGGGAGAGAGCCAACCTCAGACACCATTAAAGATACTCTGACATGTTTCCAGGTGGGAACCCAGCATAGCATGTTCTCTGAGAAGCCCCACCCAGCAGCTGACTGAATTAGATGTTGAGACTCACAGCCAAGCGGAGCCTGGGGAGTCCTGTAGAAGAGTTGGAGACAGAAAGGATGATGAAAGGAACCAGAGGGGACAGGGATGCCACAAGAAAAACAACTAACACTCTTTATAGTTAGCATTATACTTTTTCTTTCTTTTTTTTGTGGACCTGTGCATTTTTGGACAAAACTTCTAAAAATTTTACTGAAAGAGAATTGCTCCCTAAAAAGTTTAAAGCTCTTTCCCAAGTAAGATACTCAAAGACAAATTTTAAATGATTTTGTAAAAACTATTTCTAAGGTGTCTACTGAGGGGTGATAATAGACATTGACAGTGCTTGGCTGTTAAAGTTTTTTGTATCCTGTCCTGAAACTACACGTACATGTAACACCTGCTAAAAGCCAGGTATGCCTGACTCAAGGCACACAGGTACTATTGCTTCACCAATGTAAAAGCAAATTGCTTATTTTTTTTATTGTGATAGATAATAACTCCTGTTAATGAACAGGATCTACATCGACTTGAAAATTCAGACAGTTCCTTTTCTATGAGACATATCAACCATCATGGAATTTAGACCTCAGTTCTCAGCAGAAAGGAAACCAGGTTTTTGTTAATACCTTTGTTAATTCTCATTCAGCAAGGTCCAGGACAACATGCTCCCCTAACACCTCCTCATCTTAACACTTGATTGAGTTTACAAGGTTAGTAAGGGCTACAGTTAGGAAGACACAGTAACTCTCCGGTCTCCTCTTCCCCCATTTATACATCTAAGGAGATGCAAGCAGATTTATTGAGACGGGCTTCCTGCAAAGTACAAATATAGCCATACCCTTCCTCTCTGTCCCTCCCCCCCCCAGTTAACCAAAAGGAATCCCTTTCTATAGAGCGTGTGTTAGATAGCAAATGCTGGGATGCTAGGGACTCAACTTGTTATTTTACAAATGAGAGAAGCAATTATACATTTCTGAGCCATGATAACTGTATCTGAACTGGCATTGTCTAGTTTTTAAATGTATTACTAGTTGAAAAAAAAAGGCTAATTGAAAAAAATTTAGATCCAGGAATATCTTGTACATATTTTAATTTTCCTATACACAGAAAAAAAAAACCCACAAGACTATAGGTGTGATAGCTCATGTCTGGAATCTCAGCAGTCTGGGGACAGGAGGCAGGAGGATTATTGCAAATTTGGGGTCAGCCTGGGTCTTGGTAGTGAGGCCTAGGACAGCCAGGGCTGTATTCTGTCTCAAAATACCAAAACAAAATGAAACACAATGGTAAGATTGGCCATAGTAGCATGTTGATAGGTTTTGTGACAAAGCCCCAGGGCAGGAAGGCTTGGCCTTCAGCCTGTAGCACTGTATGGGAAGGTGGTGAAGCCTTTAGGTAGCCTAAAAGCCTAGAGGAAAGCAGCTTCATCAGTGAAATCATGCCCTTGAAGGGGAGATTGACATCATGGCCCCTTCCATTTTCTCTGATACACTGTGGGTAACTCCTGCTGGAACAACTGCCCTTGCCATGTGCTCTTACTCTGAACTGTTTACCAACAGTCTAAACTACAAAACAATCTGCCAAAGGAAAACTTCTCCCTTATTAAATTAATTCTCCCTGGTATTTTGTTACAGCAACGTAAGGCAGACTATACAAGGTTGATGTGTATATCCAACCTTAGGTCTTTCCTTTCCCCATTTCAATTTGTTTTATGCCACTTGGGCTTACCTACTTGTGTCACTGTGCCTTAGTTTTAGAAACTGCTATCATGTAATGATGTAGGGTCAATGACTAGCAAACATGCACACTGTGTTCAAACAGCAGACACCTGAGACCTGCTGCCACAGGTAGAACATGAAGACTCGCAGAGCGCATCACCTGGTTTTCTTCCTGCAGCTTGGACATTTTCACTGGTTTCATGTGTCAATCTCTTCTACAGGTTAACAGTTTCCATAGGGAATGCCAAATACATGATTTTTTACAAGATATTTGGAATTGAGAATCCAGCTAAAAAGATTATAGGAAAAGAAAACTGTTCCAGGATGAAGCTCAGTGTGGCTGAGGTCAGGACAGGGAAGAGTGGCTGAGTGAGTCATGTTTTCTGTAGAATTATCCTAGAGTCAGGAATCACAGTACTTCAAAGGTCTCCAGACCCAATCACAGTGAAGATTACATAACACAAAGATTTGTACCCAACTGGCAATAGAGAAATGGAAACCTAGTATTTGATTCCATTGAAGTAGTTCTTTTCTCCAGATTAAATTGGTGATGTGTGCAGAAAAGACTGATTTCTTAATTACCTATCACTTCATGGACAGTAGATTATTTCTCATAAACTAATATACAAAACCTACTTTGCAAATCCCAGCAGCATTGGTTAACTGCTTTTTCTCACTTAGAAGCTTTAATTGGGCTGACTCTTTCTTTTTCTTTCTTTCTTTCTTTCTTTCTTTCTTTCTTTCTTTCTTTCTTTCTTTCTTTCTTTCTTTCTTTCTTATCAAAAGCGACCTAAGAAACATATGAAGTGGAATGTACTGATGAGAAAAATGATATTTTATACGAAATTCAGGTTGTCGCCACGGAATGTCCATGGTAAAGTAGCATCAACCATGGCCTTACCCTTTAACTTCAAGGCTTCTAATACCTTTGAATCGGCAGTCACATCGCTCACCAGCTTGATTTCGATATTTTGTGATGTCAGTTGGAGCAATTTCTCAAAGAGACGTTGTCCCTGGGAAAAAATATTGAGAGACAAAGAGAGAAACCTAAGTGTTCGCCATTTTGAGTTGAAATAAACTTTCTAAACTTTATGTATTCAGTTTATAAAAAGCAAATGCTTTAATGATAGATATTCACAGATGTGTGAAATTCTGAGTTTCATGACTAGAATAGAAACATGAATGTAGATGGATCCTGTCTTTTCAAGTGCCATGCAATCTAGCAATGTGCAATAATAATTTTGATAACACAATACAAATTCACCTCCTTTGCTTTTAAAGTTGTAGGTATCTGCACATAAAGAGACAGTTTAAAAATCAGTAGTCACATTTGACACAGAAAGAGCAACAGTTTTCTAATTTACAAATCGTGCTTTTCAATCTCACTGGTTTCTGGCTCCTCCCTTTGTAAATACAGACTATCTGTACCTCGAAAAGTTTCTCTAATGCCATCAGAGATCATTGAAACTACTGTGAACATTTATAATTTACTTCATCTTGTTTAAAACCCATTTCACTGAACAGAACAAAGGTTCTGTATAAAAAGAAATAAGAATGTAAAATTCAGGCTTTGCTAGTAAGAGTCTCACAAGCATATAACCTTTATGAGATTTACTTCAGGGAGACTGTATGATGGTGGGTCCAGGTAGGGTCTTATCTCCAGGGATGAGACTACAATGTTACAGAATTTGTTTTTCCTCTGTGTTTAAAAAGACACTTCTTATCTTAAAAAGGAACTGGTTATTGACTTCTCATGTTGGTACCCATGAACCTCAAACACAAACACTTTCAAAAGAGCCAGCCAGATAAGAAGATTAAGGTCTTAATGGGCCCCAAGTGCACCATTAAGCTATCTTATCTCGATAAAAATCTGTGGCTGGTAATGATTATTTATAAAGGATTTGGTGATTGGGAGGAGTTGATGAAGCAAATGAGATGCAAATGGAGATTCAAATGAGCATGCAAACGAGCATGCAAATGAGAATCCAAGCAGAGATTCCTGAAAAACCTCCTTATGGAGGAAAAAGATCAAAGATTAAAAGTCTTAACACTCCAACTAGCTGGTGTGACAGCTGACAGCAGTAAAGGGTGTCTGGCATGGTCAGCCCTGTGAGCACTAGCCTGGAGCTGGCCAGCGGCTGAAGTTCCATATCCCTTGGCTATTGGAGGACACCCTCTGCCATTCAGCTTTTTAGTAGAGGTGAAGGTTGCCCAGTGTGGCGCTTACCCCAGACCCTCAAAGTTCTCAGTGCCTCAGAGCCTGGGGATATCTTCACTCCTAAACAGACAGTGTGCGTGTGTGTGGAGGGGGCGAGGGACAGATGTGTAGCTGACAGATGCAAACACCTTTTAACGAAGTCCTAAATAGAAAAGAAAGTAGGGGAGGGCCACCCTTGGCTGCTGTTTGTTGCTCTTGGTATGTGAGGCTTACTTTTTCCCTTACAGTTTTATTTTCTTTCAGTGTGTTTATTTGTGTATGAACTCCATGGATACTGGGGTCGGTGGAGGCCAGAACGAGATACTGGACATCCTGGAGCTGAAGTTATAGGCAGCTGTGAGCTGCAGGACGTGTGCTGGGAACTGAACAGCAGCACTGAGTCCCCTCTCCATTCCCCTTGTTGTGTGAATGTTACATGAGGGTACAGGTAACAAGAGGCTTTGTGTAAAGTATGAGGGCAAGTCCACAATGGGAGGCTTGTGACACTTTCTGATCCACATCAGCAGCTCTTCCTTGTCAGCTTTGGCCCAGTATTTTTTCTTAAGTTTTTTTTTTTTTAATTTTAGTTAGCAAAATATATTTAGTACAAATAAAATAGAAGTTGTCACCCATATTGTCTTCATTCTTTTTTCAAAATTTTTAACAATATAATTTAATTTTTTAATTTATTCACTTTACATCATGATTGTAGCATTCTCCACATCTCATCCTGGCCCCACACTCTCTCCTTCCTCCCCCCAGCCCCCTTCCCTAGTCCTCAGAAAGGGGGAGCCCTCCTCCCCTCCAAACTGACACCAGCCTATCAGATCTCATCAGGACTGCCTGCATCCTCTTCCTCTGTGGCTTGGCAAGGCCACCTAGCCAGGGGGAAGTGATCAAGGAGTAGGCAACAGAGTCCATGTCAGAGATAGCACCTGCCTCCCTTACTAGAAAACCCATGTGGAGACTGAGCTGCCTATCTGCTACATCTGAGCAGGGAGCCTAGGTCCTCACCAGGCATGGTCCTAGGTTAGTGCATCAGTCTCCGCAGGATCCCTGTGCCTATCTTTGTTTGCTCTGTTGACCTTCTTGTGGAATTCCTGTCTCCTCTTAGTCCTTCTATCACCCCACTTTTCCATAAGACTCCCTGTGTTCTGTCCAAAATTTGGCTGTGACTCTCAGCATCTGGTTCGATTTCCTGGTGGGTAGTCTCTTTCGGAAGACACCTATGGTAGGCTCCTGTCCCGTTTCCTCTCTTCATCTGCTTCCTGTGTCTATTCTATTTGCCCTTCTGAAGGAGAATTAAGCATTTTTCCCTAGGGTGCTCCTGTATTATATGGCTAATATCTGCTTATAAGTGAGTATATACCATGCTTGCTTTTCTCGGTCTGGGTTGCCTCACTCAGGATGATCTTTCCCAGATCCATTTATTTGCCTGCAAATATCATGATGTTCTTGTTTTTAATAGCTGAACGGTATTCCATTGTGTGGATTTCTGGTTTGTTTCCAGTTTCTGGCTATTACAAATAAAGCTGCTATGGACACAGTTGATCAAATGTCCTTCTTGAATGGTGGAACATCTTTGGGGTATATGTCCAGGAAAAGTATTGCTGGATCTTGAGGTAGACCTGTTCCCAATTTTCTGAGAAAGTGCCAGATTGATTTCCAAAGTGGTTGTATAAGTTTACATTCCTACCAGCAATGGAGGCGGGTTCCACTTTCTCGACATCTTCTCCAGCATGTGTTGTCACCTGAGTTTTTGATCTTAGCCATTCTGATGGGTGTAAGATGGAATCTCAGAGTCATTTTGACTTGCATTTCCAATGACTAATGATGCTGAGAACTTTTTTAATTTTAATTTTCATTAATTACAATTTATTCACTTTGTATCCCCCCTGTAGCTACCTCCCTCCTCCCCTCCCAATTTTCTCCTCCTTCCTCCTTCTCCACTCATGCCCCTCCCCCAGTCCACTGATAGGGGAGGTCTTCCTCCCCTTCCTTTTGATCCTAGTCTATCAGGTCTCATCAGGACTGGCTGCATTGTCTTCCTCTGTGTCCTGGTAAGGCTGCTCCCCCCCTCAGGGGGAGGTGATCAAAGAGCAGACCAATCAGTTCATGTGAGAGACAGTCCCTGTTCCCATTATTATGGAACCCACTTGGAGACTGAGCTGCCATGGACTATATTTGTGTAGGGGTTCTAGGTTATCTTCACAAATGGTTCTTGGTTGGATTATCAGTCTCAGAAAAGAGATTTTTTTTATTCTGTTTGATTTTTGCCCAGATTTTTTGATTCTGTTGCTCTCCTTGTGGAGCTCCTGTCCTCTCCAGGTCTTACTATTTCCCACTTCCTTTATAAGGTTCCCTGCACTCTGCCCAAAGGTTGGCCATAAGTCTCAACAGCTGCTTTGATACCCTGCAGGGTAGAGCCTTTCAGAGGCCCTCTGTGGCAGGCTCCTGTCCTGTTCCCTGTTTTCTCCTTATTCTGATGTCCATCCTCTTTGCTTTCTAAATGGGGATTGAGCATTTTAGCCAGAGTCCTCCTTCTTGATTGGTTTCTTTTTTTTTTTGTCATTGTATGTTAAAAGTATGTAATTATTTTTGTTTGTGATTTTTTTTAATTTATTTATTTTTATCTCAATCACAGGTTAGGTACTTTGC
>CM053759.1:16915105-16934118 GCA_028658305.1 Pachyuromys duprasi | reverse complement strand
CCTGTCTCCTCAGGGCTGGCTGCAATGTCCTCCCCTGGGATCTAGCCAGTCTGTCACTCCCTGGCTTGTATGGGGGAGGGTCAAAGAGTCAGCCATCAAGATCATGACTGAAACAGTCCCTGTTTCCCTGAATAGGGTCTTCAGTCCTACACCGAGTTATCATGGGCCCCATCCGTGCGGGGGTTCCAGTCCACATCCAGATTTTAGTAGGTTTATCCTATATTATATGTCTAATATCCACTTATGAGTGAGTGTATACCCTGTGTGTCTTTCTGCCTCTGGGATACCTTGCTTAGGATAGCATCTTTAACAAATGGTGCTGGTCTAACAGGATGTCTACATGTAAAATAAAATGCAAATAGATCCATACTTACCACCCTGCACAAAACTAAAGTCCAAGTGGATCAAAGACCTTAATATAAAACCAGACACACTAAACCTGTTAGAAGAAAAAGTGGGGAAGAGCCTTGAACTCATTGGCATAAGAGACAACTTCCTGAACAGAACACCACAGCACAGGCTCTAAGAGCAACAATCAATACATGGGACCTCATGAAACCGAAAGGCTTAAAACAAAGGACACTGTCATCAGAACAAAATGACTACCTACAGATTGGGAAAGGATCTTCACCAACCCTATATCTGACAGAAAGCTGATATCCAGAATATTTAAAGAGCTCAAGAAGTTAAACAGCAACAAATCAAGTAATCCAATTTAAAAATGGGGTACAGAGCTAAACAGAGAATTTCTTTAAGTGCTTTGCAGCCATTCAATATTCCTCTGTTGAGAATTCTCTGTTTAGCTCTGTACCCCATTTTAAAATTGGATTGTTTAGTTTGTTGGTGTTCAATTTCTTGAGTTCTTTATATATTCTGGGTAGTAATCCTCTATTGATGTAGGGTTGGTGAAGGTCTTTTCTCAGTCTGTAGGCTATCATTTTGTTCTATTGACAATGTTCTATTGACAGTATTACAGTAGCTTTTCATGAGGTCCCACATAATTATTGATCTTAAAGCCTTGGCTATTGATTTTCTGCTCAGGAAGTTGTCTCATGTGCCAGAGTTCAAAGCTCTTCCCCACCTTTTCTTCTAATAGATTTAGTGTCTGGTTTAACGTTGAGGTCTTTGATTTACTTCAACTTTAATTTTGCAATAAATATGGATCTATTTTAATTTTTCTACATGTAAAAATTAAAGTTAGACCAGCACCTTTTGTTGAAGATGCTATCTTTTTTCCATTGTATGGTTTGGGCTTCTTTGTCAAAAATCAGGTGTCTGTAGATATGTAGGTTTATTTCTGGGTCTTTGATGCAATTCCATTGATCCACCAGTCTGTTTCTATGCAAGTGCCACGTAGATTTTATTACTGTTCGTCTATACTATTTTTGATGACTGCTTCTTTTTCCTTAGGTGTTATAAGACTATTTAAACTGTTTGATTGAACTTGATTCAGTTTTAGTAAGTGAAATCCCTCAAGAAAATCATTCATTTCCTTTAGGTTTTCCAGTTTTGTGGAATACAGGCTTTTGAATTAAGACCTAATGATTCTTTGGATTTCCTCAGGCTCTGTTGTTAAGTCCTCCTTTCATTTCTGATTTTGTTAATTTGGATACAGTCTTCTGCCTTTTAGTTAGTTTGGCTAAGGGTATGTCTACCTTCTTGATTTATTCAAAGATTCCGCTCTTGGTTTCATTGATTCTTTGTATCATTCTCTTTGTTTCTAAGTTATTTATGTCAGCCCTGAGTTTGATTATTTTCTGCTGTCTACTTCTCTTTCCTGTATTTGCTTCACTTAGTTCTAGCACTTTTAGGTGTGCTTCTAAATTGCTAGCATGAGAACTCTTCAATTTCTTTATGAAGGCACTTGGGCTATGAATTTTCCCCTTAGCACTGCTTTCATTGTTTCCCACAAGTTTGGGCATGTTGTGCCTTCATTTTCATTAAATTCTAGAGAGTTTTTTATTTCTTTCCTGACCCAGTGGTCACTGAGTAGGACGTTGTTCAGTTTTCTCATGTTAATAGGCTTTCTGTTGTTGCTGAATTCCAGCTTTAATTTGTGATAGTCTCATAAAATACAAGGGGTTATTTCAATCTTTTTGTATCTGCTGAGGCTTGTTTTGTGACTGAGTATATGGTCAGTTTTGGAGAAGGTTCTGCAAGGTGCTGAGAATAAGGTGTACTCTTTTGTGTTTGGGTAAAATATTCTATAGATATTTGTTAGTTCTACTTGATTCATGACTTCTATTAATTTCGTTATTTCTCTGGTTAGTTTCTGTCTTGATCTGTCCATAGGTGGGGCTCATTTTGTGATTTAAGCTTTAGTAATGTTTGTGGGTGCCCTTGTATTTGGGGCATATATGTTCTGAATTGAGACACTATCTTGGTGGATTTTTCCTTTCATGAGTATGAAGTGTCCTTCCCCATGTCTTTTGATTAATTTTGGTTGAAAATCTATTTTATTAGATACTAGAAAGGCTACTCTAGCTTTCTTCTTGGGACTGTTTGCTTGGAAAACCTTTTTCTGACCCTTTACTTTGAGGTGATATCTATCTTGCTGAAGTGTGTTTCTTGTATGCAGCAGAATGATGGATCCTGTTTTCACATCCATTCTGTTAGCCTGTGCCTTTTTCATTCTAATTTTAGTATATGTGCAGCCGAAGTGAGCACAGCCTGTGCCTTTTTATTGGGATGTTGGAACCATTGATATTGAGAGATATTAATGACCAGTAGTTGTTAATTCTTATTATTTTGATGTTGGTGGTGGTACTGTGTTTGTGTGTGTGCTTCCTTTCTTTTGTTTTTGCTGATGTGGTGTTATTTTTTTTTCTTATGTTTTCCTGGATGTAGTGAGCCTCCTTGGGTTGACGTTTTCTTTCTAGCATCTTCTGTAGGGCTGGATTTGTGGTTAAGTATTGTTTAAATTTGTTTTTTCATGGAATATCATTTTTTTTTCTGTCTATGGTGATTACAAGTTTTGTTGGGTATAGTACTCAGGGCTGACATCTGTGGTCTCTTAGTGTCTGTAAGATATCTGCCGCACAAAAAACAAGCAACAAGAAATAGACAAACAAAACCAGTGGGTGAGGGTGATGACACTGAGCTTGCCATGGCAAGTTAGGCCTCAGACCTCTGGCTGTTCTCACTGTAGCTCTGCCTACAGAGCCATTTTGTTTTGAAAGAGTTTACCCCCAGGTCGTGGGTTCCCTTTTTCCGAGCTAGGGTTTATCGAATCTCACAAGCCAAGGAGTGCAGGTAACTGGGGCAACCAGTGACTAGCATGTGATGATGCAGCATAAAAGAAGAAAGACTTCCTCCTGGTTGAGTTTGCCTTCGAGGGGGACTGATTTATTCAACAGTGTTGTGGTCGGGTTCTAATCAAAGAGAGCCTAGTCTAAGAAAACCTGAAGTAAAGGCAGTCCTGAATGAAAGCCCTCCTCTTTATACAATGAACAGCACAGGGAATGTGGTGACAAAAAGAATAAGGAACCTTTGTCTCAATCCTTTGGCAGGAGGTTCACGGGGGAGGGGAGGTTTCTGGCTGACTCAGTGCAGCACATAAAGCCACACTCAGGTCTTACCACCCTGTACCCACCTGCCATGCTTCTAACATATGTTGTGTGGAGGAGGCATTGCTTTCAATGCCCTGTTACTTCTAGCAAGTAGTTTCGGTCCTGCTTACCACATCTCACTTACATATACATACATTGTTCTGAGTCAGGGGCATGAATGGGTCACAAGGGAAAAGTAAGTGACATGATACAACCTAGGCTGTGCATTCAGCTGAGCTTGTAGGAGTGAATTACAGTGGAAGTCCACAGTAGCATAGGACTGACTGCAATGTTATTCTTAGACACCAGTTAACTCTGAACAGGTTGCCTACAGACTATGTAAGCAGAGTACATAGTTATAAATAATCTCAAAGCACATTATTAACTTGGTTGTAGGTCAGGTGAAAGGTTGACATTTTAAAAAGCATTTGTCACAAAAAAAAAAAAAAACATCCCTATAGCGGCAGAGTGAGAGCCTGAGGAGCAAAGACACCTGAGGGATGCCTTTCATCCCACTCGACTCAGAGATGCTTGTTCTCCAAGGGGCAAGGCAAGGCACTGAGGCAGCACCCCCAGGCCTGAGGCTGAGAAAAAAGAATTGATGAGAAGCAGTTCTCCGCGTACCCCAATGAAGGACCACTGAATCCCTCCAAGCCAACAACATTCTGATAGAGAGAAGCGTCCATGCATTTAAGTGGATCCAACAAAAAGGGTGTGGATGTTTAAGCATGCCATGGTTTGAGTGTTAAGTGTCGTTCCCCTCTCCCAGTTTCATGTGTTAGCGTCTAGGCCCCCTAGTTGGCATTCTTGTGAGCAGAGGGAAACATGAGGATGTGGGAGTCTAGTGAGAGGTCTTTAGATCTTGGTGAGGTGAGTACAACACCGTGAGTCAAAATAAAATGGCGGTCTTTATGAATTGACTGTCTTAGGTATTCACCGGAGGGATGGAAAGCTAGCTGACACAAACACAGCAGGTGCCCAATGACAATATAGAAGCCAGAACCAGACTGAAGTGTGAGTTACCCAAGAGGGAGAGATGTGTTTGGGATGAAAGTAGGAGCACAGCACTAAATTAGATGAGGAACCAAAAGACACTTCAGCCACTGTTCAGGTTCAGGCTAGAAGCCCAAGAACCAAGTGTTAGAAGTACTTCAAAGCATCTATGTGCACGCATATACACATGTACACGAACACATGTACATCCACACATATGAATGAATGTACACACATGTACACACAAACTAAAGGAGGATAATCTGGTAGGCAGAGGGAATTCACTGGAAGAAAAAAAAAGAAGCAGATGAAATAAGTCTGAAAAAAAAATTGAAAAAAGTCTGTCCAATTTAGGAAAGACATAGATTTGAGAAAAGCTGAAAACAGACTTGAAGGCAGAGGCATACTTGGTGGTGGAGAAATACTTGGATCCTTCTGCAGAACAGCTGGACACCAGGGACTGACATTCTCACATGCCTCTGGCCGAAGAAAGGAGTGCAATGGCTCAGAAAGGAACTGACATGCAACTGACGAGGAATCAGCCAGCCACAGCGCCAAGTTCTACTCAGTGGACAGATCACCGCCAACAGTCCTGTGCCCACACATGAACTTTACATGCAAAGGTGAAAGAGAGAAGCATTTGCAGCCTTATAGAGACTTAGCCACTGTCCTGCTGGCATACATCGTATGAGGGACAGCTTTCAAGAAAACCAAATATTTAAAACAGGCAACCAATTAACCTACCAACCAAACAGACAAGATCCCTGAGTACTGTCAAAGAAGAGAGCAGGAAAACGAATGAGTAGGACGTAATATTTTCTGCATTAATATTTAATAAATTTGCTAAATAAAGATTCTTAATAGAAGAGATACATTATTTAAAACAGGAGCAGGTGCATCAGGAACCCTGAAATAATAGACCCCAAAGAATTAAAATTTCTCCTGGGAACCCATGCAGGGTGAGTCTTGGTGCCAGAGGAGCAGCTAGCTCTCTCTTATGTAATGAATCTGTATGTGTGTGTGTATGTGTGTGTGTTTGTGCATGCATTTGTATGTATAAATTATACATGAAATATTAACTGTCCAAAACTTTTTAGTAGCCATAGAGAGATAATTGGCCTTTTTAAAATTTGCTGTTTCAGAGAGAAAGCACTAAAAGGAGAGCTTCTGAAAGATAGAAAATGTATAGAGGGGAAAAAGAGCAAGCAAATAACAAACAAACAAAGCCCAGAGGCTCAGATAAGACAAGCTTAGTCTTCACTTGATTCAGAGAATTAGGAGGAATGCTTTTGGAGGCATGACTTATTGACACCTACATTACTGGCTTTGGGAGAGATTACACAGGTTAAAGACCTGCCAAGAACTTTATTTATGCATTTGGGTCAAAATAATGATCTTCCTTGGAAGTATACTGGGATGCAAGCAAGAGCATAGTCATAATTTATCAACAGATGGGGAGAGAGATGCATAGCAAAGCAGCAGAAAGTATGGAGAAAGAATAGACTGGAGGAAGACAGAATTCACGGGGGCCTGAGAACTGTTGACTGCAGAGGGCAGAGGCAGGCCCTTCTGGGTGCGTTCTCTCACAGGGGGGTTGTACCCTCCTTCCTGGGTGTTTTTTTTGGGGGGGAGGGGAGTCTCCCCTGATGTATTTCAAGTTTTTACCACTGTGTATTTGAGTTTTGTATTTCCAGCAAACAGCCCGGTTCCTCCATAAACGTTCTGCTCAGTGGAGGCACGTTCAAAATGGTCTGTTGTTATATTTTTTAAAGGGGAGAATGCTGAGACAAGTAAGCATTTGCTGACTGCTGCTGTTGTGGAGCTGGGGCAAGGTGCTGTTTTGACAAAGGACACCCTTCCTCCTAGGCCGTGCTGCCATGTGCTGACACCGCACCAGGATCTGCTGAAACTGTGCTCGGTCTGGGGATGCAGGTAGTTCTCAGGAGTCATTTATGGTTTGACATCAACCCATAGCTCCCTGCTCATCCTGGCCATATGCTAGACAACAAAGACACAGGGATAAATACCACCCAGACTCTAGGGTTCAGGAATCCACGGGTTAATCAGACATAAGCTTCTGTCCAGTCACTGAGAGAACAATTGTAATACACGGGATTGAACTGAAGTGGGCAAAAATCAGGCTGACAAGCCAGGTGGGGAAAGGATCAACTTGGGGCTGTCTTAAAACATGAAAATCAAACTGTGTTTACTAGACTGGCACATTTTTCCGTCAGCAATTCTCAATCTGGCTACGCAGTGGACTCCTCTAGTCATTTTTAAACTTGGCCTCGTTCCAAATGTCATAATGTAAAAGCACTCCGGGGGTGGTGGAGGAGGAGAACATCCGTCTATTTTCAAAGCCCCCAGGTTATTCTGGGCAGACATGGTTATAACCTGCCACGTCAGGAGTGGGGATGGAGGATCTAGGGAGGACAAAGCACATTTGTCCTTCTCTTTTCTTCACCTAAGCCTCAAGGATGATTTAAATGCATATTCTGGATAGGATCTTGGCTGATTCTCACAGAGGCTAAAGTCTTTGTGGGCAACCAAATGTCATTCCTGTTTTACAATGATTGAGAGTTGGGTGTCTACTAAAGGTCCCGCATGTGAAAACAGAAGTAGTGTCTTTTTGAGCTCTGTTTCATTGTTTCACAAGTACTAAATCAAATTCACAAAGCAATATGAGGCAGACATTATCATAATGTTTTATAGACGAGGAAATCATGAGAATCATGAGAGTTATGGCATTTGTTCAATGTGGCCACAGATATTAAACCACTGAGTATATCAAATGTCAAACCCTATAGCTGTGGTGTGCTGAAGGTCCCTCATGGGCCCCCTGCAGTCACTGGCATATACCACAGTGAAAACACTGTGGTTATATTAGTCATTTTTATGTTATAATAGAACATAACAGCAAACATGGATTTCCTTATTTATGTGGCTTTTACTTTTGGAGCTTCCATAACTTTGGGCTCCTGGTGAGCTAGCACCTCAGCATGGGAACCATGTCTTAAAGAGCCACTCACCATATGAACCATAAGAAAAGAAAAAAAAATCAACATCCCACAATCCTTTTTAATAACAGGGAGGGAGAGCACACTGTCAGTGACCTAAGGTCAAGGCCCCCACATCTCAAAGGTTCCACCTCTTTCTAATGGTCCTCAGTGTCTAAGACTCTTTTACCATGTCAACACAGGTAGACCTGAAGGGCACTGTGTTCAGGCACAGAAATAAGGACACTGAGGGTCTCCTGCATAAGTGAAGCCTAAAAAAAAACCCAACCTCATAGAAGTTCAGAATATAACAGAATATAACAGCAAACACAGATTTACTTATTTATGTTAGAGGTTATAGATTTTATTTTTCTCTTATATTTAAGGATATAAAAGAGAAATTTAAGGATACATGAGAAACATAAATAAATGCATAACCTCTAAAATCACTAAAAAGCAGGATTTTCCTGGGTTCTTTATTACAAATTACAAATTGGAACCTGACCATGGATGTGAGGGGTGAACAGACATCACATGTCTTCAAGCTGCAAGACTTGAAGAAGGAATGGAGGTCACTGAGGGACAGAAATAAAAGGTGAGGGATTTGGAGAGTCACTGGTGATGGAGAATGGGAGAGATGGAGATGGGGAACTAGGGATACTGGTGTCCACAGACCCACAGATGATGCCACTAGATGGGAGCATTATGGGCTACATCCTTCTGCACACTGGGATTATAGGCTTGTGCCACCAAGCCTGGTTTGTTTTGATTTTAATCTCGGCAAATATGGACTGAGGTTGGAGAGTATTCTCTAACAAAATGGCATTTTTCCAAGATCTAATATCTACAGCAGGTAGTGACTGATGAACCAACAGAAAGGTTTGCAGAATTCTTACGAATGGGCTTTTGGGATGTTGGCGGAGGCTCATGTTACATATCTTTAGCAAAGCTGACGTGAATCCTGACTTCTGAACAGCAGGAATAGGGAAGAATGCTCTTCAATGAGTGAGTTCACCAAAGCCTAGTGACCAGATGGGTGAAAGAAAGACTGTGTCTGCGATCTCTCTCCTCTCTCTCTGTCTCTCTGCACATGTACGAAAATTCATAACAAATAAATAAAGGTCAGAATTCACTCACATTATGATAGTTTATCTAATCCCTATCTACCTAGGGTCTCACTGTTGAAAAAAATTTAACTGCCATTTACAGGTAATCCCCCAGTCTCCAACACAGTAAACAACAGTATTAAACTGACAGTATTAAACTGGAATAAGAGTTGTAGTGTACACACAGATGAGAAAATGTATATGCTGATATATATATGGTAGTAATAAGGAAAACCATGGGCTTTAACTTAATTCACAGTATCTTCTGCTGCCCTGGCTTTGATGCTGAGGAAAAGCCACAGACTGTCCTGTGTCCTGGTTGAGGTCACATAGCTGCCAAGTAGGCAGATCCTACAGGCTCTCTGAAGTCTGCTAACCACCTAACATGTGGAGAGAGGACCCGAGCTGCACTTTGCAAATGACCTTCTGGATCATTGCACTCTCTTACTCCTCATTAACCCCACCAAATCCTGTGTAATTCAAAAACAATCCAAAAATTCCAAAATCAAACAATTTCAATGTATCATCCCGTTGGCAATCACGCCAACTGAGAGCTCTCTGGGAGGCCAGCATCTAATTGATTTCACATAAATGCCTCTCTTCAACATCCCATTGTTTCAGCTCATTGATTATTTCATTTGGTGCCTCACAGTGAAGTCAGAATAAATGGATACTCTCCCCACATGGGTTAGGTAGCTCTCCTGATAAACCTCCAGCAGCCACATTTCCTGGCTTTTTCCCCAAATTTTTGTTTCATAAAATCCTATCATTTTATCTCATAAATCAGCAATCAAAATGCCCTGTAAATTTTAATACTGAATTAGCTGAAGTCATCAAACTGGCAGAAAGAAGCAAAATCTCTTTTTCTGACCAAGCGTTTTTGTTAGTTGTAAGGTATGGTTGCCATGGAACTGTGAGCACCACTCGCCCTCAACTGGGCACAGAAGGAAACAGGCACAAAGACTAATGACCCCAGTGAGAGGCAGGGAGCGCAGAATGGGGTTTTTTAGAGTGTGAATCAAAAGAGCATTCCTGGAGCTTGGAGACAGCTCAGTGGGTTATTGGTATAAATATGAAGCCCCATGCTCAATGCCCAGGACTCAGATGGAAATCTGGGCATGGTGAAGCATCACTGTGATCCCAGTGCTGTGGAAGCAGACAACGGAAAAGAAACCTCCTGGGCCTCACTGGCCCAGTAGTGCAGCCTAAATCATCACTAAGGTGACCTAGTCACAGACCCTGTCTCAGTAAACAAAGCGTACAGTTTTTAAGGAATGATACCTGAAGTTGACCTCTGGCCTTTCCCAGGCAAGGACACATATACATGTTCAGCAACACACACACACTCATACTCACACACACATGCAAAACTTTGGAGTCAGATATAGAATACATTTTTAACCAACGCCAATTTCCATGGAACATTCATCATTCCTGCTACTAACAGCCGCCACACATTCTTACAAACTCTTACCTCTCATCTGAAGGAGACCCTGACCCAGGGATCGTGCTTATTTGTGTGTCTGTCTGCTGAGCAGGGCTTGCCCGCCACAGTCTACAATCTCTTGGTGTATTTTGCTCACATCTGAATTGTAATAAATAGGTGCTCTGGGTTATGCTTCCTGTTCATCTCCCTGCTGTTTATGGTTCCCTCGAGCACTTTGAGAGCTCTGTTAGTTTAGAAATAACTGTCATGTTTGACTATTATTCATTAAATAAAAGATGGTTTCTTTAAAAGAGAAGAAATGAGGGCTGGGAGCGGGGTGTGACTCGGTTGGTAGAATGCCCATGATCGTCATCCCCCTGTCTCGACACTGAGTCTTTGGAGTGCCATTAGGGCATATAAACAGTCTTTTAAACCCACGTTTCCAAGGCAAGGGAATACCACAGGCAGATCTAGAGCAGTGAGGCTTTCGTGCTGTGGACTCAATTACATTTTGAGGGGTACACTGATTGTATTTCACATGTGGAAGAGAATGAATTGCTGTGGTCAGAGACTGGTCTGTCGCTGATCATTTCCAATGGGTCCACTCAGTTCATGCATGTATCTTCTCTCATCTTGTGTATGTGACTTGCTTAAGCCAATGAAATATGGTAGATGCAGCTCTCTGGAGTGCCAGATCCCAGGTTAATAAACCTTCGAGCTTGTGGTCCATCTCAAGTCCATTTACAGAATTCTAAGAGAAACCCAGTGAGAAACCCAGACACCCCACACATTTCATCCCTCTCAGCTGAGATGCTGAATGCATTTCATTCACACTAGCGCCTCTGGCCTCATGTAATACTCCCCCCTCCCCCCAATCACTACATAGCTTACTGTCTGCCAAACCCTGCCCCAAACCACAAAGTAAGCAAATGATCTCTGTTTTCCCAGTCACTGAGTTGTGGAAGATACATTACATAACAATAAACCTTGAAATACACGTTGAAGTGGTAGAAATGGGAACAAGCTGAACACAACATACACTTCATAAATTTGTTTGAAGTCTTCAGTGTTGTCTAATTTTGCTTACTTTCTGATGACCATTACTTCTAAATAGTAAAAGTGGTATAATAACTGGATGAATAATGGATTTCGACACAGCAACAAATAGTGCTGATAAGCTTTGTCAGTTTGATGTATATGCAAAGAAAGAAAACTGATTTGATGTAAGACCCTTAAGGGACACTTAAATATAGGCTAAGGATCATACACACGGATAGGAGCTCAGTGCAAACCATCATAGTTTTATCAATATATAGAAAAAGACATTGCAAATTACAAGGATCTTTTTCATTTTTACTTTAGAGTATTTAATTCAGAAGTTACCTATGTAAAAAAAATGACAGTCAAAAAATATACAACTATCCTGGGGAAGTTTGACATTATTACTTTAAAGAGTTAGTTCAGAGGCATGAAGGTGAATTGTATAACACAAATTGACCAAATACATGCCTCAGCAGGCAGATAGATGTGTAAGCACACATACTACACAACGCAGAATTCTAGGCCATGCTGTAGGAAGGTGCTATAATGTGGGTGGTACCTTGAAAGCCATGCTGCTTGGCAGTGCTGTACAGAGAGCCTTTTGTAGAGAATGCAAAACATGATTTTGCCCTGGAAAAACCTGGGGTGCATGTAGACAGATGATTAAAGATGGCACAGCTATGTGAACGCATAAACACATAACTGACCATCTGGGCGAAGGTGGAATTTAGAAACTGAGCTAGCCTGGTCTTGTTGAACGTAAGGACAGTAAGAAGTATAAGATGCACAGAAACCCACTATGGACACAGATGATGCAGCTTACCTGACATGCTGATGGGTGGGTGTGGTTTAGGTCCCAGTGGGAAGACACTATGTCAACAGACTTTTTGGCCATGTTGAGTAAGTTCATCCAGCCTTGGAAAAGCGGTAAGTGAAATGGGGCATCTTCAGAGTAGTTAAGGCCTTCAGGAATGTTTTCCACAAGAGCGATTCTTAAAAATAAATAAAATATAAAAAATTGAAAAACAAGTAACAACTAGTCAAATTTGAAGCCATTAATCTTTCTTAACACACACACACACACACACACACACACACACACACACACACGGAATCATGGAAGGGTGCTCTTTAAGTTTTCCAGTTATTTATGTAATTTTTTTCTAGCAATTTCTGTTTGTCTACCAAAGCCTCTACCCCAATCTGAGTTGCTTTGAAAATTGATGTGGTTTTTCTTTAGTTAGTACTCACTTATATTCCAGGAAAATCTAGGACATGCCCTGATGTTGAGTTTTAAATTAGTCTTGAAAGTGAAAATATACCAGGGCTTCCTGTAAAGATATTTTCTTCAGAAACATATTCCTAATGTTTCCCCTGGAACAAGCCAATTCTTTTTGCAAGATAACACTTCTGAAAGCTGTTTGAGAGCATGAATGAAGTTTTCCATATCTGCAGTATCTAATACAACGCTATATCTATATTGGAATTCAATGAATGTAGTTATTATGGCTTAACACTTCTATTAGTACTTCCCAGCTCAAGGAGAAAAGCAACACTGAGAAAAAAAATTTAGAAAATTGCCTGGGTTAGAGCTGCGTTAAAGTCAGAGATGAAGAATATTTAGAATAGCTGGGTTGTGGTGGGGCGTGCTTTGATCACAGCACTGGGGGGCAGAGGCAGATGGATTTCTGTGACTTCGAAGCCGGCCTCATCGACAGAGTTCCAGAACAGCCAGGGACACACAGAAAAACCCTGTTCTATAAAAAACCAAAGCAAAACAGAAAGAATATGTAAATGATGGTAATAATCACATTTTAGATAAATCAATAGCATCCTATTGATCTTCCTGCTTTTGTATTTTTACTATAGTGGAAACATGTCTACAGAGGGCGTACCTCTTTGGCCTTGCACAGTTTTCAGATTCTGTTTTCCACTAAGACTTAGGCGACACATAGATTCTTCTGCTGTTTATTTTTGAGATTGCATTTCAACTACCATATTTCTCCTTTCCCTTTCCTCCCATCAAGCTGTCCCATAGTTCCCTCCCCAATTCTTCAAATTTATGGTCCCCCTTTCCATCAGACACATGGATTCTTAATGAAAGGATGAAAATTTGTTTTGAGTTCACTAAATGTATATTCTTCTGTAAAGGGAGAAATTTCCAGCTTCAAGAAATCATGTATTAAATGTTTCCATTCACAATGATCTGTTTTAGCCAGAGTTGAATGCTAAGAGACAGGTGCATAGTTTGGAGCTGGAATGGAACTCAATGGAAGGTCATATACTTATCATGCATGAGGTCATGGGTTCTTAACACTATGTACACACATACATAGTGCACACACATTGTGCACACACATTGTGCACACACACACCTTTTCTACATAATCAGAACTAAATATATAATTATCAAATTGTTTATTTATTTTTTAGCTTTCACCACACAACTTAGCATTTCTTTTTCTTGTTGTTATTTTGTCTTTTTCTTTTTTCCAGAGCTGAGGACCGAACCCAGGACCTCTACCACTGAGCTAAATCCCCAGTCCCCAACTTAGCATTTCTTAATAAAATTAACTGGTACTATTTTTGAGACCCCTTTTAGCCAGAATCAGAAAAATTTAGAAGTATTGCTAAAAATGGTCTTGTATACTGGCTGAATCTAGAACATCAGAGCTAGACTGAAGTTTGGGGGTATGGCCCAAGAGATTCTCAGTGTTGGAGTACTATCACTACTTCTACCTACAAACTCCCTAATGTTTGCTGGTTCCCTAATAGGAAGAGACAATCATGTCATAGCATGTTACACAGAAGTGACTGTGAAAGTTCTCAAGCCTGTTTCAGACACAGTGACTTGAGTAGGAATCACACTACAGTGATAGATAAGACACGAGTAAGAAGTGATCTGAATGTGAATAGAGAGGAAAACTCTACCTTCCTGACACAGATCTGAGATACAGGAGCTTCGGAGAATAAACCAGAACCTGAAGATATGCAGGGTTGAGGGAAATGTTTGGTATATGAACCAAGGAGCCAAGGAGCAAAGCAAGGTAGGAGAGTGTGATAGCAGCTCGTGAGGTGGAGGAGACGGGAAACATGCCTAGAGCCAATACCGTGGAGGTTGGGAACTGAGAGGAAGAGTTTGGACATAGTTTTGATGCGTTTGGCTGCAACCAAATGTGTTTTCAGGGGCCAGCTCTGATAGTGCACATTGCGTGTGACTTGGAGGGAGACAAGGGGAATTCTACAATGACCAGAAGAGGGTAGAGGAGGTCAAAACGCTCCTGGCTAGAAAAGCAGGAAGTTGGAATTAAGTAAACGGGGATATGAGGCATGCAGCAGGCATTTTAGAAGCTTTAGATAGGTAGTAGAAAGAGGCATAGATGAGAAACAGACAGATCACGCAGATTCCGATTTTCCTGCAGAGACAGCATCTGTCTCTGAGCTGGCGCTGGAGTCACCACCAATGGTCTCTTTACAGGGGCCCTCACCCTCTTCCAAACTGTTTTATTCGAGGGTTTTGCCCAAGGTGAACTTCCTTCCTAGAGGTTCCCCACTGGCCTGCGGGCGCTGTCACCCCGCCCCCAATGAGGACGACACCTTTCCACTCTGCCTGCCTCTGCGCAGCTTCACAGGATTCAAATGCCTTGTCTGAGGATTTCTACCACAGTTGCATCTTCTCTTCCTTCTCTCTGGACTCCGACAGAGCAAGTGCAGCCCCATGTATCAACTTCGATACCAGCCATTGAGTGATTCCTCAACAAACCTCCTAATTTCCAATTTAAACATCATTTCTATGGGTTTCCCTGTATATATAATACAAGTGATATTTCCTTATTATCAGTCTCCCTCATGGTGATCTGTTCTTCCCCTGTCATCCTAAACATCACTCTCAAAATTCCCATGTCCAAGATTGCTTTCCTAGATTATGTGTGTGTGCACACATATGTGCACACACATCTCTGTTTTTATGTGTTGTGTGTGCATATGTGTGTTCATCTGTGTGTTGTATGTCTGTGTACATGTGTATGTGCATAGCTCTCTGTCTCTCTCTCTCTCTGTGGTGTATGTATGAAGCAAGGAACATGCCCCACTGGTCCAGGTTCAAATCCCCAGAACCTAAGATACTGCACACAAAGTGTCCAAAGAATCTGTAAATGTTACTCCTTAAAACCTGAACAACTGAACAGAAGAGAAAAAGAGAAATATTGTTTATTGAGCATAGTGTTTCTGATTTATTGCATTACCTTGCTTAATTATACACTTCTAAACGATTAAGATAATATGTCTTATATTATGCATTTTTATTAAAATAATAAAGCCTGGAAAAATCTGAACAACTGGAAGCATGGGGATTATGTCAGTTAGAGATAATAAGGAACTTGAAGAAGAAGGTAAAATGGGACTTGCAAAATGGTTGCAAAGGCAGATAAAAATGAAGAAAAGACCTCCATGAAGTCTGATGTGAAAGAAATGTCTGTTTTCTTGAATGGTAGACTATGAAGCCGATGAGAAGATTCTGGGGGACGGGGGGCATTCACGAAGGGAGACAAGACAGGTTCAGGAGAACTGAGGGTTTAGGAAGTCAAGGTGTTGTCTACTCCAAAACTCACAGAGGTGGTAGAGAGCCACTGAAAGCAGACATTTTAATTCCAGCCACACGCGAAGCCCAATTATCTAATGGAAGAAGCTAGACAGAGCAAGAATAAATGACTCAAGGTCATCAGCAGTTTCAGGCTCCCTGACACACAGTGCACACATTTCAAAACCATCCAACAAACACTAAAGCCCCCTGCCCCCCCCCCATCAAACACAATGAAGGTTATAGCATAATCGTGCACTTGCAGATTGCTTCATGCCAAGCCGTTCTTTCTACTGTGCCAAGTAGCCTCAGCTGAGCATATGAACAACTCAGGATCCCTCCTCTCGTTTGGAAATCCTGGTGTTTTTGTCATTGAATCTATAGATAGAATTCATGGCTCATCTATGAACTTGAAATTTGGCATTTTTATTTTACTTACTCTCTAGTTAAAATTCAGCATTCCCTTCATTTATGAACTCAGGGAATAAATCAGAGAAATTCTAGCAGAATCTTTTGTTTGGGCAGCATTAAACATTTTCACACCTTTAATCCCTTCACCGGGAAGCAGAATCAGGTGGGTCTCTATGTTCAAGGGCAAATAGAGCTGCATATCAAGGTCCTGTCTAAATTCTTAATTAATTAATTAATTTGCTTTTTTTGATATCTAGGTTGTTTCTATTACCCACAAAATAAGGGAAGAAAGATAGTAAGAGTGAGAAAGTAGATTTCTGCAGGAAAATAACATTATTGGATCTGACAGCCGTAGTTGCACACATGAACTCACAAAGGCTGACACTGTATTTATAAGACCTACATAAGATCAAGCCAGCCAAAACCCTGACATGGATGAGGAAGGGCTCTGAAGTCCCACCCCTAGCTGAGCGAGCTATTGGCAGTTGTTGGCTGATGAGAGAGCAAGAGTTACTTTTCTCCAGGGTAGCAGGCCCAAGAGACTATTACCCACACTCTAGTAAATGATCCCACAACCATGCATGTGCAGGAAATTAAGTGATGGATTTGGTGGGTTCCAGGTGAGGAGAGAGGAAATGAAGCTGGGAGAGGAGAGACAGAGACAGAGGACATGAAGTAGAGAAGAAGAGAGAGAGAGAAGTTGAAGTTGAGAGGGAAAAGTGGGTGGGGATAGAGAAAGATCTGGAGAAAAAGAAAGAGGAATTAGGGGATGGTGGACTGGATGTAAACATATTTTATGCATGTATAAATATTAAATACCTTTTATCTTTTTGAGGCCAAGATGATGTCATGTACACTACTCTTCACAGAGCAAAAATAAGGAGTATGCATGTTGATTGTCCCACCACACTTTAGCCAAGGTTCTAAGGTAGACCGCGACATTTTCTACAAAGTCTCTATGCTGAAAGCCTTCAGCCTTCTCAATATCAGGGCTGTAAACAATTGTGAAGCCAGGGGAAGTTGCCACGACTATACCTTTAATAATATGGAGCCTTATTTGCCATGGCCAATGGAGAGAAAGATTCTGTAAATTCACCAGCAATAGACCATGGAGTTCCACGAACTTTCCAAAGGCATGGATTTTCACCAAAACCTAGTGACTTGGCAACATGGCAACTTCATATTACTCTCAGGATGATACAGACATTGAAAAAACGGGGTCACATTTGAATTTCCCACCTAAGTAAAGAAAACAAAGAAGACAACTGGTACCAATCCTGATTTGAAGATGCAATCACTTGTGACTGAAATGCTAATGGTGACGTTTAATTCTTTTAGAACGTCAACTTTTTGTTTTTACAACTACAGTTAAATTACATTTTTAAAACATTAACAGTCTGTGATATCGCCTCTAGCGCAATCATAAAGGTGTGGCATTCTGACAAGTGAAAATGTACACTCAGTTGTTAGAGTGTTCCAGGACCACACCTGCAGTGAACCGCGTCGTGGATTATAGCTAAAAAGCTTGAAGGACAGCAGGCCACAGCTCTGAGGAACGATGAAAGTGTGTGATGTAGACAGCCACTACTCTCCATCACGTATTGTATCATCTTTGGCACATGTGCCAGAGCTACTACGAGGTATAAAATAGGAGGACGAGGAATGTGGAGGAGGGAGAAAAGGGGCAGGAAGACAGGTACTAGTGACATGGGTACAGAGACACAGAGACTCACAGAGGTAAAATCAAAGAAACGTCATAACGAAACCCAGTATTTTGTAGTGTTAATATGCACTAACAAAAGAAAAGAAAAAAAGGAAACATTGAAAAGCCATCAGTTACCAAACAAAAGAATTTCCTTGCTTAAATAATATTTGTTTGTTAGGTGTGTGTGTGGGCATGCATGGTACAACATAATTATATAAATGCAAATATTATAGGGCTACAGACACTATCCCATGTCACTTAGCATGTAACAGTTCTACTAAGCTTCATGTGGCTTATGCTTTCCAAGTAAAACATTTCAAATTGATATGTGATCCTGAATTTTGACTGTGGAATTGATTCTTGTAATGAGCCTGAAAAAGACATACCAGACCCAGTCAGACTGGAGACTCTGGCAGAATAAATGAAATGTGATATGTTAAACGCTACACATTTATTTCTTTATTGTAAGCTCTGATTCTACACAGTTTGCTTGCTGCCTATGTAGTCATCAGCCCATGCTGTCATACATGTGCGCTAACAGGTTGCATTTTAATACTGGGTATATTTGGCTTTACACTGCCTCTCATCCAAGTAGAATTGCCATCATAGTCAGAATTACAGCAGGTTTTTTGGCTGCAAGTTTTTGAATGAAGTATTTCCACAGAACATTAGCTTTCCAAGCAATTCCATTTGAAGTACTCAGCAAAAAGACCAGACTTGTTTATCCATCTCAGTTTCAAGAAATGCACCAGTGGGGTGTGGTGGTACACTGATCATCCCTGCAAGCCAGACAGGCCACTAGCTCAAGATCAGTCTTTACAAAACAGTAAGACCTTGTCTCAATGCAAAATAAAAAAAATACAAACAGCCAGATACACACACACACACACACACACACACACACACACACACACACACACAGAGAGAGAGAGAGAGAGAGAGAGAGAGAGAGAGAGAGAGAGAGACTAAAATGTAAAAAGAAAAAAAACAAATGAACTATGAACTAGAAGAATAAGAAGATACTGGAGGCAAAATATCAGTATCAATCAATCAGCCAATCAATTAATAGTGGGAGTTTGAAAGCTATAAATCAGGAAGCAAGAAGTAACAAGAGTCCAGATTTGGCAGCTTTTTCTTTTGTTTTTTTGTAAGTACTGAGAATTGAACCCAGGTCTTCCACATGGCAGGCAAGGACTCTACAACTGAAC
>CM053759.1:16833895-16914605 GCA_028658305.1 Pachyuromys duprasi | reverse complement strand
CTGTTAGTGGACTTGGAGGGGGCGGGGAGGAGGGAGATGAGGGAGGAAGTGGGAGGGTGAGAGGGAATGAGGGAGGGGGCTATGCCTGGGATTCAAAGTACCTAACCTGTGATTGATATAAAAATAAATAAATTAAAAAAGTTGATTATAAAAAAATAATAATGGAACAAAATTAATCAATCATTTAAGTAATCAATTAAATGATTACAATAGAGGACCTAAAGAAGATCCTGTGATCAACTGAGTTGATTACTAAAAGAAAGAGCAGAAACCAGGACACATGACAAAGCCAGGAAGGAAGCGTTTGCAAAGAGGGTGTGTCCTGCAGGCTGCAAGGCTTGGACATGGGTTAAGGTGCAGAACTGAGTTAAAATTCACAGAAAGTCATTTGATCACCAAAAATCAGCATGCACATATTCTGTTAAACATATTGATGTACAAAGAATAATGTGCCCATCTGCAATTGTAACCACTCTAGACATATTTGTAATGGTTTGTGTCTATCACCTTGTACATTCTTGAACTTTATATTATGGTAATATATGGAATGGATTCTTTTCAGCTATAGACTCACTGAAAGGAAAATTTTAGTGGAAGACTGTATCTGTCATATCAATGAATAAAATTTAAAAATTTAAAATTTAAAAATGAACTGAGCATGATGGTGCATGACCACAATGCCAGTATTCACAAAGCTGGGGCAGGAGAATTGGGAGCTTGAAACCAGCCTGTGCTTACTCCTGAAGAGAAAAAGGAAAAAAGAATTGAAAGCAAAAACTTAATACAATAGCAGCCATTGTCAAGAGCTCACAAGATGCTATCACTGCTTTGGAACTGTGGGAATGATCACGCCTTGTTATTTTGGGGAATATGTACGTACTGCAAGACCACATATCCACATCAGAAGTTCATTTCTGAAACATTTTGATAACCTTATTTCAACCTTATTGGTATCCCTCACAATAATTTGTATTTTAACTTATGCACCCAATGGGAAAGTTCCAGAGACTTCACAGGTTTATAGCAGGGTCCTTGGCATAGGAAGGGTTAAGACCCTCTCTTTAGATGGCTGAGCCTTTTTTGATCATAGATCATTGATGACCATTGATCCCCCTTTATTTCAAATAGCTCTATTTCCTTTATGTCTGAGGGCTTGGAAATGGAAGAGATTTTCAAGAGAATTGGGTCAAAGCCAATTGTAATATTGTAAATGCCTAATTACTTTGGTTAGTATAAAATCCGAGACAGGAGAAAGGCAGGAAGAAAGTACTGGATAGAACTGAACAGAGGGAATGTGTATTTCTCAGGAAAGCCAGGAAAACCAGCCTTATTTTTTCTTTTAATGAATATCACATCATGAATCTAGAGTAAAAATACAAATGGATATAGCACTCAGAGTATTTGTTGGGGTTCAGACTTCGCTTTGCTAATGAGTTCCAGGGGACAATCCCCCAAATGGTGATTAGCCTTCTTTGGTACCCTGACTTTACCTGAAGGTCTTTACTGCTTGCTGTGTTTGCTCACTCTTCCTTGCAAGGAGAGGTGCTAGAAATCACCTTTGAAAGGATTTGACTTATTGCTGTGACCTATTATTTTATTTCCTTTTCCAACCAACAGCTGGGTTCTCTCCAGGGGCCCTCGCTAATTAGTCTATGCTCAGAGCTCATTTGCATGCCATTACCACCCCAGCCATATTATCCAGAAAGGAAAGAAAGAAGTAGGTAGAACTCATTAAAACCACCTTTGAGCCAACCCTGTGAGGGCTGCTGGGTCTTCAGGAGACCTCAGCCTAAGGCCACAGCACCTTCTGACACCAACTGGGAAGGAAGGGTGGAAGGACAAAATCTTTCCCCTCTTTTCATGGTGCTTTATAATGAACTATGGATGAGTGGACTGTGAGGACTGAGGGAATTAGAAGGAATAGATGTGAGAAAAAATCTTTTACCTTGTTAATAAGTTTAAGATATAATTCCCTTATTCATAGCATGCATTGATCCTCTAAACTTACTGTGCTCATCAGCATTTTTAATCTAGTAACTACAAATGTATAATCTCGTGTGTGTGCGTGCATGTGTGTGTGTGTGTGTCCCTGCACTGAGCTGGTAAAAAGTGAAATCTGCTAGATTTAACAGGTGTTCTAAGTGTTACCCTGAGCTTTGTTATTTTCTTGAATGGAGAACTCACCATGGTGACCAAGCTGAATTTGAACTTTCCACTCTCTTGACTCAAGCTCCCAAGAGTTGGGATGATAGGTATGTGCTTCCTTGCCTTGTTCTGAAACTCAATTTTTTCTAAGTAGCCAAAACACAGCATCACACAAGAGATGGGGCGTTAATAGGGCTCAGTTGTCTAACTCCCAAATTTCCTTGTCCCAACAACACCTTTGTCCCTGTTCTTTAATTTGTTTTTTTGTATACTTTGTATACTTAACTTGCTGCGTCTTTCATCTGTGTTAGCCCTGGAGTAGTGCCTATGGAACTGAAATTTCAGTAGCTCCCAGGACACTTCCTTTGCTGAACAGTACTAGATTTAGATTTGCTTGATCTTTGCCTCATAATTCTATTGAGGGTAAACTTTCCAGCAGGAACACAACATGGGTGATGTATCCTTCTGAGAGTGTGATGTCAGGCATTGGGGGGATATTGGTTTCCCCCACTAGTAGTGACATTAAGTTTATTCATGTGCCTTGGGAGGTATATCCTGTTTCTCCAGCTAAACAGGACCTTTCTCCTGCTATAATTAAGCATGTGTGCATGGCTGACTTCAGTGGCAAAAATAAGCTGCTCTTTAGTATTTCATTTGATGTTTTAACACACTTCCATCTATGATTTCTGATTGATCAGGCTTACTGAGCTGACTGCAGGTTGACATTAAAAAAAGTATTATCACTTCTGTATTTGTTACTTGACAACCCTTTGTAAAACCATCCTTGCATACTTAAAAACGATTTTATTAGTACAAACTCCTGTGTTAAATTTAAAATTCAAAGCACTATCATCTTATTATTCCACTCATTACAATGCTAAGATTGTTGTACACATTGCTGGGCTTACAGGTGTGAGCCAGTAAACTTGGCTTCATTTTAAGATTTGTTTTTTATAGCCAGGTGGTGATACATGCCTTTAATCCCAGCACTTGTGAGGCAGAGATAGGTGGATCTCTGAGTTTGAGGCCAGCCTGATCTACATGCACATACACATAATTTATGTATAGATTTGAGTCTCTGCATGTGGGTATAATGCACTTTAGTGATGCCAGAAGCATTGGATCCTCTAGATCTGGAGTTATAGCAGGTTGTAAGCTACTTAACATGGTGCCAGGAACCGGACTCAGGTCCTTTGTAAGAGTAGCAGGTGTTCCCATCAGAGAACCACCTCTCCAGCCCCTTGGCTTCAACTTTTGATGTTTTAATTTTCTCACAAGGGTTTTAACTTTTATTAACATTTAAAAATCCTTTGCTTCTTTGTTTGCGGTTTTCTCTGTATGTTTTATATATGCATGTATGTATGTATGTATTTTGAGATAGAATCTCACTATGTAATCCAGGCTAGCCTCTAAATTCTGGTCATTTTCCTCAGTCTCCTGAGTGCCAGGTTATCAGCCACAGCTTGAAATGACTGTCAAAGAAGCAGCCACAGAGAGCTCGTGTTGAGTTTGAGTTGGCAACTGCAGATCCTTCTCTCCTTGAGCACAGCTGGATGGTCTGCACAGATGAAAACCTAGAATTGTTTTAAACGAAGAACAACCTTGGCTGGTGACTTGCTGATGCTTTAGGGAGGCACTGTGCTTATCAAGCACTATAATTGTAGCTAGTATTCTCTGCAGATTGTACATGGGAAGTACTGGTATTAGTCAGGGTTCTCTGAATCTATCTATCTGTCTGTCTGTCTGTCTCTCTCTCTCTCTCTCTTTCTCTATCTATCTATCTATCTATCTATCTATCTATCTATCTATCTATCTATCTACCTACCTACCTACCTACCTACCTACCTATCTATCTATATGTCAATGATCTATCATCTATCTGTGGAGAGAGAAAAAGAGACAGAGACAGAGAGTGTGTGTGTGTTTGCTCTAGGTCCATGGAGGGAGTGGCAAAGCAGACTGATGCCGGAGAGAAGAGGCTCCCTTTTCCATGGAGCAGTAACTTAGACTAAAATTCTGAAGGAATTTGTAAGAAGGAAGATGTAACCAAGTGGCTTCCTCCCTGAGACCTTTTAGTTCTACACATTACCCTGTCAGTCCACAGCAACCAGCAAATCTTCAAGGCCAGGAAGATATATTTTTTTTCTTGGTTTAGTATTTACACACATCATAGCAAAAAGGAAATGAAAACCAACAGAAAAGTAGGAAGGACAAGAAGCACAGCAAGAGGACAGTTAGATGACACTCCAGGATGGGATGTAGCTCAGTGGTACAGTCCATGTTAACACATGTGAGAGACTGGTTTCCATGCCTAGCACAAGAGGAGGAGGAGGAGGAGGAAGAAGAGGAAGAGAAGCCACCTAAGGCCAGGATGAAATGTTAGGGGTTTGAATTCTGGAGATAGGCAAGTACAAAGATGTGCAATATTTTAAGATGTGCAATATTTTAAAGGTAGGGGTTCTAATATTTATGTTGGGGCATCTGTAAATTTGATTTCCAACTGGCTGTATATTTTTTTAAATATAAATTCTAAACTAACAACTTTCAGATTCAAGTTGTCTGTAATTTAAACCTAAAGCCTGGCAATTTATTAGTTAATCGAGAGTCAGTTATCACTACTGGTTGCTTCTGAAGTAAGGCCCAGGAAGCAAGTGGAGGGGTCGACTTTGGTCTTTTAACACTAGCTTGGTTCCGGTTCTTCCCATTGCAGCGATGGAATCCAGGGCTTGTGAGCTACCAGGGAGCCACATGCCAGCACTGGTACCAACTCTTACCCAGTAACCAAGAAGTAATTGAGCTTTGCTCTGTCACTACTGGTGGGTGATAGTCAAGTCTTTTGCCAAGTATTCTACAACCTTTTCACTTTTCCCCCTTGTCCCTGATGTCGAGTGCAAACCCCAGCATTTGAATCCACATTACTAAGTTGTTCGGCAAATTCTTCTTTGCTCTGCCCCAAGAGCCTTGTCACACTGACTTGTGCTTCCCTGATGCTGGATAGAGGAGCATGTGACTGTTGGCCTCCATGGAGCCAACACCTTGCTTGGATTCTCTACGCCATGAGAAGACTCCTCAAACCCTTGTGAGAACTAGGATCAGGAAAGAAACCTGAGGAAAGCAGAGTTTTCTCATTCAGGAAAGTCGCATGCCACTGGCATTACTTGGAGAGCGAAAAGGAGAGTTTTGAAAAGGGAAAGTATGAAATCAGAGAGCCAGTTGGAGTGAGAAACTGCCTCAGAGGCCTTCAGCAGCCTTGTCCTTAGAGGCTACCTTCGCTCAGCATGGAGATATTTTAGTGACTGTATTCCGCGTTCACTAGGCGCAATCAGCATCATCTTCGAACATGTGCCACTAACAGCGGTTTAAAACAGTCCTTCTAAATGTGCCTTTTCACAGTCCAAATGTGGCCTACACTTCTTCAGAAGGTTGCATGTAAGAGGGGATGGAAGGACTTTGTAATGACTGAATTGTGCTGGATGATCAAATAAATTCTACAGGTTGATTCCCTTTCAGGTCTCCAAGTAGGAAAGCACATAAGCCTGCATGCCAAGGCTTTTCTTAATACAGGTTTTGGCTTCCTTTTGTGACAAAACACTTTGACCGAAAGCAACTTGGGGAGGAAAAGGATTTATTTGGCTTACACTTTCAGGTCCATCATTGAGGGAAGTCAGGACAATTTTTGAGGCCGGAACAGTAGAAGAACATTGATTTTGAGCTCATTCTCTGGCTCACTCAGGTTTCTGCTTAGAGAAATCCTGCCATCCACAGTAGGCCAGGTCCTTCTACACCAATTCATAATCAAGGCAGCCCTTCACACATTCACACAGAGCAAACTGACCCAGGCAATTGCTCAGCTGAGGACTCTCTTCTCAGATTACTCCAAGCTGTGTCAGGTTGACAACAAGGACTAACCAGGGCAATGCACTAAATCAGTTTCAATCAATCAACTTTATACGCATAAAGAGTTTTAACAATCAAATATAAATTTGAATGTAATCTAAATCTTATTTTTTTAAAAGCAAATAAATTGAGAAAAATACTTTCAAATGGTTTGTTGAAACAAGCTGACATATTAAATGGTTCTATGATTCAGGGGGCCCCTTTTATTGAGATTCGGTTTCTAGATCCTGTTGCCTTGCTATCATAGCTGTGGCTGAAGGTGACTTTGAAGTTCTATCCTTCCTGACTCTTTTGGGATTACCTCCAGAATGCTGGGACTACAGGCCTACGTCACCACACTTACAAATAGGATTTTTGTTATTGTTTGTTTGTTTGTTTTGATTTTTTAATAATAAAGATGATTGTTACTTAAATTAATTACTCTCTTTTATTTTTCAGAGTTAAAGAAACTTCTCTACATATGAAGAAAGCCTTGTGTGCATAGGTTTAATAAACTCAAATGCTGCAAATGGTCTTCAGGATAAAAGAAACCCACTCCTTGTGGCTGTGTGCCCAAGATCTGGAGTTCAGAGCCAGCCATTATTAGCAGCAGTTATTTCCTGCCACTGATGTATTCTCTGAATGCACACCAACCCACCAAATCTCTGTGTTTTGATCTTTCAAAGCATCTAGAAGAGTTCATTAAGTTCATTCATTTCTTCCTGTATTCATCTGGAAGGAAACAAGAGCTCGGGAGAGGTTTACTCAAGAGCCTAAAACCAAGACTCCTCACAGCCATAGCATTTCTCTTTCTGTGCTTTGTTGTCCCAAATCTAGAGCACTTTAGATAATGTTCCTTAGTGGAAGGGGATGGAGGAATGCTGCTAGAAGCAGCGGGATAGAGAGGAGTAAGTTGCTATGTCTAAAACTGGGACTGTCTTGCCAGCAGGAAAAGATTCATCACCATTACTCAAGACAGCACGGGATAGGGAAAACTCTCCAGGCCAGTAAGAATTGAGACAGGACACTAGGCTTTTGGCCCCCAGCTTTGTGGGTTCTAGGATTGACTGGACACAAGGCTATGTAGATAGGTTCTAGTGAATAGCATCCCCAGGAAAATAGCCCAAGGACTCTAATGATTGAGGCTGAAAAATCTATAGGATTTTGTACTGCTTTGGGCAGTCAGTACTAAGCCTAAATTCTTATAGTCATTGCTCTGGCAGGTCAGTAACAGGGATGTTTAAGTCCGATATTTTTAAAAAAATGATTGGAATTCCTAGTGCATGGAGTTTTGGGAGCTGAGATTCATAGCTATGATACAAATGCAGCTCTTGGTCAGACCAGTAAGGTGAGCCAGAGAATGGCTTCCTGTGCTGCAGCCTGCTCAGTAAGCTGACAGAGAATGGTTTTGACACATAAAAAACATCCTGTGGCTGTGCCTAGCCACATACTTCATTCTGGCAAGGGATCAGAAGTCAACAGAAGACCAAAACCAAACCAAACCAAAACAACAACAACAACAACAACAACAAATGTTCTGTAGGCATTGCTGTCTTTTAAACATAATGTATACAAGTCTGCCTGCATGGATGAACATTTGGTCCTCTCAGATAAAAGAAGGATAATACAACTTTTAGATTTGCAATGTTGTTAGGGTATGGAGGCTGGTCTCACTATTGTTGTTCAAAATGGCCTTGAATTCCTGGGCCCAATGATCCTTCTGCCATCACCTCTCAAGTAGTGTGACTGCAAATGACAGCCACTCCAGACAGCATAATTTATGCTTTCTTCCTGTTCAAGACAACTCCACAAGGAACAAAGAGGGAACTCTTATCACCAAAAATATTACCTAAATGACAATATGAATTTGTTTCATTTTACGTTTTGACACTGTGTCTCATTTTACAACCCTAAGCTCTTGTGTCTCCTGCCATAGCCTTCTGAGGGCTAGAACTACAGAGACACCATCCTTGGCAGGAATGTGGATTTTGTAACAATCATAATGTGCATCCTTATGCACAAATATCTTTTTAAGTATAGTATGCAAACAGGAAACCTGGGTGAAACTTAACTCATCCCACGAAACCCTTAATATGGCATGGATGCACCAACTCCCTTGTTGGGAGGTAGCATTTTCCATTAACTTTTTGAGCGAGAAATTGCAGGAAGCCTCCCAGAGGATGGATCAACGGACCTAAGAGTTGTGTGTCTTGGTTGGAGCTGCTATTTGCTCTTGTCTCATTATTGGTTTATAGGGCAAAGCTTCGTTAGATGGCTTATTTGTCTCTGGTGAGAGATTTAAATGCTACCGAAAAGGGAGCCTCCAGGTACCATTGGAGTGTCTGGTCCAGATGCAGAATATGAAGCTGGATTCTCCTATGGCTTAACTATTTCAGGAGCATGCAGAAACAAGGAGCTGCACAAGCTTGTGCTGTGGTGTGGCTATGGTTATCAACATGTGATGGCTCTCATCTCAGAGAATGAGCAATAGCGTGGTCATTGAAACTCTTGGGAAAATGCACATAGGTACCATTATAGCTATTTACTTTTAGACATTGGAATGACAACAACAACGATGATGACGATTGTGTGGTAAGTACTATGGTGGCAGTGGTGACAGCTGTCAATAATTGAGAATGAACATGTGTTAGGTATAAAATCACATCACTTTTGTATGGTGTAAGTATTGGCTACTTTATCGTAATTCTTTTCTTTTTATCTAATGGACAGATGAAAACATGAAAGATGTAGATATTTGCAGAGTACCAGGTGCTGTTTTTACACAGGTATAACAGTGTCATGCTCAAATCAGGCTAAGTCTCTCTTAGGCAATCACCATTTATTTGTGGTGAATACATTCTGACTTCTGTCTTCCAGCTTGAAATACACAGAACATGCTATGAAGTGTGGGGTCCTTGCCATGCAACAGCACATGACACCTGCTTGTTCCTGATGTACTGTAGCTTAGCTCCCACTGGTCTCTCTTTTCCATGCTCTGTTCTCATGCACTCACCAATCTCTGGTACCACTGCTCTATTCTCAGCTCCTATGAAGTCAGCTCCACCCCTTCAGAGCCACATGAGTAAGGAGCTTCTCTTAGCTCATTGAATGAGATGATCTCCAGAAACACCTAAGGCATTGGAAGCGACAAGACTCTACCCTTTTTGTGGCTATACAGTATGCCTTAGTGTGTAGATACCACATGTTCATTATCCATGTATCAGCTGATAGACACTGAGAGGTTGTTTCCATGTGGTGGCTACTGCGCATGGTATTAGAACAATTAAAGAGCAAATGACAACTGAAACAGGTTGGAGAGTTACATGCCATGACACTATTAATAATATTCTGCTACATTTGCAGATATGAAGCTATCATAACAGTCATCGGAGTGGCTTCACAGAGCAAATGATGGAAACAGATGCAGAGACCTACAGCCAAACATTAGGCTGAACTTGGGGAATCTTATGGAAGAGGGGGAGGAAGGATTGAAAGGGCCAGAGGTCAAGGACATCAGAAGAAAATCTATAACTAACCTGGACCCATAGGAGCTCATGGAGACTGAACTACCAACTATGGGATGGGTCTAGGCCCCCCTCCACATATGTAACAGATGTACAGCTTGGCCCTCACATGGAACCTCTAACAGCAAGAGCAGGGACTGCCTCTGACTCTGTTGCCTGCCTTTGGATCACTTTCCTCTAACTGGGCACCCTTGTCTACTATCAATAGAAGGTGTGCCTAGTCCTAGTTGATATGCCAAGGAGGATTTCTCCCCATGGGAGGTCTCCCTTTCTCTGAGAAGAAAGGAAGGGACACCCACGGGAGGGAAGGAGAGGAGAGAGAAAGGGACTAGGAGGAGAGGAGATAGGGGAACTTCCTATTGGGATGTAAAGTAAATAAATAAAATAATTAATAATAATGTGAATAAAAATTAAGAAGTTAAAACAATTAAGGAGTGGTAAGTGTCTCTTGAGTACTAATTTCACTTCCTCGTGTCAGAACATGGAAGTGGAATTTCTGGATCACGATGAGGTCAAATTTCCTCTTAATGAGGTGAAGGCAATGGGTCTTAGGCAACAGTGGGAACTAACGCCATAATTAGTAGCAGAACCAGTCTTCTGAGCTTGTCCTGTATTGTGCGGAAGTCCACCTTGTTTAATATTTCACTCTTGAAGTCCTCTGTGTCATTTGTATGTATATTGCCATGCTAGGCAGCATGCAAAGGCAGCCCAGAGGAGGCTGACCAAGGGCAACAGTGTGGGTATGAGCCTAAATGGATGTTCCCAAGCCACACTTTTTCTTTGTTCCCCCTTTGTCATATAATAAAACATTTATTATCACTATCAAATATTGTCTATATTCCATTAATACATTGATGAATTTTTAATACTGTAAGTACTACATTAATTAGCCAAATCTAGCTACAACAGCTGTCATCAATCTTTCAAAAGACTAGTCAATGCTCTCAGGAGTATAATTTTTCTCCTTAATGTCTCTTTGGATTTTAACACATTTTAAAACTTATGAACTCTATTATACAATATGATGGAGTTATTAGGTTAGTATAGACACAAGAAAAATTAACATTCAAGTACCTTCTATGAAGTTTCTTATAAATATGTAAATATTTTAAATAATGAGCAATAAACCTTTCATCCGTATTCACATTATAATTAACTTTTTAATTTAAGTAGCATCCTAGCAGCTATAAATTTGGGCTTCTGATTCACTTCCAATCACCTTCTAATTTATATTTGCTCTCATTACAACAAGGCCACGAGAAAAATTCAATATTATAATTCTCTAATCTTGAAAATTTAAAAATTCATAAGGCAAAAATTAGAATCTGTGTAGGAGATATTGAATCCAATGGAGAAAGGCTGAGCTTGAAGTCACAGGAACGTGGTGGCTCCAGGCCAGAGTCTGTCTCCCACTGAAAGCGCAACTGTATGTAGCTGTACCAGGAAAAGGGGACAGTGGACACTCTGATGTAGAAGTAAATATGTAAATATTTAAAGTAAATATTATAAAGTATATAGTTATGTAAATATTATAAAGTAGCAATGTAAATATTATTCATTTTTAAATTCATAAGATTATTTAAGCTCATTAAAATAATGAAAAATTAGATGTATATCTATAGAGAGGCAAAATGCATATACATAAAATACATGGATATTATATTTATATATTATAGTTATCATATATGATATCAGAAATAACTTGCTTGTAATAATAAAACAATAGTAAATGATGACAGTAGGCTGTAGGTTTAAATATGTTAAATGTAAAGGAGGTATTAATTACTTTTTAAAAATGTTTCAAGACACAGTCTTAACTATGTAGTTCAGGCTGGTCTTAGACATATTCTGAATGCTTAGATTACAAGTTCCTTGGCTTAAAAACCTTTGAATTCTAAACAGCTTAGACTTTTCAAGTTGTTACTCCTGAGAATGGCTTACCCAGGTAGTCATTTTAAACTGTTCAGTAACTGTTTAATGTGTTCATTAATCTGTGCCATTAATCTGTACAGTATAAGGAAATAGTATCTTGATCAGGCAAAAGAGAGACAGAGAAAACAAATGGTCCTTGTTCTTGCCTACACAGCCATGACCACCACTGAACAACTGGGTTTCCTCTTCTGAATTTCTTACTTTGGATTTTGGCGGGGCATGGGATAAGAGAGGCAATAAAGGATGAGATGAGGGTATAGTCCGAGGCAAGAATTAAGGACTCTAAAAGCTTGATGAAAATCAAAGGAAACAGAGATTCTGTGGGAAGGTAGGACCATGGTTAGCAAATAGAATTTAACTGTGGGTGAGGGTACATTAAGGAGGCAGAGGCTATGGAGGAGGTGAGGTCATCTTCTGGTCTTCAGGCTTTGTTACAGGAGCCTTTCCTCCCCTCGCCCCTGTAAATGCATTCTCCCATCCCTGGCTCCCTATCTGGAATTCAATCAGTTACTTCTGATCACATTTCAGGATGAAGATGGGGATATCCGAGAGGCATCTACAATTCTTCAGTATAGCTAATTGGACCAAGCTCCTGTCTGAAAAGAACGAATCTGCTGAGCCTGCTTTACTCTTGAAAGCGCGGAAGCATATTTCTCCCAGAGAAGGCCAACAGAATACCTTGCTGTCATGAAAGATAAAATGAGCCTGGTCTTGGTGTTTCCTGCCTGTTACAGAACTCAGGAGGCTGAGGTAGGAAGAGCACCATGAAATTGAAGCCAGACTGGGTTACCCAGGGAGTTCAAGACCACACAAGGATACAGTCTGGGTTGTAGTATGAAACCGAATTTAAAGAAAGTTACCTAGGAAATAAACACACCACCACAACAACTAGCAGGCAAAATGTGGCACATAAAGCTTGAATTTGGGTAGCTGACTGTGTATCCATGATTAAACGTCAAAGCTGATTTGGTCAATTTATTTGTTTCTTTGTGTGTTATTCTTACAAAAAGTGATGCCTAGCAGGGTTCTTGAGCAGCAATGGCACCAAGATTCGGTGAGAATCTGAGATTACATCTCAAGCTGGTTGAGCTTCCTGTACATACATGTTGTGAGCAGACAGACTGAGATCTTGGGACCTGTCTCACTCTTTTTCTCTGGCAGGCTGTGCACAGGCGCTATGTAATTCCCATGGTTTAGATATCTTTCCAGGGACACTAATGGGATTTTTTAAATTACTTTTTCAGAACATTTGATAGAATCATATTTCCCTAAACTCAGAATATAACAACAATGCCTTTTAAAATTACGACATCTGTTATTCAGGCTCTTTCAACAAGATGAATGATAATGACCCCATCTCTGCAGGTAAGCTCACAGAATCTTCTTTTTCACAGTTCTAGTGTGGTCACAACATTCCATTTCTGTGCCCTGGGTTGAGAGGTAGGTGGGAAGAAGCTTCAGAAGAGTAAAGACAGGATCAAGAATATCCCAACAAGCCCATGCTCTGAGACAACACTCACTGATGGATGTGGATACAAGAGAATGTGTTATTGGCTACTTTATCATCTAGAAATGGGGACAAAGAGAGAACTTATTGCAGTGGTTCTCAACCTGTGGGTTGCAACCCCCCACAGGGGTCGCATATCAGATATCCTGCATATTAGCTATTTACATTACGATTCATAACAGTAGCAAAATTACAGTTATGAAGCAGCAACAAAATAATTTTATGGTTGTGGGTCACCACAATATGAAAAACTACATTAAAGGGTTGCAGCATTAGAAAGGTTGGGAAACACTGCTTATGGCCTTTCTAAGAAGGAGAGCCAGCTCCTGCTAGAAGAAGTAGGTCTGGCCTAGTCTCGGGCTTCTAGGAACTCAGCCTAGCAATCCTTTATTACTGAGCCAATGCGCAGTCCTTTATGTGAAACCATAGGGCCATGTGCATAGACCACACTGTGTCACTACAGTGTGCCGTACACTGCAATCAAAAGATGTCACTGAGGTAACATCTTAGTGTGGGACATATTCACATCTGTAGAGGTAAATGAAATTATTCACATTTTGCAATACAAAACCCTAAGTAAAGTAGCCAACTGTTTTAAATTTTTGTTACCACAAATTAAATTTTTATTGTGTATGTTTAGTTTTTGTATGTATGTATATATGTCTGTATGCGGGCGCGCGTGCGTGCGTGTGTTTGTGTGTGTGTGTGTAGGTGAGGGGCATGTGCAGAGGTCAGAGGAAAACTTGAAAGGGTTTCTTCCCTCCTTCCAATATGTAGGAATTGGGGATCCAATTCAGACTTTAAGGATTGGCAGCAAGAACCTTTATCCACTAAACCATCTTGCCAACCTTTATTTTGACTTTTAAAACTATAGGCAATGGATTGTATTTTCATGCAAACTAAATATCTTCCACTGGAAAGAGTGAAGACAGATTCTCCAGCGTCTCAAAGTAAAACGTCTGCTTAGCTGCAATGGTTAAGAGCAACTCACCCAGAAAAGGAAAGGTTGCTGCCCCACCCCTAGAGTTTCTGATTTCGATTCCTAACCCTTTCCCAGACCATATTGCTGTCACTGCCGCAGGGACACACTCTGGGTTAAAAACATAATCTTGGATTGTGGGGCCTTATGTTCAAGTCAACCATTTGTCACGTACTGATTCCAGGAAAATTCCTTACCTGTTTCTGGGGGTCAGGTCTTAGTGGGGACCTTTGTATGTGGGATCTCATTTTCCTTTTTAAAATTTTATTGAAAATAAGGACTTTTCATACAGCATACATCTCCAGTCCCTTTCCCAACAATGACACTTGACTGATCCACTTCTGTACCTGTCTTTCTCTGCACTGCTGTGGTGTCTCTGTTATCTACCATGGGTACGTGTTACTAGATATACAAGGAAGACCTTTGGCTGCCATTCTTCAGGTTTTCCCAGATCACATTTGTTTCCAAATTTTCAAGAGCAGTTTTGCTTCTCGTCAGTCATCTAATTTAAAAATTTATTCTTTATCTGTGATGTGCAGATCCTGAACATAGATGCTCATGTTATCTTTCACATATGGCTGCCCAGGCTTTATTTTCACACATTCACATGTGACAAAATGGTAGAAGTAGAAGACCCGAGTTCCCTTGTTCTCAACCCAACTTTCAGGGTTGCCCATGTTCTTAGTAAGGAGCTGCTATTCCCGGCATTCTGGCTAAACAAAAGAGCTTGGTTCTCTCGTTTCCAACTTTTTAAAAGTTCTCTCACTCTTTCTGTCCCCTTCTCTGTCCTGGGATGAATAAATTAAAATTATCTTGCAAAAGACTTGTGTTCCCATTATAGAGGACATATATCATTGGTTTTCTCGTCAAGAAGACATGGCGAAGCCAATGAAGCCAGTGTCAGTGTCAAGAAAGCATAGGGTTTGCAAGGTGTAATCACTTTGGAATAATGTAATCTGGGGACGTGGTGACTCTGAAATACTTCTTCAGCTATGGTTAGTTTCATTTCTGGCTACAACCATTATCAATGAAGGAACATACAAATGTCAAGTTATTAACTATTTAATAATTACTCAATAAATCAACCATTAATTACCTTTATTGATGAACCTACAGTTGAAAAATACTCAAGAGATCATCAAATACTTTTATCTTAGAAAAATATTAAGTCTGTCTCCCTTCCTACTCTGATTTGGACAATCAGATAGAGGAGCTCAAACCAAAGCCAGCAGCCTCATCTCAGAATGAACACTGCTTTTCTCTTAAGACTTCATCCCGTGCTTTTTCAACTTCACGAAGCAGGAACTGCATTCTGTGTTAAGCTCTGCTTCTGGGGATAAGCCTATGAACTGGGTCAGAAGGTAGTTAAAGAAGAAATAGATTCATAGCTAAGAACCTCATTAAAAAAAGAAAAACTTGGCAGTGTTCCATGATCAGAATAAACTGTTCTCTATTCAAGGACAACCATGAAGTTTCTGAGAAGAGTGCCAAAGAAGTAGTTAGTGGAGAAGAAGGACAGTGTGGAGCCTGCCAGCTTGACCAGAATGTCGCCCTGCTTCTTTTTGGATGGAGGGTCAGTGAATTTTCACTCTCTTCATGCATCTGAGTACTATGGTGGAGGAGAACAACATTTGCACACCTGGTCAAGATCGTATACAAAACTTTTGCTTAAGTCAGGCATGGCAGCCCATACCTCCCATCCCAGCACCTGGGACGTAGCAGAGGCAAGATGAGCGTTTCAAGCTTAGCATCAGCTCTGTGGTGAGTTCCAAGTCAGGAGGCCCCATGTGAAACAAACAGAACGTTTTGTTTTGATTAGAGACTTTATCTGCTACTTGAAAGACAGAGCTGTGGAATGGAGTTGTTGGAATATTCTGGAAAAGTAGCTTGCCTGGGAAGGAGGGGAAAAAAAAAGAAAGAATGGTGTCAATTACACAGACAAAAGAATGTGCCCTTCGTCTGCAAAGGAGACAGAGTTAAGAAGGGGCGATGCTCATGCAGACTTAGTTTATAAACACTCCTGGCCGACATGACAAAGGATGCTGGGCAAGCGAGGTAGTTTGCAGAGCATATGTGCTGTGAATACCCCAGGACCTGGCAAGGCCATTGTTCTCCCTTTGTGCTAAGGAGGTAAGTTTCCTATCTATCAGATGTCTCTGCTGTCCTACCTGCTGACGACTGCCAGGACTTGGACACCTTTGTGGCAATCCTCAGGCAAACTCGGGGGCAGGGGGCTGAGGTCCACCTCTGCACCCAGAGCAGAGCCTACACTGTTTATTTCTTTGAAGTTTGGTTTTGCATGGAACTGTTTTGTGTGTTGTGAATTCTCGAGTAGGGCTGTGAGAAGTCCGCCTCTGGAAAAATGTTAACTTCACTGGTAACTAAACACATTTTTAAAAGTTGCTGGTGATCAAACTTAGGACTGAGCATGCTAAGCCCACACTAGAGCACTGAGCAACATTCCTCAGATTTTCTTTTTTAATGTGTAATTTGGGGAAATTGGACATTTAGAAAATGAAAGGAAATCAAAGGATGGTGAAAAACATCTGGATGAGCTGAGGTCTGAGGATGCTGCTGAAGGGCCAACACTGTAAGCCATGGAGGGGCAACAATGAACTCAAGAAACCGTCTGGGATGCTGGTTTTGCTTTCAAATCATGAGCCAGTAAAATAAGAGAAGTAACATTGGATAACACGGAATTGTTCACTTTGTATTTTGCTGGCGGGGAAAAAAAATTCCACAACTTGAATGGAAATGTCACTGATATAGCATGAATCTCACACTCTTCACCCCAATGGCAAAATAACTCCAGGATAAAAATAGCCTTCTGAAAGAGAGGTCAGCTGACTTTTCTGCAGATTGTATTTGTAATGATAATATACACCTACACTGATGCATATACACAAGAACCAGCAAGTGTATCTACAGATGTAAGGATTATGTGTTCTCTCACATACTGACATTCACGGATATTTGTTGCAAAGGCAAATCTGAAAAGTTAACATTGTATTAACGTGTGGCATTTACATAGTTGGCTCTCACATGTAACTTGGGGACACTGTGACTAGCCACATTTGAAACCTCCATCTCTGCACAGGCTTTCCAATGAAAATGGCAGCATATAGTCACCTGACATAGAGATAGTAATGGAAAATGGGCAGAGCGGAGGGCAAACCTCAGGAGTCAGGCCACAAAAGTTCTCGTTCCATTTTCAGGGCTCTTAGATCTATATCTGGAGAGCCGTTCCCAACACAAGCAGCCAGGATGGATGTCGCACACAGACAGAAGTTGGACCACATGGCAGCTCTGGTTTTGGACCTGGGGTGTGTGAACAAGTCATAAATTAAGCTGAGATGGGAAGATAGGATGGGATGTTTTAAAGTCTGGCCTTTAGAGACATGGGACTTGAAAAAGCAGACACCAACATACCAATAGATTAAAAAAAAAAAACTACTGGCACTAGCCTACAGGAAGTTGGCAGCCACACTCAGTCCAGTCACTTGGGGTAGAGGTCCTTATCCCTGGTAGCCCAGGAGAACCTTAAAGGCATCTTAGAAGAAAGATCCCCAGCTCTACCTGTGGAGGGAGGGGCAAGAAGCTGAATAGCAGCATGGTGCAAAGCTCTTTAGGTGGCTCTAATAGTCACTTCTTAAAGAGTTGAGAAAAAGATCCCCTTGAAAGCGATGTTTAAACTGACTAATTTGCAAACGACTCAGAGTAGAATAAAATAAAGCATTCCATAATCAGTCCTTTACAAATTCTCTTTTCACTGTAAAACCTTGATGAGTTTAACAAGAAGAAAGATGGTCTGCTTATCAAAGTGTCAGGGACAGTGGTGTGTGATGTAAAATAGTGTAATCAGGAGTTCTCAAGACATGTCAATGTCATAAAGAACCCAAGGATCAGTGTTGTCATCCATATCTTACATGTCCCATGTGTTAAAGATCTTGATCCCTAGCCTGATGCTATGGAGAGCTGGTGAAACTTTAAGAGATAGGGCCCTATTAATAATGGCAGGAAATGAATTCATTGGGGTCATCATTATGACCCTGTACATGATGACACTATGACCCTGTACATTCAACTCCACTAGCTATAAGGTAGTGTGAAATTTGAACCAAAATAAATGATTTACTTTTGTGGGGGGTAGGGAGAACAAGGTTTTGCCATGGAGTGTAAGACGGCCTGGAACTCATAGCAATTCTCTTGATACAGCCTACTCGGCGCTGGGATTACAGGCATCTGCCATCATATCTGCTTACCTTCCATCCTCTAAGTATATCCTAGGTGTTTTGTCAGAACAACGCAAGTCTGTGATACGGCCTCCTGAAAGAGTCTCTAAGTTACTTCAAGAAAGTCTTACAGTTTTGGCAGGTAGACTGGAATAATGGCTCCTTGAAGACAATGCTTCCACTGCTCTGCGGCCTTGGTTCTCTGCCAGACTCTATGCTATCTATAGATGCAGTGGTTCTCAACCTTCCTAATGCTGCACGCCTTTAATACAGCTCCTCACGTTGTGGTGACTTCCAACCATAAAATTATTTTCGTTGCGACTTCATAGCTGTAATTCTGATACTGTTGTGAACTGTAATGCAAATATTTATGTTTTCTTGTTGGTCCTAGGCAAACCCTGTGAAAGGGTCATGTGGACATTCACTCTGTTGTGGCTGTACCATCCAGCTGTCATTCTTCTAACACAGCAGCCATATGCCCCCTACTCCTTCCAGAACTTTCTTTTGTTGACATTCATCTCCTTCATGTCTGGGTCCAGTACTCACCAACTCTGAGGATGATCTGTGTACAGTAGCTGCCTTTGCCCATACATGGTCTCACCATCTACAAACTCAGTCAACTGTATTCTGAAACTATCCATCCCATAAATAAACATTTTGTAAAATGTAAATCATAGGCTGTTCTGAATAGCAGGTTGAACTTTAATGTCACATCATTACGTCCTAGGAAGACATGAATTACCTTTTTGTTCAGCATCCATTTTGTGTTTACTGGCAGTCACACCAGCTGCTGGAAGGACAGGGCAGCAGAGTCTCCATGGGTTTCTGTTCCTGTAACCCTTGCATATCTGAACCAACATATGAGACTAGCCACACTAGCAACCATATGTGTTAGGAAGAAGGCAGTAAAGTTGAGACAGGGGAGTGGGACAAAGAATAAGTCTGAAAGTTTTTATGTAAACTCTCCAGCGGAGATGTGCAAGTGTGAGGCTGTATATAGAATTGCATGCAGCAGAGAATCTGAAAACGTGCACTGTGAGAATGACCCCAAGTCCCTCATTATGACCCCAAGAGTCCCCATCCTTTGTAGCCAGGCCACTTTGAGCTCTTAAACTTTTCTCTCAACTTCTTTCCCTTGGAAGCGAACTACCTCCCTCTTTTTCCCTTTCCCATTTTCCTATTTTCTTTGTTGCCTATACACACATATCTATATGCATAGGTGTATGTTAGAGGTCAGAAGTCAATGCTAGGCATCTTCCTCAATCATTCCTCCTCTCCCTTTTTGAGACATTCTCTTGCTGAGCCTGGACCCACCAGATTCGTTTGATGGCTGGCAGCAAGCTCTAGGAGTCTTCCTGACTCTGTCTCTGGAGAGTCACTGGAGTGCTGACATGACAGGCTTTTTATGTGTGCTCTAGAGATCAAAGCCAGGTTTGCACAGCAAGCAGTTTACCGACTGAGCCATCTTTCCAGCTTCAGAAATGTTCTGTCACTTAATAAACTGCCTGTGTGCAGCTCAGAGGTTAAGAACATTGGCTGTCTTCCAAAGGTCCTGAGTTCAATTCCAAGCAACCACATGGTGGCTCACAACCATCTATAGTGAGATCTGGTGCCCTCTTCTGGTGTGAAGGAAAAATGTAGGCAAAATGCTGTATAATAACAAAAATAAATAAATAAAAATAAAAATAAATAAACTTCCTGTGCTTCTGTTGGAACTCTGTGGCTCTGCTCAGTCTCTGTGTATAGACATAGGAACTTGGGACCACCCTGGCAGTGTCTTTGAATCCTGTATCAGTCACTATCAAACTGCCTCCTTCAAGTGGACAAAGGGCAAACACTCTCTGTTTAATAAGGAAAGCAAATAACTGCATGCTGAGGTTTCTAAAATCTTTGGTAAAAGCAAATTTATGTACAAAATAGTGTTCCCTTGGTCCATGTTCTCAGCTCCCTACACAGGCACTTTCTTCTCTCTATAGCATTTTCACTCTCTAGCATCATTTACCCATCCAACCTTGCGTCTGCCACTCTATCTATTGATCTCTTGAAGGTTATTCTTGGTGTTCCCCTGTTAGTGTCCCCAAGGCAGTGCTGTCTTACCTGTCTCTGTGTCTGCTACACAATCCCCTCTTTTCCACTGGACAAAGTTCAGTCTTGTTTATCATTAATAAATCATTGAGTGAACAAAAGGTTTGGTAATATTACGCTATATGGTTATTTCTATTTTTGTATTTAATTGTATTTAGTGTGTGTGTGTGTGTGTGTGTGTGTCTGTGTGTCTGTGTATGCACACACATTAAACTCAAGTTATAAGGCTCGGCAGCAGGAACCTATATGAAATGAGCCAATTTGAAGCCTGTTGTTTCTGTTTTCAGTGACAGAAATCCTTTTTGTAAACAAACAAACAAACAAACAACCCCCCCCTGACTTGTTAAGTTAAAAACAAAACAGATGAAAGTGGACACCAAAAACAAAGATGGGGGAGGGAGAAAGCTCCCGTTGCCGTTGATTTGATGGGTTCTTATTCCAAGAGCATCAAAGGACCTGCACGCAGTTTGCAGCAACAATGCTGGTTAATTCTCTCTCTAGTTATTTCTATCTTCTTCGAATTTAGTGAAGTAATGCCATTTCCACAGGCGGTACCCGATAGCCAGTTTCCAGTCTATCGACAAGCATTCACTTGAGTGCTGTGACTGGGAGAGAGTGCCATGCTTACTGCTAAGCTCTGCTTTCTACGCTCTTATTTTTATGGAGGAGTCTGTTTTTGGATAGTAGGGGAACACAACAGATCCCCAGCTGCCCTTTCTGCCAATGTCTGCAGCTGTTTTTAGTTCTCTAGGATGCTCCCCCTGATGTAGATGAATTCTACATGTAAACTCTACAGCCCTTACCTACTAGAAAAACACATCACAACATTATTTTTGCTTATAGCATAACAGCAGAAAAAATTATTTTAATAAGATTTGGCCTCCTACAGCCCTGGAGTGTTTTATTGCACTAAGTGTCTAGGATCAGAGGTTGCCCAGGTGGTCAGCAGATGATTATGGCAAGTGAGGAGGAAGCCATGGAGGACTCAAGAAGAAAAGAAATAAGAGTTAGCAGATAGAGTGTGTTCCAGGCTGGATCCTGGGGAAACCGTTCTATCTTCAAATGAAGGGAATGCATGTACCTGTGAAGTCCTAACTCAGCAAGCAGGAACTAAGATCTTTATCTTCACCAAGTGCATCAAACGGGAAACAAAATTTTGGCTGAGAGAAATGAAAACAGTTTCGCCTTCTGCTTCAGAATAAAGCAATTTGTTGTAAGGGCACTCTGAGAGGCAGCCCCTGGGACTGTTTTTAGGCAAATGGAAGTGTGGTAAAATATAAAAAGAATACTGAGTCCAAAGTCACGATATGAAAATAAATCTAGATAAGTCAGGCTGGGAGAGGAAAACACAAGCTGGTTTCATCATAGTGATCAAAGGCAGATATGCATTTCAATTACAGAGATGATTTGCATGCTAAGCAGAAAAGGTTTCAATTACTCTTTGCTAAACACAAGGTAAGTGGGTTGTGGAGTACATACTTGCATTGATAAAATGTAGAAAACATGTCTGCTTCTAGAACGCCCTCTCCCTACCCCAAAACTAAATTAAAAAAAAGTAGAATCTGGAGTCCCGACAGTTATTCCCCAGTCTGTTGTAGGTTCTCTGTGCGCTCCCGTTTACCCTGCAACCTGGTATGAGAGGAAAGCTTAGGTCTGAGTGGTGGAGGGGCTGATGCTATGGATACGAATTTTGAGTCTACAGGTGCTTAAAAATCTCAGAGCTGGGGAGATAGCTTGTTCGATAATAGAATGCTGGCTGCACAAGTGTGAGAATGGGAGTCAGATCCCTAGCATCCACACAAAAACCTAGAATCCACACAAGTACAGCATCAGTGTGCTTGTAATCCCAGCCCCACACACACACACACACACACACACACACACACACACACACACACGAGCCTTACATGTTTAAAAATTAAGGGTTCCCATCCTTCCTAGATTCCACTTCTTACTGTGCAGCTAACACATGTCATCACGTCTGGAGCCTGAAGTCTTTGTCATCTGGAGTAACAAGAGTGACAGAGACACATCCATCCAGGACCTCTCAGGAGGTGTGCCTTTTCCTTGAAATCCTGAAGCTCTCAGTAACGATTTAGAATGCTGAGAGCAGGCTGTGCCCTGCTCTACGTCAGTTCATATTGTATAAAACAGTGGGTTTTTAGCCTGTGCCTTGCCCTGGGCAACTCTATTTGCAGCATTTAGCTCCATCTGAGTACAAATACAGGCAGACTGACTACACCTCGGTGAGCACACAAATGACACCATCTGTCCCGCACTGTCCATTAGGCAAAGACTGATAACTTATTACTAAAGTAAAAAGAGTACCATCTACTACTTTGCCAAAGTGAATCTGTGCCATTTGAGCACATTGGTGTATTAAAACCGTATCTACAGAACCAGGCCTGAGGACTTACTGAACATCCTAGATAAGGAAAATGTACAGTACCCTCACCTACAAGCCGTGAAGAGGACAACAATCACCACAATGGTGACAGACATCAATGGCCATGTGACGACCAAGTGGGTACATAAAAGGACCCAGGAGGGCTCTATCTGTCCCAGAATCTTGAGCTCAGTCCTCCCTTTTGCCTCTCTGGCTGCTGTGGTCCTGTAGCTCCCCTAGACAGCCCAAGTCAACCCAAGACTTGGCTTGACTCTCCATCTGTGCCTCCAGCAGACTTGAAAAAGACTCCTTACCTAACTCCTACAGACTTGCTTTGCTCCTGTGCTAGCCTCCTCTGCCCCTCCAAACGCGCTTTCTCGCTCTTAAACTCTGCGGTGGCCACTTTCAATCTTTGCAGCTATTCTATAACAAATGACAAATGAAGCTATTGTTCTGATTACTCTTCCTTTGGATGTAGACACACGCTGATTCTGGGCTCCTAGACATCAGATTTCCAGTGAGGCAGAGCTGTTCTGTTTGTGTGTGGATACATCTCAATCAAAGCATGAGAAGACACAATTTATTTAAAGTTTCTTACACATGACTGTGGTGGTTTGAAAGAAAATGGCCCCGCTCTCGGCTCCTAGGGAGCAGCGCTAAGAGGAGGCGTAGCATCGTTGGCATGTGTCTTCTTGGAGGAAGTTTGTCACTGGGGGTGAGTTGTGAAGTTTCAGATGCTCTAGCCAGGTCCAGTGTCATTCTCCCTTCCTGCTGCCCGAGGATCAGGATGTAGCTCTCATTTACTTCTCCAGCACAACGTCAACCTGTGTGCCACTGTGCTTCCTGACATGAGGACAATGAACTGAACCTCTGAACTATGAGCCAGTCCCAAATAAATGTCTCTTTACAGCAATAGAAACCCTAACTAAGACAGCGGCCATGGTAGAAAATTACTAACTCCTTTATCATTTCTTCTCCTGGCTTCAGAAAAGAAAATAAAGCTAAACACTACAGCCCTTTCTCTGCTTGAAATTTGAGTTTAAAAAAAGTTTTAGTTATTCAGTATCTTTTTCTATCTTTTGTAAAAAATTTTTTAGTGCTATAACTACATTTGGCTCACTTAATATAATTGTTTTGGAATAAATGAGTGAATCAAGCACACTTTTCACAACATAAATCCACACTCTAAATACAGCAAGATGTAACTGTAGGTATGAGCAGTAGGTGAGTTTAATGTGCTGAACCACCCCTCAGTATCTGCTAACAGTCTTAAATGATACTTACACAGAATAAAAAAACTCAGATTGGAAACATCAGGGCTGAGGTTGTAACCTAGTGTTAAATTGGTTGCCTAGCATATGTGAAGTCCTGGGTTCAACTCTTAGGACTGAGAAGGGGAGAGAAATTAAAAGTATTCTGACTTGGAAATATTGCAACAAAGCCACACACTTTCAATTAAAGAGGGGGTGGGCAAAAGTAGCATCGTAGGACTGAGGCTATAGCTCAGTGGTAGGACATTTGCCTAGAATGCAGAAGACCCTGGGTTCAAACCCCAGAGATGGAAAACAAATAATGATCTCTAACACACATTTTGCTAAATTTTAACCTCTTTTATAATTGACACGAGCCAATTTGTAGCGTTAACTGCATTTGGAGCGTTTATTTTCACAAAGTGAATTCCTTTATAAACATTCCCCAAATGTTTATTCTGGGGTAAGAGCCTTTTCTTTACATTCAGATGGTTGTTAGGGCTTAGGAGAGTAGATTTACCATGTATAAGGCTCTGAGTTCTATCTTTGGCACACATGTGTGCATAATTAAATAAATCTATCGAAGGATGAAGATATAATTGGACAAAATAGGTATTAATAACTATTAAAAGAGAGGGATCCATTAGGACGGGGTATGAGTTTTTGACTAAAAAGCATCATGATTTTCCAGAGGACACAGCCTTTTCTAGACTATCCCTAATGTCATCTATTCATATAAAATAATTTTAGAGACCATCAGATATGAATATAAGTTCTCTTCACTCAAAGAGTAGCACACAGCACGTTTCTTCCTCTGGTTTTATTAGATATTATTGGCAAGAATATAAAGCCAAAGGTTGAGTGTTTGTCCAGAATCAATACCATACAACCAGCCACTGTGGCCAAAGTGACCACTTTGGTCAAGACGGGTTCTGCTTTAAAGTACTTTGGTGATTGGCTTTACTGTGGCATCACACAGCCCCTTGTGCATTTCTCTGGTTCTCCTTCTCTTCCCATTTCCTTTCAATTTTCCTTCCCGCTTCCTCTCCTGATCCCGAAAAACTTTAAAATTTGATTCTGACTTGGAGGTAGTCACAAGTGCCTTTTTCTTCTCCATCAAAACCCTAGGTGACCACACCTTTTTCTGTTGCCATGGTGACAGCTCACACTTTAGCACAACCTCAGGCCTTTGTCCACCAAGTGCTGTTTGTTCACATTTTGCATTATCTCTGGGCATCTACACATAGAAGACGGTGGTTCTGCAGACAGAACCCAGAGCCCTGAGTGTGCTGGGCAAGCACTCTACAAACTGAGCTGCACTCCATCCTTCCACTTAGATAACAGTACACAGTACCCCAGCCAGACAGAACTTAACTTTTTGACTCACATTTTGACACATAGCTAAAACTAAGTAGTCACCTAATTAGTGTTTTGTTTTGTTTTTAAGGAAGATCTCAAGTTTACCTCCTTTAAGACATGTGTGATGGCACACTCCTGTAGTCCTAGACTGTTGAAGGTGGAGACAGAAGGATCAAGAGTTCAAGGTCAGTTTGGGCTAAAAAGGGAGTTTGGGGCCAGACTAGACCACATGTGACTTTGTTTCAAAAACAAAGACAGCTTACCCCCACTCTGAGTACCCTCAGAACCACTGTTTTAATGGAAAGAGCTATGTTAGTTAGATTTCTGCTACTATAACAATTAATCTGAGACTAACCACTTTAGAAGAAAGAGGCTTAATTTGGTGCCTGGTTTCAAAGGCATTAATCCATAGCTACTTAGCCTCATTGCCTTGGGCATTTGACAGAGAAATACACTATTAAGAGAGCATGTGCCAGAGGACCCTGTTCACCTCCTGGCAGGAAGAGAGCAACAAGAAAGGCAGGAGGGGGCTGGGATCTCAATATCCAAGGACATGCCCTACAAAGACCAACTTTCTTCCACTAGGTTCCAACTCTTAAAGCTTCTACTGTCTCCCAGTGGTATCACGAGCTGGGGATGAAGCCTGAAAGGTATGGATCTTTAAGGAACATGTAATATCCAAACTATAGTCAGCAGGAACTAGATAACATTTTGTGTGATTCTTGGTTACTAACCAGAACTATCTGGGAGTCTCTTGCATGTAACAGGAGTGAATTAACTGTGAGATTTCACACGGCACATACCATTAGGTGTTTTAAATACACCATTCTAAGTGACCCTAATTGCAACTCTACAAGGTAGGGACTCAAACTCATCTACTGGGAGCCAAACACAGCTTCAGAAGGAGAGTGACTTGATAAAAATGAAGCCAGTACTCAGATAGAGCCAAGACTGAGTGTCTTCCTAATTACAAAATCTCTTTAATTTTCCATTAACTCACCCAGGGGTTCTCACGCTTTAACCTGCCAGTAATAAATTGTATTTCATTAATGGAGATTTCTAAGTTATCCTCACAGGAATTCTGATTGTTTAGGGTTTATTCAAACCCAGGTATGGGCATTTGCTTGCACCTGCACAATTCTAAGACAGGCATCTAAGAATGCATATGTGAAATAACTAGTTGAAATAACATGCCCATATCAACGTGTTCTCCTGAAATACTAATAGAATTGCACCCATAGAATTGTGTCTCTTAACTGGAGAGTCAACTCTCCAGTACCCCAAGTCCACACTGTTAACTGTTTAGTGGCTCCCAGCCTCATATGCATGGCCCCATGTAGTGATCGTAGTCTACTACTCCTTTTCCTTGATTCTTCTCACATTCTGTGCTCCTCATAGAGCCCGATGCTTGCTGTTGTTAAAGCTGAGCTTGCATCTCTTCAGGTCTTTGCTGTGGCTCCCGCTTGGAAATAGCTAGTAGTGTTTCGATCCAGTGGCCAGATCAGGCGTTCCTTCGAGTCAGCTCCTTCCTGGGTCTTCTTGACAGTAGCCATCCTTCAGTTTAAAACTTTTACATGGTGATGGGTGATGAATGTGTGTCTGAACTCATCCGTCTCAGATATTCTTAATGATAGTGCCTAATAATTTATCTTTGTAGCTTTAGATTTAACACAACCCCTCCACAACACAGATCCTTGACAGGAAACCCATCCCATCCATCAATTAAACTTTGACAGATAATCCAAAAAGCTTAAAAATTCTGTAGCTATGTTTAGGCATTTTGCAGATGTGTTAATGAAACATGTCATCAACTCTCTCAATCTTTTGGTATTTTATAAACTTACATTTGATAGGGTCATATTAGATGGATGCCTTTTTTTTTCAGATAGGAAAAATGAGAATACAGAAGAGTATCCTGAACTAGTTCAGCAGAAATGTGAGTGTTTCTTTTCCTGACCCAGTTCCTTCTTTTCATACCAACTTGTTCTTCTTTCTATAGTCTAGTTTGTAATTGATTTGACTGCCCACTCTTCGTGAGTGCTATTGGAATAAATATTATGTCAGTGTTTTAATCCCTCATCCGTTTTGTCCTTGGCACTTAGGTCCTGCAAACACCCTGGTAGTGTGCCAGTTGCCAGATGCTCAAATATCAATAAGATAAGCATTTCTAACTCCAGCGAGCACAGTTTAGAAGAGCAGACAGCCTGGGAGGCAGCGATACAGATGCATTCTCTCAAGTGTTTGCAGTAACAAAGAATATGTGTTCCTTGACATGGCAAGCATCCCCCAGATCCAACAAGGAATGCAAATTTGATGATAAGGTTTACAAAGACAAATGTCACATCTCCATTATTTGCTAAAGTTGTAATAGGGACCAAAAGGTCAATCAGATAAAGGGAGATTGAACATATATATACAAGAAGGCTTGTCTCGTCTCATCTGTCAGGCAAATGCCAGAAGAAGTAAAGAAGTAAGAGGAGGGAAGAGGAGAAGGAGGAAGAGAAGGTGGGACTCCTTCTTAGGTGGGATTTTAATAGAATAAAAACTGTGTGATCTGAAGGTATAAGGATTCTTCTCTCTCTTCCCTGCCCCCCCTCCCCCCGGTGTGTATGTGTGTATTCTCCTGTGGTGTGACTTATGGAACCCAGAGGAAGACATATGGGGCCTCTATCATTTTTCATCTATGTGTGTGTGTGGGGGGGGATGTCTTCAACTAAACCTGTCACTCTTTCCAAACTGGATGGCTCATGAGCCTCTGTGATTCTCCTGTCTCCTAGTGCTGGGGTTACTCGTTGCTGCACTGACTTTTATTTGGGTGATGGGATCTAACCTCAGCTTGGGTGGAATTATCAATGTCTAAACCCAAAAGAAATTGTAGTAGGTACAAAGCAATGGTGCAGTGATGGACTGGTGAGATTAATCAGCTAGTAAAGGCTCTTGAAGCCAAGGCTGACAACCAGCATTTGAACCCTGGGACCCACATGGTGGGGGAAGAGAGTCACTCCCTGACCTTCACATGCATGCACACCTTTGACCTCCTCCAGGATGCATGACACAGCAACAGTAATGTTTTCTGTTGGTTCCAGCAGTTAAGTCTGGGTTTTCCCTGCCATGCTTCACAGAGATACCATCCTTGCTCTCTGCCACTGACAACAGTTCTTGGCATTAGTCATGATTATCAGGTATGGCTCTGCCTGTAAGGGTTTTCAGTGAACTTTTTGAGAAATGTACACCACGTTCAAATAACCTTCTTGGAGAACCAATCTGGCAACAGGAAATGTCAGCATCATTAGTTATATATTAAGTTTCATTAAAATCAAAACTTTAAAATAATTAGCGTCTGCTGCTTCCCCAAGTGATAATTACAACCAGGAAGTGTTGCACCAACCCAGATTTCCTCCTTTAAAGCACTACATGTTAAAGATAAAGTATTATATTTCAAAAACTAATCGCAGATTTTTTTAGCTGGAGGTTATATAAATACAATTTTCTGAGTGTGATTACTAATAAAAATCTCTCATAATTTGGAAATATGAATTTGATTGTACTCAATTATGATATAAAAAATGTTAATATGTGCCATTATGTATGAAAGTTAAATACAGAGCATTAGAGTGTCTGAGCTAAAATGTGTTTAGAGGCTTCTCTTTGCCTTCATTTAGAATTAAGCTTTTATCTTCTGCTTCTAATTATTGTTGAAAGTTAGTTACTCAATGGCTGTTAGAAAAAATGTCAGTCTTAAATTATTTAATTTCACTGCAATAGTTCCTCCACAAATTTTCTTTTCCTTGAAATCACATAGAAGCCCCTCTGCCCATGACTGACCAAGATTCAGCTCTGAACAATATCTCCCTGCTCCTGCTGGGTCTGAGGTTATCTAGTAATGCACAAACCCCACCCTTCCTGACACTTCCTGTCCCTAGTCCCAGCTCAATGGAGAAGGTTGCTGGCAGTGGAGGAACTTGTCAGTCACACTGGCCACAGCACAGGACAAGCACAGGACACTTCACTCACAGAACTTTGATCAGGTAAATTTTCCTGAGATCCACTGACTCCTACTCTCGTGGACTCACGTCAATGAGGTGAAGCGCAGTCACATTCCACAAGGAACTGCTTTCTACATCACTGAACAGCCAACGGCTCCTTTCTGTCTAGAATTCATATGCTTTCCTTTGATAAACTATATCAAAGATTAGCTTCTTAGAGAAATGGGGAATCTTATCATCAAAAGACAAATCTTGTTGTTGAAAAGCTATCCCTTCTTCCATCACTCTGCTATCAAGTAGATAGTCTCTAGTTGTATCAGCTACACTTTATTCTTTGCTCTCATAATCCTCAGTTATTACCCCACAGAAAATTCCACTGTGGAGACATAGGAAATTGAACCAAGTCACAAATAATTACTCCGATGCACAGTACTATCCCAGTAATTTATACTTGGATCACATGAAAATTATTGCCCATTAAAAAACTTAGGGCTGGGAGATCCAAGATGGCGGCACCGGGAGGACACTGTGTCTGAGGAGTAGAACAGCAGTGTCGGCACAGCGACCAGGAGACTGAACTCTGGGCCCTACACACCAGTAATTGTGATTCCCAGGTGAGAAGAAATCCCACAGTGTGGGAGTGAATCAGGACTGACCTCAGGTCACCCAATCAATCCCTGGGAAAGGTCCTGGGGACCAGCAGGCACACAGCTGTCATCCCAGCACTGGGCCCTCTGCTGCCATCCCAGTGTGGGGCCCTCCTAGAGCGGGGCCATCAGCCTCTGGCCCAGAGGGGGGCGCACAACCTCCGGCCCAGAACAGGGCTCTTAGCTGCCATCCCAGAGACTTGCTGGGTGCCCGACTGACTCACTGTCCCAGACAGAACTGTGGACTCCAGAGCACCAGGGACTGATATTCCCTGTCAGGAGAAAACCCTATAGCTAGGGAATCAGCAGGTCCTTCAAGAGGACTGTGCCTGGAAAACAGTGTAGCAATAGCAGCAGCTCACTAAATTCAGAACAAGAAACCCAGCAGCTGGGCAGCTGTCTCCAGGACTTCTACAGGTGAGAGGAGAGACCTCCCCCCACCCCCATTAACAAAGAACAGTTACCACTCAGTTCTATACGCCTGAGGTGAGCAGTGGCAATTCCTGAGAAACACTGTCTGTTCAGTGACCATACCTAAAAAGCAGAGGAGGCCTCCTTCAGGAAAAACCACCTTCCTGCCAAAGGGATGCTCCCCACCCCAGGATTCCAGGAAGCACCAGAAACTAACAGCCAACACCTAACATATCCCAGTGGGTAGAGACCAGCATAAAAGCTCAGTCAACAAAAGGCAGAGCAATCTGACATCTCCAGAACCCAGTTATCCAGGGGCAAGCAGCCCTGGACACCCCAGCATAATTGAAATTCAAGAAGATGACCTTACATCTATACTGATGAAGAGGATAATAGAGGAAACAAACAAAATACATAAAGAATTAGAGGAAAATAAAGCCAAACAGATTATGGCCATCTGTAAAGAAATATGGGAAGATGCAACCAAACAGTTCATGGCCTTCAGAGAGGAAATAATTAAATCACTGAAAGAAATAAAAGAAACAGAGGAATGTTCAAACGAACAGCTGAAGGAATTGAAGGAAAAACAGGAAAATACAGTCAGACAGGTGAAGGAAATCAACAAAACAGCTCAAGATCTGAAGATAGAATTGGAAAAATTAAAGAAAACACAAACAGAGGAAATCATGGAGAGGAAGAATTTAGGGAAGAAAACAGGAACTACAGAGGTAAGCAAAACCAATAGACAACAAGAGATGGAAGAAAGAATCTCAGGTGTGGAAGATACAATGGAAGAAATTGATGTATCCATCAAAGAAAACGTTAAATCCAAAAAATTTCTGACATAGACCATCCAAGAAATCTAAGACAATATGAAAAAACAAAACCTAAGAATAATAGGAATAGAGGAAAAAGAAGATTCCCCTTCTCTAAGGCCCAGAAAATATTTTCAACAAAATCATAGAAGAAAATTTCCCCAACTTAAAGGAGAGACCTATAAGAATACAAGAGGCCTACAGAACACCTAATTAATTAGACCAGAAAAGAAAATCCTCCTGCCACATAATAATCAAAACAGTAAGTACACAGAACAAAGAAAAAATACTAAAAGCTGCAAGCGAAAAAGGCCATATAACATATAATGGCAAAACTATCAGAATCACACCTGACTTCTCAACAGAGAATATGAAAGCCGGGAGAGCCTGGAAAGATATCATGCAGACCCTAAGAGAACACAGATGTCAGCCCAGACTAATAAATCCAGCAAAACTCTCAGTCACCATAGATGGAGAAAGCAAGACATTCAATGACAAAAACAAATTTAAACAATACCTACCCACAAATCCAGCATTACAGAAGACACTAGAAGGAAAAAACACAACCCAGGAAAACTTACTACAGTCAGGAAAACACAGGAAACAAATAACCTCACTACAGCAAAACTAAAAGTAGACAAGCACACAAACACACTACCACAGCCAACAGCAAAACCAAAGCATCTAACAGCCACTGGTCATTGATCTACCTCAACATCAAAGGTCTCAACTCTCCAATAAAAAAGACACAGACTGACAGAATGGATATGTAAACAAGATCCAACAATCTGTTGCACACAAGAAACACACCCAAGTCACAAAGATAGATATTACCTAAGAGTAAAGGGATAGAAGACAGTTTTCTAAGCAAATGGACACAAGAAGCAAGCAGGAGTAGCCATTCTAATATCTAATAAAATAGATTTTCAACCAAAATTAATCAAAATAGATGGGGAAGGTCATTTTATACTCATCAAAGGAAAACTCCACCAAGAAGACATCATAATTCTGAACATCTATCCCCCAAATATAAGAGTACCCACATTTGTAAAAGAAACATTAATAAACTGGAACCACACAGATCCACACACATTAATAGTGGGAGACTTCAACACCCCACTCTCAACAAAGGACAGGTCAACAAAACAGGAATTAAACAAAGAAACAATGACCCTGACAGAGGTCATGAATCAAATGGACCTAACAGACATCTACAGAACCTTTCTCCCAAACAAAAAAGAATTTACCTTCTCAGCACCTCATGGAACCTTCTCTAAAATATACCATATAGTTGGTCACAAAGCAAGCCTCAACAGATACAAGAAGAGTGAAATAATCTCTTCTATCTTATCTGAGCACCATGGACTAAAGCTGGACCTCAACAACAACAGAAACAGCAAAAAGCATACACACACATGGAAACTGAACAACTCAGTACTCAATGACAGCTGGGTCAGGGAAGAAATAAAGAAAGAAATTACAGTATTCCTAGAATTCAATGAAAGTGAAGACACAACATACCCAAACTCATGGGACACAATGAAAGCAGTGCTAAGAGGAAAGTTCATAGCACTAAGTGCCTTCAAGAAGAAGTCGAAACATCTCATTCAAGCAACTTAATGGCTCACCTAAAAGCCCTAGAAAAAAAGAAGCAGACAAACCCAAGAGGAGTAGATGGCTGGAAATAATCAAACTCAGGGCTGAAATCAATCAATTAGAACCAAACAAAACAATTCAAAGAATCAATAAAAAAACAAAAGCTAGTTCTTTGAGAAAATCAACAAGATAGACAAACCCTTAGCCATACTAACTAAAAGGCAGAGAGACACTATCCAAATCAACAAAATCAGAAATGAAAAGGGGGACATAATGACAGGTACTGAGGAAATCCAAACAATCATTAGGTCTTACTTTAAAACCCTATATGCCACAAAATTTGAAAATCTAAATGAAATGGGCAATTGTCTTGATTGATTCCACTTACCAAAGCTGAATCAAGACCAGGTAAATCAATTAAATAGTCCTATATCCCTAAGGAAATAGAAGTGGTCATCAAAAGTCTCCCATCCAAAAAAAAAAAAAAAGCCCAGGGCCAGATGGTTTCAGTGCAGAATTCTATCAGACCTTCAAAGAAAAGCTAATTCCAGTTCTCTTCAAACTATTCCACAAAATAGAAACAGAAGGAACATTACCAAACTCATTGTATGAAGCCATAGTCACCTTGGTACCGAAACCTCACAAAGACCCAACAAAGAAAGAGAATTTCAGGCCAATCTCTCTTATGAATACTGATGCAAAAATACTCAACAAAATACTTGCAAACCAAATACAAGAACACATCAAAAACATCATCCACTATGACCACGTAGGCTTCATCCCAGGTATGCAGGGGTGGTTCAATGTACAGAAATTCATCAATGTGATCCACCATATTAACAAACTGAAGGAGATGCTGAAAAAGCATTTGACAAAATCCAATATCCATTCATGTTTAAAGTCTCGGAGAGATCAGGGATACAAGGCACATATCTGAACATAGTAAAGGCAATATACAGCAAGCCTATAGCCAATATCAAACTAAATGGAGAGAAATTTAAATTAATCCCACTGAAATCAGGGACAAGGCAAGGCTGCCCACTCTCTCCATATCTTTTCAATATAGTTCTTGAAGTCCTTGGTAGAGCAATAAGACAATTAAAGAAGATCAAGGGGATACAAATTGGAAAGGAAGAAGTCAAAGTATCACTATTTGCAGATGATGTGATAGTATACTTGAGTGACCCCAAAAATTCTACCAGGGAACTCCTACAGCTGATAAACACCCTCAGTAAAGTGGCTGGTTACAAATTAACTAAAAAAATCAGTAGCCCTCCTGTATACAAAAGACAAAAGGGCTGAGAAGGAAATTAAGGAAACATCATCCTTCACAATAGCCACAAATCACATAAAATACCTTGGTGTGACCCTGACCAAGCAAGTCAAAGACTCGTATGAAAAAAGTTTCCAGTCTCTGAAGAAAGAATTAGAAGAAGATATAAGAAGATGGAAAGATCTCCCATGCTCATGGCTTGGCAGGATTGAACAAAAAATTCTCAACTTCATGTGGAATAACAAGAAACCCAGAATCACTAAAATAATCCTCTACAATAAAAGATCCTTTGGAGGTTATCTCCATCCCTGATCTTAAGCTGTACTACAGAGCAACAGTAATAAAAAACTGCATGATACTGGCATAGAAATCGCCTGGTGGATCAATGGAATCAAACAGAAGATCCTGAAATAAACCCACACACTTATGGACACCTGATCAAAGATGCCAAAAACATACAATGGAAAAAAGATAGCATCTTCAACAAATGGTGCTGGACTAACTGGATGTCTACATGTAGAAAAATGCAAATATATCCACACTTATCACCCTGCACAAAACTAAAGTCCAAGTGGATCAAAGACCTCAACATAAAACCAGATACTCTAAATCAGTTAGAAGAAAAGGTGGAGAAGAGCCTAGAATTCATTGGCACAGGAGACAATTTCCTGAACAGAACATCAACAGCACAGGCTCTAAGAGCAACAATCAATAAATGGGACCTCATGAAACTGAAAGGCTTCTTAAAGCAAAGGACACTGTCATCAGAACAAAATGACTGCCTACAGATTGGGAAAGGATCTTCACAAACCTTGTATCTTGACAGAGGGCTAATATCCAGAATATATAAAGAATTCAAGAAGCTAAACAGCAACAAATCAAGCAATCCAATTTAAAAAATGGGGTACAGAGCTAAACAAAGAATTCTCAATAGAGGAATATCAAATGGCCGAAAAACACTTAAAGAAAGGCTCAATATCTTTAGTCATCAGGGAAATGCAAATAAAAAAGACCCTGAGATTTTGCCTTACACCCATCAGAATGGCTAAGATAAAAACCTCAAGCAACAACATATGCTGGAGAGGATGTGGAGAAAGGGGAATCCTCCTCCATTGCTGGTGGGAATGTAAACTTGTACAACGACTTTGAAAATCAATCTGGTGCTTTCTCAATTAGGAAGAGCACTTCCTCAAGATCCAGCTATACCACCCCTAGGCATATATACAAAAGAGGTTCAAGTACACAGTAAGGACATTTGCTTAACCATATTTTTAGCAGCGTTGTTTGTAATAGCCAGAAGCTGGAAATAACCCGGTGTCCCTCAGTTGAGGAATGGGTACAGAAATTGTGATACACTTACACAATGGAATATTACTCAGCAATAAAAATCAAGGAAATCATGAAATTTACAGGCAAATGGTAGGAACTGGAAAAGATCATCCCGAGTGAGGTATCCCAGAAGCAGAGAGACACACATGGTATATACTCACTCATAAATGGATACTAGACATAGGATAAACATATTGAAATCTGTACAACTAAAGAAACTAATCCAGAAGGAGGACTCTGGCTAAAATGCTCAATCCCCATTCAGAAAGGTAAAGAGGATGGACATCAGAAGAGGGAGGAAACAGGGAACAGGACAGGAGCCTACCACAGATGGCCTCTGAAAGATTCTACCCAGCAGTGTGTCAAAGCAGATGCTCAGACTTTTGGCCAACCTTTGGGCAGAGTGCAGGGAATCTTATGAAAGAAGTGGAAAATAGTAAAACATGGAGAGGACAGGAGCTCCATAAGGAGAACAACAGAACCAAAAAATCTGGGCACAGGGCTCTTTTCTGAGACTGATACTCCAACCAAGGACCATTCATGAAGATAACCTAGATGTAGTCCATGGCAGTTCAGTGTTCAAGTGGATTCTACAGTAATGGGAACAGGGACTGTCTCTGACAGGAACTCAGTGGCTCCTGGAGTGGGAGCAGCCTTACCAGGCCACAGAGAAAGACAATGCAGCCAGTCCTGATGAGACCTGATTGACTAGGATCATTCCCCTATCAGTGGACTGGGGGAGAGGCCTGGGTGGAGAAGGGGGAGGAAGGGTGGGATTGGGAGGAGAGGAGGGAGCTACAGGTAGGATACAAAGTGAATAAATTATAATTAATAAAAATTAAAATAAAAAGCTTAGTGCTGAGATATGGAGTGCTATGTAAGACAGGGGGGTACAACTTGTGGGTTCTTGTTTTCAGTATTTTTTAAAAAATCTACCCTGACATGCAATGAAAAAACCAAAAGTGCCAATGTCACCAATGGAACCAAAGTTGCCACAAAAGACTTGGCCAAGTATACTTAGAAAGTAGGAAAAATATGAAGACAAGATGAGTTGTGATTTTGGGCCAGGAATCTCAAGATGACAAGAAGGCAGGTGTTCTCACAAGTGGAAAGTCTCAAAATAGAAGAATAGCAGAGAAATGCAAATCCAACCACAACAATGAGTGGCCTTGACAATGCAAGTTCCCATCTTTAAACTTAAAAATAAAAGTTTTGGGAGGAACATTTTTGAACAGTTTGCATTTCATAGATGTACATGTGAAACTGATAGGAGAGAGTATGATCATCTCCTATTAGTTACAGTCACACAGCAGAAGAGTAACACGAGGTACAGAGAAATGGAGCAAATCAGACAGAAAAGATCATGGCGAGACACATCATCAAAAGTGTAAGAGTCAGGGTAGCTGACTGAGCAGTGTGATTCGGACGGGAGGTCCATCACAGGATAGATGGGCTAGGAGTGGGACAAGATGAATAACAGGGAGATATTTGGAAAAGAACTTGGGAAGAGGCTGCCAAGACACGGAGGAGAGAGCTGCAGCTGCTGGGATGCTTTCAACCTTAAGGAGTGAGCAGAGAGACAAACACAGGCAGAGCTTAATTTCCAGGTAGATCTCAGCGAAGGTTGCACAGGGCGCTGTGTCTGCTACTACTACCAAGAATAGGGAAGCCTATAGAGAAACTGTACTTCTGTGAGATCACACACACTGGAGAGGACTGTCACCTGATCCAATGAGTGCCACCATAAAGTCGGAGAAGAGCCAGAGAAGGGGTGAGGCAGCAAGCGGAGGAGACCAGATGTATATGGAAGCTGAGGCTGGTGACAGCCTTCTGGGGAGCACTTAGGGACCAGAGCATTTTCTCCTGCTGGGCTGCACCAGTGTAAGGAACTCTCTCCAGCACCACTGCTGGAGAGACCTGGTCATTTTTACGAGTGCCATTCGGTCCTGGAGGAAAGCAGAGCTAGAAAACAGAGCCCAACCACTCTGAGGACAAGAATGGGTGGAACCAGGGTACAAATCAGCAGCATGCTTGAAGCAAAGGCTTCAGAAAGGCAAACCATCCTCGGTGCTGAGGAAGCATAGAGGTATGTACGTTGTGGTCTAGCAGAGGGCTGGGCAAAATTAAAACAGAAGAGCCTAGCCAGTGCTGTAGTCCATGTGCTTGGGAGGCAGAGGCAGGGCAAGGCCAGTTGAGGCTTCATAAAATCCTGTCTCAAAAAACTAAAACAAGCAAATGAACATTTGAAAGAGGCTGCTAAGTACAGGGAAGTTTATGGAATGAAGGCTGAATATACAAAGGAATTACAGCCAAACCATAATGGGAACATAATTCAACTCTGGCCATAACTTGAAGCAACTTGCCCAGGAAACCTACTCCCTATACCACAGGGGCCAGGCCTATAGGTGAGACTGTTATCTCCAGCAACGGTGCAGATGGCAAAACAGTAATTTAGATGATCACTGGTCCCAAATGGCTAGAGATTAGGAACTCCCGGCTCTCCTGATTTGTATTCCTGCTCCTGGGCCAACCAGAGAAAGCCAAGCACATTCCTCTAAACAGTCATAAATCATGCTAACTACCTTACGCTGCCACACTCGAGCTGTTTCTCCTTAGAGAGCTTACAGCTTCCTTTCCCCCACAGACATGCCTGCCTCAGAGTCTCTGAGAAGCACAGGAGATGGTGTTGACTCCCTTGCTACAACAAGTTTCTGCTACAATAAGCTCCGAACGGTCTCACGAGTTGGTATTCATAGATGTCCACAGAACCAAAGATCAACATCAGGATAAAGACAGATTCAGAGCAAGCCAGAAATAGGTTAGTAGGGAATACTAAAGAAGGATTTCTGCAGTGTTTGGAACAAACAGCGAGAGAATCAACATTTTTTATTTTATTATTATTATTTTTTTTACTGTTACTGTGTTTCTTATTGCTTTGCTGTGGATTTAGACAACTCACTGAATCCATGTGAACCTCGTAGGACAGGCTTGTGATAATTTTTTATTTTTATTTATTGATTTATTTTTACCATTTTTAAGGGAATTGAGGCTGAAATCTTAGTAACACACACATCTGAAGGGAAGGAAAAATACAAGGACAGACGATTTTTGCACCATGTCAAGTTACTCTCCACATCCCTTGGGCATTCCCATTGTAGTTCTGGCCACAGTCTATTGTGACAGATTCACCCAACTGCTTTAGAACTCCTTGCTACATCTTTTAGGGGTTTCTCTCAGTAGATGAGAGACTTAGTCTTGCCCCTAAGCTAAGAGGAGTCTGAAAGGACAGAATGCAGTTTACGTTCAGATCCTTATTCTTTCCAAGCTCTGGCCATTCACCCCGCATCTTCCTGAAGACCTAGGGTAGCTTGCTGGTGGGTTAGGAAAAGCAAATGCAGGCTGAGTAACGGCTGGGCTAACTGCTGGGCTAGGGCATTTTCAAGTTACTAAGGATGTGGGTGAAGGATGGGGCTGATAGTAGGGAGGCATATTAGACACAAGCAAAGAAACAGACCATGAAAGTCTGAAGATGATGTCACTTCTGGTGAATGGGGAGTAGTAGCTGCTGTCAGAAAATATCAAGGGACAATGGTCAGAAGAGATGGTGGAGCAATGATGGGGAAAGTGAATGCAGGTATAAGGCCTCACAGGGACCCTGCCTTCTACTCCCACGCATTGGAGAAGAGTTTGCAGAGACAACCAAATGTGCTTGGTGGGGGTGGGGAGCAAGATACACAATAAACCACACAATGGCTGACAGTACAGACTAGAAACGGAAATGCAGGGTGTGGGAAGGAGGCTTCGAAGAAAGATTTGAGGGGCAGAGGTGCTGGAAGAGCTACAAGGATGGCATCTACTAATCAGAGAGTCCACATTCCCACATTCCTACTTTTCCTCTCTCTGTTTCTCTCTCTCTCTCTTCCCCTCTTTCTCTCTCACACACACCACCACCAACCACCACCACCATACCATCACCACCAAAATTCAAAACACAGAAACAACAACAGCAGCAAAACCCCCAAAACTTTGCTTTTAATCCATGCCTCAGGAATCTGAGTCTGGTAGTGATTTCTGTCTCAGATAACTAGATAACTACAGTCTGCGGCTCAGTGCTGTGCTGCCTAGAAGATATTCTAGTCTCCACTCATTCTCGTTCCTGTGGGGAGGATCTGAGAGAAGCTGGGGGAGGGGAAAGAATACGATCAAATATATATTATGTGAAAAATAATAAAAAAATACAAAGAAAAATATTAGGGCAAATGATACCTTCTTCTAGGTAAAATAAAAAGCGATTCTAACTACATCGTATTTGTTGTTACTGGTTTTAAAAATTACCAAGCCAGCCCTGAGGAGACAGGATAAGCTGGGGTTGGATGGAAGGGAAGGAGGTCCTCCCCTGTTGGTGGACTTGGAGGGGGCGGGGAGGAGGGAGATGAGGGAGGGAGTGGGAGGGTGGGAGGGAATGAGGGAGGGGGCTACACCTGGGATTCAAAGTACCTAACCTGTGATTGAGATAAAAATAAATAAATTAAAAAAAATTACCAAGACCTGTTAGTGAGGGTTGAAAATGCCTGGATATTTTGTCTCAAACAAGTTTTGTATTTTGGCCCACATAAAATTTCTTCCTAGATGCTGGGCTTTGCAGTACTGAGGGGGTCTCCTTGGCAGAGTGGGATGAAGGGCAAGGCACAGTGTTTGCACTCAGCAGCTATGGGTCTGCCCCTGGCCCCTCGTCCACCAATGTTCAGATTTGACGTGTGACAAACAGCACCAGCAGAAGTTGACAGACATGTGTGTTTCTAATTCTAAGAACATAAATCCAAAACGGGTGGTGATTTCTTTCTCCTGCCCATTGAGCTGCCAGAACATTCAATTTCAAGGCAAAATACTCAAGATGAAACGTGTGCACCAACTACCAGGATGCTGTCAACATGATCTCTTTTTTACGTAGGTGTCACTGCAAAGCTGAGCTGGGGCCACAAAATTCTGATAGTAATTGCGAAGTAGAGCTGAGCATGCGCTTGAAATGTAGTTTGCATCAGCATGAGCAGTCATATTTCCTAGCTTGGCGTTGACAACAGCCTCTTCTTGGTATGTTTCTACCTCACTCCCCAACCTCAAAAAAAAAAAAAAAAGTCAGGGCCAGTAAGACGGCTTGGTAAGTAAAAGCGCTTACTACAGAGCCTCATGACCTGGGTTCAGTCCCCGGAAGGAGAGAATCAACATTCATGGGTTGTTCTCTGACCTCTGCTTGAAAGCTCTGGTACATGTGCCCACATATTGACAAATGCACACACATAAACAAATATATGATACATACACACATACATATGTACTACATGCAAAACGTAAAATGTCACATCTCAGGGAATCATCGAAGAGGACATTTCTCTGGACGAATGCATGCCTTGATAGCTCTATAGGTGAAGAACAATCCAAGGGAGATAAGTGCACATGATGTAATTGAAGTCACACAATGTAGTCATGTACATGCAAGAATGGGGACATGTTCTGAAAAACACATCCTTGGTTGATTTCATCACCATGTGAACAGCACAACATATTCCCATATCCTACAGTGGGCAATGAATTTTATAGGACCCCTGGCATGAATTACTGAAATCTCAAGATCTTGTCTGTGACAAGAAGTGATTAGTAAAGCTGTTGAAACACCTAAATTAAAATGAATAAGCAAATAAACAACTGCATGCTAAGCCACTCCTAACGAGGGCAGCTCCTGTTCTAACCTGACAGAATGTGCTCTTTGATGTATCATGTTAACTTTTACTGTATCAACAACTAGAACTGAGGTCTCGGTCCCTTGGGGCACTTGGCATTTGCCCGGCTTTATCAAGGAGTGGATCAAAATGTCATACACAGAAGTCTCCAAAAATTCAGACAGTTCAAACATTTTATTTGAGCAACTACCTCTCTGTGTAAAATAGGGCCAAGCTGTAAAGTGAACGAATTCATCAACCATGTTTAGTTCCTGAACTAAACATGAGCATCTCTGTGGAGAGAGTTGAGGCCTCGGTGCTGAAAACGGATCTGAGCAGACGTTTCTCTTCCCTGTCCAGGGCCCTCCCTGACCTTCTCACCCACTCCCTAAAAGAGAATTTTTGTTTGTTACCTCTTACCGACATTTATTTTGGCAATTTTTCTCTGAGAGTCCGTCCTCATCCTCTCCCATGATGTCCACAGCTGAAAATATCAGCGCCACCAGAACCGCAAAGCAGCAGACCAGAGCGAAGATCACGATGCACTTCTGCTGTGACTGCAAAGTGAGATGGGAAAGAAACATCAGGGGCTGCGGGCAGGAGGGCACACCAAGACTTTTCAAAAACAATGCCACAGTGTGTCATTAGGGAATCTTTACTATACTATGTGCTTGCTTGAAAAGGGGTGGCTGTGCAAGCAGAAACATCCAAAGTTTTTATGATTATCCCACAGCATGGCCTTCAGCCCCTCATAGGTCATGTTACTGCACACTGGACGACTCACAGTGGTACCCAGGCTTCAGAAAAACCCTGTTGTTTCCAACCTATATACAGGCTCACATGATGGCTACAACATCTAAAAGTGCAGATGGTGCCCTACATAACTGACAGAGTTGGTTGTTTTTTTTTCTTCACTTGATACCACGAGTAACATTCACACACTTGATTTTCAATTAGAAGCTGAAGGTGCTGACTGTGAAAGCCAATGGTTGTCCCTGTCTTCAGGTCCGAGCATTGTAATTGCAGATGCCCCTGTTTCTAGCCCCTGTGGCTAAAGGTGGTAGAAGGCAGTAAGCGAGGTGAGCACCAGGATGAGTGGTTTTAGCCTGCTTTCCCTCTGCAGGGAAAGTTGGTTGTGCCCCAACTCCCAAGTTCACATTAAAATCTCACCCCACCTTACACCCACCCACCCCAGTGATGGCTTTGAGGCCAGAGTCTTTTGAAAGACAATTAGGTTGTGAGAGCAGAGCCTTCCTTAACCCAGGAGGTGACTTTAAAAGTTTGTCCTTTGTACCACATTAGGAGGCAGTGTGTAGTGAGAAGTCTGGGCCCAGAATGGCGCTCTGTCTTTGTTTCATCTTTCCTGATTGTAAAGTGAGGACAACATAAACACTTTGCTTTTTAAGGTTGTAATGAAGAATCAAAGTAAGTGAAATGAGATATTTTAAATAGATTTCCTGCATCATAACTAGGTGATGCACTCAGTGAACAGTGGTTGGTCACTGTTGGGACCCACCTCTATGAGCTACCTCAACTATCTTAGTGAAGCAAGAATGGACATCTGAACAAACCAAAGGTAACAGAATGTGTATGGAAGGGGACAGAGAAAGCATGAAAAACAGCATGAGAAAGAGCACTGGGTTATTTTTCCTCTCTCAACTCTCTCTCTCTCATTTCTCTATGCAGCTCTGACTGTCCTGGAACTCACTACGTAGACAAGACTTGATTCAAATTTGCAAAGATCCTCTTGCCTCTGACTCCCAAGTGCATCACCACATGGGCCCTTTCTCTTTTCTTTTTTCGTGGTCCTGAGATTGAAGCTGGGGTCTTACACACACTAAGCAGGTGCTTTGCCACTGAGCAACAACCCTGGTCTCCTTTGTGTTTTTAGTTTGAAACAGGGTGTAATTCAAGACTACCTTGCTCTCTGCAGCACCAGTAGGCCTTGAACTTGTCATCCTCCTGTCTCTGCTTCCAAAATAGCTGAATTATAAGTCTGTGTCAGAAGGCCAGGCTATAGTTTTTGAGAAAGTTTTCTATACCAGTCTCAGAACTCAAAATCTTAAAGGGAATTTTATGAAAGAAGGGGAAGATAGAATGACCTGGAGGGGACAGGAGCTCCACAAGGAGAGCAACAGAACCAAAAAACCTGGGCACGGGGGTCTTTTCTAAGACTGAAACTCTAACCAAGGACCCTTGCACAGATGTAGTCCATGGCAGCTCAGTCTCCAAAATAGGTTCCCTAGTAAGGGGAACAGGGACTGTCTCTGACATGAACTCAGTGGCTGGCTCTCTGATCACCTCCTCTTAGCGGACAGTTTTACCAGGCCACAGAGGAATACATTACAGCCAGTCCTGGTGAGACCTGATAGGGTAGGGTCAGTTGGCAGAGGAGGAGGACCTCACCTATCAGTGGATTGGGGAAGGGGTATGGGAGGAGAAGAGGGAGAGAGGGCAGGATTGGGAGGGGATGAAGGAGTGGGCTACAGCTGGGATATGAAGTGAAATTTTTAAATAAATAAGTAAATAAATAAATAAATAAAATCTTAAAGGGACACTTCTAAATTTCAATATGTATTACCATTATCTGGAGGGCTTATTAATAATAGCCTGGGCCCTACTTACAGTGTTTCTGATTCAGTTGGTTGAGGGTAGAGCCCCACAGATACGCATTTTTACTGAGTTCCTAAGAGATGCTGATGCTTTTGGTCCCATGGCCTGTACTGAACCCATGGTGGCTCTTTGTGCTGCAAGGATATGTCCCAGGAGTCCCCTTTGGTACTCATGGAGAGCAAAGACTGTGTACTCTGTTTTCTGCTAGAAACACACACCAATGGTAATTTCATTTATAAATTAGATGCAGTAAGAGAACAGCAGCGATATCCAGAAACATGACTACTCTGGAACTCTGGGGCCATTAGTAAGTAAAACAATGGTTATTGGTGGTAGTTGGTTTTGTTTCTAGGACAGGGTCTCGCTCTGTTACCCAAGCTGCCCTCAGATTCAATGCCCTACCTCAACCAGGCAAGTACTTAGATTATAGGAGTGCACAACCGTGGCTGATGCTCATTTTCTGTTTCTTCTGATTCTTACCCTCCTTCCTTTCCTCTCTCCCCACCTCTTTCTCTCTCACCCACATATACACTCACAATGTTCCACTATGACATTTAATTATTACATTCACAAAATGTACTTCAATCAAGCATATTTACCATGTCTCTGTTCTCTCTTAATCCTTCCCATTTCTTTCCACTTTCCCTTCTACCTCCCTTATACTCCTACTTGTACTTTCAGGGTCTTTGCTTTTTGTCCTTAGACCCCACATCCAGGAGAAAACATGCAGTATTTGTCTTTGTAAAACTGGTTTATCTCACTTAACACGATAAACTTGAGTTCTATCCGTTTCCTTGCTAACAACATGATTTTGTCTCTCTATTATCAATGCTGCAGCACTAAGCATGGGTGTTCACGAATCTCTATAGTGAGCTACGTGAGTGGGTACTCAGAAGTGGTGCAGCTGGACTGTAAGGTTTTGAGGACCTTCCATACTGATTTCTACAGTGACTAGACAGGTTTCAAAGAGTGTTTTAAGTGTAAAGCTTTCCCATTTCCTCAGCATCCTGACCATTGCCTCCGGAACCTTAATGATACCCATTGTAACTGGGATAAGAATGAATCTCAATTTGTTTTGTTTTAGAGACAGGCTCACTATGTAGTCTTGGCTATCCTGGAGCTCACTGTGTAGACAAGGCTGGTTTCGAACTCATTGAGTTCCTCCTGCCTCTGCCTCCTGAGTGCTGAGATCAAAGCTGTGTGTTACCACTGCCCAGCTCAATTCTGTTTTTAAAAGTATTTTTAATATTATTTTTAATTATGTATAGGTGTGTGTGTGTGTGTCTTTGTTGTGTGGGCATGTGCACTCATGTGCAAGTGAAGGAAGCCAGAGGGGTCAGATCTCTCAAAACAATAGTTACACAATTGTGAGCCACCTGATGTAGGTGCTGAGAAATGAACTCAGGTCCTCTGGAAAAGCAGCAAGTGTTCTTAACCACTGAGCCATCTCTCCAGCACCTCAACTTAATTTTGACTTGCACTTTTCTGATGACTAACAGTACTAAATATTTTCAATGTATTTACTGGCTATTTGTATGGTTGTTTTGTGTATGTTTATGTATGTACACAGGCATGTGGAGGCCAAAGGGCACCCTTGCAACCTTGGGTGTCATTCCTCAGGCAGTAACTCTAAAAAAGATTAATTAATTTATTAATTTATGTATTTATTTATTTGTATTTATTGTGTATCAGTGTTTTGCCAGTATGTATGTCTATGTGAGAGAGGGTGTCACCTGGGACTGGAGGTACAGACAGTTGTGAACTGTCATGTGGGTGTTGGGAATTGAACTAGGGTCCTCTGGAAGACTAAACAGTGCTCCCGACTACTGATGACCACTGTGCCATCTCTTCGGCCTTATTTTTATTTTTTTCAAACAAGATCTCTCATTGTCCTGAGACTCATAAAATGGACTAGGCTGGCTGGCCAGCAAGCTCCAGAGATCTGACTGTCTTTGCCTCCTCAGCCCTGGGATTGCAGGTGTGTCCCTCCACACTCTGCTTTTTAAGCGTGGGTTCTGGAGCTCAGTTTCTTGGCAGCCAGGCTACTGAGGGAGGTGGCTCCCCATTCCTGTGCTACCACTCTTAGAAACTGTGTGTTCAGTTCACTTGCCTATTTATGAACTGGAATATTTTGATTTGGGTTATTTACTTTTTTTGTTCTTTAGGTATTCTATATATTAATCCCATGTCTGAATAGCTAGCAAGGATTTTTTGCCCCTATTCTAGGAGCCATTTCTGATGCTTTGTCATCAGATCTAATGTAATGTAAGCCCATACATCAATTCTTGCATTTATTTTCTGAATGGAGTCCTATCCAGAAAGTCATCCAATGCTAATATTTTGAGTTTTTCCCCTAGTTTTGTTTTGTTCTGAGATTTTCAAAATTTTAGGGCTTTCATTGAGGTTCTTTGACCAATTTTGAATTAATTTTTGTGCAAGATGACAAATAGAGATATGGATTCAGTCTTCTGTTTGCGGCTTTCCAGTTTTCCCAGTGCCACTCACTAAAGAGGCCAGTTTATATCCATCACATGTTCTTCGGGATCTAAAATACACATTTCTTGAATGTAGAGACCACAGTACCTCAGCGGCTGCTCTGAGAGCTGAGACAGCAACTAAGCAGTGTGGAGGCCACACACAGTGTGGATACACTGGCTTACAGCTAAGCAGCAGAGAGGTAGCACATACAGTGGACAGAGGCGGGATTTGTGTTCATCGTTGTTCAGAGCAGGGCAGCGTGAAAGTTCATTATGGTAGTCTAAATAGCATGAACGTTAAAACTACAAAATTGCTTCTGGAAGTTTGCTTTTAATAAGTTTTCTGACTACGGATGACTAAAGGTCATCGAAACTACAAAAGGTGAAATGATGAGTAAGCTGGGGTCGGGGAGGGGTGGGAGCAGACACTGTATCAGTCATCATTTCTCTTAAATTTTGCTGAACATGTTTGCTCTTGAACTTATTTTTCTTCAGTACTTCATTTTATTTTTTTTCCTTCTTTTTCTTTAGTTCTTTATTTTTCTCTTTCTGTTTCATGTATTTATTTATTCATTTATTTATCTATTTATCTGTCTGTCTGTCTATTTTGGAAATGGAATCTCATGTTAGCCCAGGCTCGCCTTGAACTCACTTTGTAACTGACGATGACCTTGAGCTCTGCATCCTCAACCCTCTGCCTTCCAGCTGCCTTCACAGACATGCACCACCATACACCTAGTTAGTAACTATTTTCCAAACCCAAAACGGATCATAGTAAGTAAACCTTAATGATTTAAACATTAGTCTTATGATTTATTTTATTTGGGGAGATTTAAATAATATTTTAAAAAGAATTTTGTCCTGGCCTTTAAACTTTATGATAATATTTATTGCTTGTATAGTCAGGGAACATTTGCTGTTAGCTTTATTGCAAAAATAAAATAGAACGTAATGTAGAAAGAAAAATCTCCGAAGTAATAATCTCCATTGCCGTCATCTTCTGCCTTGCTTCTCTCTTACCCAGCATCTGTCTTTCCAACAATCTCATGCTGTTCTGTCAGTCTGTACCTGAGTTTTACATTGTAGGTTTGGCCACTGACCAGATTTTAATGTTATTAAATGTTTCTACAGCATGACATTAAATCCTTACATGTACGTGCCTTTGTCTCTTCTACTCTAAAAAAATCTAAAGAAAAAATAGAATTAATTTTAATTTAATGTAATTAATTAATTTGTGGAGACAGAGTTTCACTGAATAGTCTACGTTGGCTTAAAATTCACAGTCCATTGGCCTCACACTCTTATGTGCTGGGATTAATTTCATACATTTACCCTAAAAATTGTGCACAGAAATAAATAAAACCTTTTAGAAGAGTATAAAGTTATACAAAATCATTCATTAAATATCTCAGTGTGGGGAGCTACCCCTGGGTAATATAATTAAACATTATCTAAAAAAAATAAGCTTGTAGACAGCATATTTAACATACCACATCAGTACAGAGCAGGAGCTTGACAAATGAGTCCTGATGAATACTAAATGCTTAAATCACAACAATATTGATTTCTTTCTGTTCTCAATATTGTGGCAAAGCAGTAATGAAAATCCTAGCGAAACTGTTTGTTATTGGAAGTTCTTTGATGTAACAAACATCCATTTACATTAATTTCTATTAATTTAATTCTGTCCTTAAATGCTATTACAATAGTTTAGCTAGTATTTTCATTTTAATTTGCCAAAGGAGAGAAATCCAGAATCTGACCCTCATTTTAAAATTTGTCCTTGGAACAGTGTACTCTAACAACATAAGGTCACACTAACATTTTACTTCATTTAATTTCTATCTTATTAAAGTGAAAGATTTTATTCAAATCATTGTGTAATAGTCTCATGAGACCCAAACTTCAGGTTATAAAGAGGATTATTAATTTTAACTGCTGAATAGATCATTCTAGAAATTGGTATGAACTATACTTTTATGTTTTTATTGAACTTACTCAAAGGAAATAAAGTTTTAAGGAGAGTCAACAAGCATGCATACAATCCAAACTTCATTGATGAACTCAACATATAAAATAAAAAGAAAATTTGAAATAATCAGTCAAGCTTGTCATTGAAGTTCTCCAACAAATGGAAATGAATTATTTTCTTGTACAAGAAATATATATATATATATATATACTTATGCTAACATTCAAAACATTTGAATGTTATGTATTTACTATATGTGCTTTACATCAAGTAAGAAACAGATATATAAGACCTCTGACTAGAGATGGGGTGTTGTACTTGAGAACGAGAAATACTATGTGTTTCCAACAAGGCTTCTATATTAGGAATCTGCACTCATGACCTTAAAAGTAAAGTTTAAAAATTCATATTGTCTTTCATTTATTGACAAGTTCTTTTTTATTTTTGACTTTAAAACATAATTATAACAGTTCCCCTTTTTCTTCCCTCACACTAAACTTTCCCATATAGCCCTCTTAACTCTCCTTCAAATTGATGGCCTGCTCTTTCAGTAATTGTTATTCCATACACATATGGTATACAGTGCATATAAATATATTCCTAAATATAATTTGCTCACTCCGTATAGTGTTACAAGTTCTTTTAAAAGCAAAACAACAAGGTTTTAAAAACATGGTCAAATCTTAAAATTACAACACATTTTATGTATCTAACTCTTAATCCCTGCCAAGCTTATAGTTCTAGAAAAATTATTTTCCAAGGCGAGATATACCAACAAAGACTTAAAGACATTTCGGTGATTCAATGTCAAAGGTGATCCAAAGAGTTGGAAATTGTCTGGTTATTTAATTCAGGTCTATAGATCTGTTTTATCGACTCAAGTATTTTCCGTTATGGATTTCAATTTGTTGCCTTCGTTTTTTTTTTACTGAACATCACATCTGGTTATTTTCTGATTGCTATCAGTTTTAGCCCACAGATCTCAAAAGTGTAGAAACCAAAGTCGAACTGGGCTGTGACATCACAGAGTTTCTGGGTCTGTACGATTTTCCTGCACACCAGGACATATTATACATTGAGATCTCATTTATGTTCCTAGGAAATCACATTGCCCAGAAGAGCCCAAGTCTTCTCATCTGGTGACTTACCAAGCTGCAGAATAATGACTTCACTGTAGAACCAAATCAGAAAACGCACATCATGTGCTGCATTGGAGCTGTAAGGGAGTCTTCACTGTGGACATAATGCCATCCTTGTTTTCTTGAGGGTCCTCAGTATGAGACTCCTTTCCTCTGCCGCCCTTCCCTGAAATACGCTAATTTTGTTCCAAAGCTCTACTAGCCATATGTTATATAGTCAACAAACTAGTACTGATTCAGCTGCACTCCAGAGGAACAGTATGGGAGCCCAGTGAGCAGTCTGGGGAAGGGGAAGCATAGTCCATCGGTCTAAGCTGAGGAGAGAAAGCTAGTTTACAAAGACCAAGGCAGGGAAAGCTGGCAGGAGAGCGCGCCGCAGAAGAGCTTTGAAGGGACCTTAGAAAGTCTCTGGAGTTTTAAGGTTGAGTACATGTGTGAGTGAGACACCTATAGGAGTGGCCTCTTGAAAGGAACCAGTAGAACCATCTTTGACCTATGAGTCAACTAAAGAGAGCTAGTATTCCTAATGCGGTCTCTCTGACATCCACATGTTTGCCATGGAATGCAAGCTCACACACTCACAAAAATAAACCAATGCAATAATAATGTTAAAGAAGAAGCAAGCCTTGAAACCCCAAACTACTGAGAAGTAACTAAATGTAAGACTAAAACTCAAGGATATTGTTAAAGCTCTTTACTATCCAGCACACAGCAAAATAAAGTCCATAGTGTTTTGCATCCAGGATGAAACTACAAAACCTGGCAAGAATTTAGATAATCCTTCAGCTATCATGAGGACAATAATCAGTTGAAATCAACTCAGAAATTATATATATATATATATATATATATATAACCATCTTATATGCAGGGATTAAAATGACTATTATAGCCATACTCCATAACTTTAAAATGATAACTCTTAAAAAGTAAGATAAATAAAATATAAAAATACATACATCTAAATTCCAGACATAAGAAATTCATTGAAGGGAATTAGCAGATTAAGTGTAACATAAGAAACAAACATGGAGAATATAATAAAAAAATGTTTCCATCAGTATTCATTCATGAAATACTCTGTATTGGAGACTCTGTAAAAAATGAAGAAGGCCAAAAAGTATTTTTAAAATGTAAGTGGCCAACATTTGTCAAAATTTGAGCAAGATTTAAGAGTAATCATATAATAATGACTTTAACAGACTAATCAAGAGGGCTAAGATTAGATAGACATGCATACAACTAATAAGCAAGCTTAAATGTATAAAACAAAAAATGAATCAAATGAAATAAAAAATTTAAACTTCTCATCTGTTCAGTGATTTTTAAAAACCCTTTTCTTATTAGTGAATTGAATTATGTGGTGAGAAATTAGTATGCGTGTAGAAAATTTGAAGAATACTAAAGCTAATTGCACTGACTAAAGATTTATGGAGCATTCTACCAAAGACTTAGCAGAAGTCAGTCTTTATTTGAGATTGCATAGACCATTCACCCAAAAGACCACATTCTGAATTTTAAATTAGTCTCAATGGAGGAACAGTGACTCTAGTACTCCTGAATTCTCTGACTACAATATAATCAAATACAAACCAATAAAAGAAAGGTCTCTGGAAAATCTTCAAATATTTGGAATTTAAAACTAATTTGCATAAACCATGAGTCAAAATAATTATGAATCAGAATCTTGAACTGAATGAAAATAAATGTACAGTAAATCAAAAAGATATGAGAGTCTGCCAACAAAATGCTTACAGGGAAGTTTACAGCATTAGATGAATAGGCTGTCATTTTAACTATGCTTTAAAAATACAGGAAGGAAAAGAGTTTGTTAAATTCAAAATAGGCAAGCTAATAGGAATAATATTCACTGTGGTAAATTCAAAATCTGAAAGGCATGCAAGTAATAACACTTCTGTTCTAAGGACACCCAACTCATGAATCATTATATTCTCAGTAGCTTTAAAAAATGTGCTTCAATTAACCTTGAAATAGTCTTAATGTGTGGGAGAAACCCAAGGAGGCAAAGATTAAATCCAGGAATCAGTACCTGTCAAGTCATCTCTCCTCACTGCAAACACTGGGAATGAGGACTGCTGATCATAAAGAAACAGAGGAGAAAAAACTTCAATAGCTGAAACAGATTTCTTCCAAATAAGTACTTTTTTTTCCACATTAGTTTGGCAACAGTTCAGGAGACTAATAAGGAGTTGATGGGGATGAGGGTGATGAACATTGGTTAAAAATGAAACCTGGCAGAATTGGGGAAACTAAAGTACCGCAAAGCAGAGGATTTTGTGCAGAAATCCTATGAGATGTTTTTAGCTACTACTATATAGGTACATGCTTGTGAATAAACAGCTCACACACACATACACACAAACACACACACACGAGCTCCTTATACTTAATTTATTAATAAAGAGGCCACAACTGTGAATTACCCAGCTGTGTATAACATGCGTACACTTACTTTATAAAATAAGGAGGAAAATAAACACTAGGGATACAAAGACTAAACTTTGCCCTTCTCAAAATTCTCTGCCCATTTATAAACATATGTTAGATGCTTGATAAGTATTCTTAATTGAATGAAGCACATTTTGTTTCATTTATTTATTTATCACATCTTATGGGATCACATAAGACCATCAGTACATATCTATGGGGAAGAGAGAGGCTTGTGAGGGAAACTGAGGTACCCTCTTTATGGTGCACAAAGTTGACTGTATTTTTCTCCATCGTTTGTAGCTTTTTATTAGTCTTGAATCTAAACTGTCTCTCAGAGCAAGAAAGAAGAGAGCTGACTGTCTGCCAGATCATCAGCCTAGGTCAAGTTATTATCTACAGTACAGCCTTATTTGATTGACTGATTAGTTGGCTGATGGACTGACTGATTGACTGACTCACTTTGCAGTACTGGGCTAGAACTCAGGGCTTGTGTGTGTTAGGGGAGTGTTCCACCACTGAGCTCTACTCCCAGCCCTTCACCATTCATTTGTCTCAATTTACTACTGATCACAATCAGCCATGATCTCCACATTCACGAAAAGCAGAGGATGTAACCTCACACAAATCTCAAAGATTACAAGGGCAACCGGAGAGTCACAGAAATTTTAAACATCAAGAGCTCCCAGACATCATCTTGTTCAACCCTCTGTTTAATCCTTTTGTTGGTAAAGAAATCACTAGCAGTAGGACATTGGTTCCTGGTTGTCTCTGCCCACCGCTGTACTTAACTAATTGAATAACACTCCCTCAAGTAAAAAGAACTCCAGCTTTCACAAAGGAGCAAAGTGACAGTCTGCCTGGACAGCAAGTGCTCCTGATTCTCCCCATGTGGATGAAAGGAACCTCATCAGTGCCTCGCTTTAGCTTGCAGTCATTGGTGTCATTGGGAAAGAGAAGAAAAATGTGCTTCCTTTAATTAAACAAACACTACCTAGCATCTAACAAATAATATATTTACAAATGGGCAGACAATTTTGCAAAGGACAAAATTTATCAAGTGTATGCATGTTATACATACATGGGTAATTCACAGTTGTGGCCTCTTTATTAAGAAACTGAGTATAAGAATATACGTGTGCGTGCCTGTGTGTGTGTGTGTGTGTGTGTTTTGCAGGGTCTGAACACATCATTCTAGTGTTGTAAGGACTGAGCCAGGGGCAGGAAAGGATAAGTGGTCCATTTCACAAAAGAGTTGAATCTTCCCTAATTCAAGTAATTCCTACATATAGAAGAAATGATGCTCTCTGTACCCACAAATCAGACAGAGCAATTTTGAATATCAGCCTATGAGTAAGAACACTGTGGATGTCAGGGCAAAGCAGCCAGTATTCAAGAGCTAAGATGCTATACTTTCATGCTTTCAGTACCCCTCCCCTTCATTATAGATAAAAGTGAACAGAAACTGCCAGCTGGCCTTTGATAAAGTGATGGCTGTTTGGACAACCTGAATTCCACACTCTGCCTTAACAAGCTGAAGAAAGCTTTGAGCATTTCAGTACATCAAACTAAGTCAAGGTTCTTTCAGCTTTGATGGGGATTTATTCTGCAGTTAGATGCTCACAATGTATTCATGTTTCTTTTCTAAGTTATTTGTTTTCCAGTAGCCTCAAAGGTTGATAGTTCATCCGATCAGTAGGAAAGATAAAAATAAAAACTGTTGACAAAACTCCATAAACTTTATACTAATTTAAAAGCAAAGTTGAGTTTGGCTGTGATAACAAAGAAATTAAAGAGCAAAATTCATCTTTGGTATCCCCAGTGTTCATTTTCCTCTCTCTTTTGAGGAAGAAAATGCCTGCACACAGCAGGTATACCTTCACGAGAGTGCATTTCGAGCTTAGAGAAGGGATTGCAAGGACAGTTGTCCTATCCCAACCCAGAGACCTTACCTTCAGCACTTCTCCCCTGAGGGTCCACAGCATCCTCTGACTGGACACTGCTAAACACTGGTTTATAGAAAGTTTCTATTCACGGTGTAATATGACCTTCATCGACAATTTGACTGGATTTGGAACTGTCTAGGAGACAGACACGTCTGGGTATAGGTGAGGGAAGTTTATAGAGACCTTTAGCTGAGGAGGAAAAACATTCCCTACATACAGGTGGCAGCCGCTCACAGACTGGGCCCAGAGCTGATTAAAGAGGAACAAAGAGGAAAGAAGGAACCAAAGCATCGGTCTCTGTTCCTGATGGCGGATGCCTGTCTGTGACCAGTGCCCATGTGCTTTTTGCTTCTCTTCTCCCTCCTCCCTCTACCACTTGGAATGTATTTCTGAAAATTGTGCATTAAAATAAAGCATTCCCCACCTTAAGTTGAATTAGCCTGGCATTTCATCACAGCAGTAAAAAAAAAAAAGTAAACTGTGATGAGCAAAGGCAGTTGGACATCACAAGCAGCCATACACACAGATGCCTCCTCTGAAGGCATCTCCCTGACCTCACTCCCTTTGAGATTCCCCCTCCCCCACCCCTTCCTTTGTCTCTCCCTTTTGAGACCTCTTTCTTTTATTCAACAAAAACACATTCTGTCTTATTTATTTATTAGATAATGCTATAATAGAATGCTTTGAACAGAAGCGGAAAAATGAAAAAAAGGAATATGAAAGACTTTTTTCAGGTTACAAAGCCTTCCCTTCAAAAACACTTTTTGTTTGCTTGTTTGTTATGTTTTGTGTTTTACTCGCCCTTTCTAAGTTGTTCAATGTGACAAATGTGTTCAGTGGCTAGGCATAATGATCAATGAAATTAAAAAGAAATCCCAGGGGCTGGAGAGATGGCTCAGTTCTCAAGAGCATTTGCTGCTCTCACAGAGGACTAGAGTTCAGTTCTTGCCACCCACATCATTCATCTCTCAACCACCTGTAACTTCAGCCACAGGGGAATCAAAGCCCTCATCTGCCCTCCGTGGACATCCACACATGTGTGTATACATGCCCCCCCACCTACAATGACAAATAAAACAAATTAGCAACAGTAATCACAAAAAGTGAGTTCACAACCTCCACTTGAAGGAATAATTAGATAGATTCTTTTGGATGCAGAAATGGCTTTGGTTACTTTAATATCCAGAAAGTTAAAATCACAAACAAATCCATCACAAAATAATAATAACAACACCAACCAAAAAGCTATGATGGAGTTGAAACTAGAAATAAAAAGCTTTATATCTTCTTTTATGACTTACACCATTTTTCTTGTCACTCTGTCCAAATAAGCTACTGGACTTGCTCCTTTTTGAGTCTCTCGGTGTGGCTCCACGGCCCTCTTCATTCTATGGTGCCCACTCTCGCTCCCATCTACAACTTAGGCTGCGTGGGGCTTCCCCCACAAGACACAGGGTCCTGATGCTCCCATCACATGCAATGGGAGGCAACCGTGAACACTGGGTAAAGAAAGGCAACTGTGGAGCACAGACCCGTGGAGTCACTAAGCTGGGAGGAAGGGCAGGCTAAATATCCCAGCAGCCACTGCAACAGATGCAGAGAATCTTGTCTAACTGACTTCACCATGGGAATGAAACCCAGCCTGCTGCTTCTGTGGAAACCATCCTCCCCTGCACCATTAATTTATCAACCTCCTTTTCACAAAGACTTGGATAAAAACTCCACCATAAACCGAGCACACAGCTTAGCTGTTTCCACCCACAGCAGGGCAATCCATTGGCTCATGGCAGGGAGCCAGATAGAATGCAAGGAAATCACAAGGCAACCTGAGCACCAAGCTTCCTCCACAGGCCTTCCTACAGCTATCGCTTTCTACTGGGAGGGTGGCTGTCACTCAGACTGGTCTGAGCAGCTGTCAGGCTGTTCATAAATCTTTGGCTCAGTTATTGACAGCCTTGTTCTTCATTCCTTCATGCTTCCCTGGCATGGCATAAATATTTATCATTTCTTCAAAAGAAGCACAAATACCTCACAAACTCCCGAACCATAGAATAAATTATTAACCCATCATGGACCCAGGGAGAGGCAAAGAGTAAGCATGGCTTATACATTTTTTTTCTTTTCTCAGTGAAATGCTCTTTCTATCCCTCTGGTCTCTTCAAGCTGCCTTGGGTTCTACTTTAGAGCTAAGGTTTCACACACAGCACCAGTAAACGCCACTACTCCTTCACATTCCGCTCTAAGGTGGCATTCTGCTTTGCTTACCTGTCAGTCCCTCTTCTCACCCTTTCTGGCCCTCTCCCTTCGGACACTGTTCCTGAGCTTCTGGCCATCCAGTCTGGCCTTACCATGCCCCCTAGTTTCTCTCTCAGGTTGTGGAGACAGATTAAAGGAGTAGGGCTGCATCCTGGCCAAGTATGCCATTTGAGAGCCAGGACCTCATAGGCTTCTTGCAGCGTTTATCTGTCCATCCGTGGTGGGACACTCCATTCTCCTCAAGGGCGCATTAGCACTGGCTGCAGAACCTGTGTTTTCAGTCCTCTGGAAGGTCAGACATTAAACTGAGGATTTTATAACTTTCCTACAGGATGGTTTAACTCTTCAGAAACCAACAAATTGTGTGGGTGTGGTGGCCTTTAACGCCAGCATTCAGGAGGCAGTGGCAGGCAAATCTCTTTGTATTTGAGTCCAGCCTGTTTTACAAAACAAGTTCCAGGACAGCCAGGGTTGTCGCACAAAGAAGCACTGTCTCAAAACAAACAAACAAAAAATAATGATTCCCACAAAAGCTTAGCAAATGGCTATCTTGCTATTCTCTCTAAACAATGAGGCTTCACATTCTGGTTAGGAGTGTGGTTCTATTCCCAGGACAACTATGCACTGGAGGCTTATTGTAATCAGTGTGTATAGCGCCATACGTACAAATGCACAAAACCAATAGAAAACCAACTAAACAATAACAATACAAAACCCCCAAATAACACAAATAATCCAAAACTGGAAAAGGCCTTGAAGAGACATTTTCTAAAGATGATGATATGCAATGACCAAGAAGTAACTAAAAACCACTCCACGTCTCCAAAGGCAATTGTAAGTCAAAACCATAAGATAACTCACACTCGTGAGAAATGACAGTAGCAGATTGGTAACCTGGCTTAGTGGATAAGGATGCTTGCTGCCAAGCCTGATGACCTCAGTACAATGCCTACAGCCTACATTGTGGATGGAAGGAGAAAACCAACACCTGCAAGCTGCCTGCTGACCTCCACACACATGCCCATGTGTACGTATGCACATACACAAGAAAGGCAAGTTTTAAAACAAAAACCAAGGTAAAACAACAATATCTGAATGCAGAAATCGGCATTGAGCCGTGGAGAAACTGGAGCGTATAAAGAGTGGATAAAGAGGACACTGAAATACAATATGATGTTTTCTCTAAAAATGTAAACAGAACCATTGTATGCCCCAGCAAGTGAAGTTATTCTCTTCCAGGTAAGCCCACCCTCCCTTACCTACAAGGTTTTTATTCCAAGATCCGGTAGATACACAAAACCATAGATGGCACCATACCTAAACTATATGAACATGCCCCTATATGCACATGCCGATTAAAAAGTTTTATTAGGCACAATAAGAGATTACCAGCAACTAATAATTGAATAATTATAACAACATCATATAAAAAGACCATGAAAGAGGAATATCTAATTATTTTCTGCTATGCATGCTTTCATAACTTTTGATGATGTGAGATGATATGGTACCTCTTTGATGAGGGGCAGTGAGGTGAACAACTCAGGCATTGTGAAGGGGCGCTGCGATACTAATGACCATATGTGATACTAATGATCACATGTCACACTTACAGACTAATTCCCAGGACATTCCATTTAAAGTTTTCAGGTCACAGTTGATTATTTGTGACAAAAGCCACAGGAAAGGGAAGTTGTGGCTAAGCAAAGATTCATGTACCAACAAAGGAATGGCTGGCAGGGCCTCCACCGAGGGTCTGTATGCCAGTGTTCACAGCAACTTGATCCATCACTGCCCAAAGTAAAAACAAGTCAACGCATCAGATGAACAAAATGAGGTAAATATAGTCAAGGAAATGTTATTTATCCCTGATAGAGGGTTTCTGACATATGAACAGCAGCAAATGGACCACACTAAACCGATTAGTACGCATATGAAAAGATAAAGGCTGAATAATTTCATTTACATGAGACACTCAAGAGAATCAAGTTCATATAGACAACAAACAGTGACCAAGGCTGGAGTACAGTGTGATATAGAATGGGGTAAAATATGGTGATAATTGTGTAATATAAATGTTCCACACTCTGAGCTGCACAAACATGTTAGAATGCAAGCTACATTACAATAAAAGTTGTTTATAGGAAAAATCACAACACGCTGAGATCCAGACTTTCACAGGTCCCCTCCTAAGCAGCCGGAAGCCGCCTTAAGAGACCTTAGCTCCATGTCATCTCATTGCGTGATCTTCAAAACTTCAAAACCTTCCCTTCACATTTTATGAGATGCAAAGTTACTAATTTTAGATCTTGCTCCTTGTTCTTCCCGCTCAGGAGACAGCTAGCTGAATTAGTTAAGGCAGCTGTGAGGGACCTGAGGTCAACAGATTTTACCTACAAACACACAATGACAGACACTGGCCCTTTGCGTGCAGTATTCAATTTACTCCTGTGCTCAGGGCTGAGTATCTGGGTGACAAATGTGTTCTTACCAATAACCTACTCAGCAGTGTTCTAGTGTTGGAAAGCGCTAGAACCCACCTAGACACCCAGGGCCACCTTCACCTTCACAGGCTGTCCTTCTCTGCATTTACCTGGTTTAGGCTTCTTTTCAACCAGTCTCTGCTCACTCCCCTAAACTCAACGGATTAAGCGAATAGACTGTATATACACATTTGCGAGGGGGTGAAGACACAAACAGGACTACTAAGATATGAGATGCTGAGAATAATGGGAAAATGTGTTCCAAGAACCATGGCGCTATGAGACTCTTCCCTTGAGCCCCCAGGTCAAGGACTTCGGGAACAGGGTAATTCAGTTATGCAATCACACCAGGAAGCAGCAAAGCTCTGCCCACTTTGTCTTTGCTTCTTCCTCTTACAAAGAGTTTTCAGTATCTGACATCAAACAGAGAAGAAGAGCTAATGTTTCAAAATGTTTGTGCTGCTGTTTCTTTTCCTGACATTTCAACAGTTCTATTTGGAGAAGATGGATAGCCTCGTCCATTTTCTATTGCCTTCTATGTGCTTACGCAAAAGAGAGCATTCAAAGACCAATACTTCACTTATTGCCTTCACCCTGCTTTTGTTACTTTTCACAGTTCCAACATTCATCAGTTTCCATAAGCTAGAAAAAAAAATAAGCCCAAGCCAATACATTAATGGATGTTAACAACTTTATCCAGCATACTTTGTTTTAAAAAATATTTTTAATTTTTTGAGTTTAAAATATAGTAACCTCATTTCCTCTGACCCTTTCCTTTCTCCAAACCCTCCCACATACCCATTCCTTGCTCTTTTTCAAGTTCTTTTTAAAAATTGTTGAATATATATTTATATACATACATTTATACATACACACATATATGTATATGTGCACATATGCACCTAAGGCTAAGAATCATTGTGCAAGAGGGGGATGAAGGAATATAAGAGCCAACGAAACAGATAGTTTGCCATGGCATTGTGTCTCCTAAGAATGACAGAAGCTGCGCTTGTGAAGTTTCACCATCATGGCTGCCTAAACACAACCTGAAAAATGATGAGATACCAATAGACATGCTAACATTGATGGAAGAAAGCCCACAAGGCCTCAAGCATAGACAAAGAACTATAAACAATTAAAGAATGCTTATATAGGAGATATAGTCTTATCCAATACCAAAAGGTCAGCCCTGAAAGCTTTTTGATCTCTTTCTTGATGATCTTTCTGGAACCATTAGGTCTATTGCTGATCAATGGGATGATGTATCAAAGCTAACATTTATGGAAGTTCCTGACTGTTCTAAATTTGGTATGGAGTTAAATGTTCATATGTGTTTTACTTATATAGTGTATGAGCTCACTAGGAAATTTCCTATTTGCAGAGGGGAATCCTTAAATCACTAGAAATGGTATCTGCTTTTCCTGCCTTTAGAGTATTCCAGCAGGAACTTTGTTCCTTTGATCAATACTGCAGAGTCATAGTCATTCTGATCGAAGGAAGGAATGAGTTAGGAACCTAAAGATGTGCTGCAGTGAAGGCATGAACTTGAAGGCAAACATAAAATCGCATATCACTGAACTGCAGCCAAACAGAGATGGGAGGCAGAAGTTTCTGGTCTCTTTGAAGACCCAGTTTTGTCATGTGATGTTTTGCTGTGCACTTGCTCATGCAAGGGGCATGACTTTAGCCAGATGAGAACATCCATGGATGGACTCTGAGGAGAGGAGATATACAGAAGCTCACAGACAGTGAGGCTCCAAGTTTTAGATCCATGTCTTCGTGTTTTGACACTTGACTTCATAGAGAGAAACGTTCCAGAAAACTCCTTAGAGCAATGCAACTGTGTCTTGCAGCTTTCCCTAACTTTTCCTTGACCTGTGTTGCTGCTTAGTGTTGGCCTTTGGACTGGACTTTTGGTATCCTGAAGACTGTCATAAAGCATATTAATTCATTTTCAGATTTTACTCTCTTTATGTTAAAAACACCTTGAGATCCACTCACTGGGGAATTTTTTTAATGCAGGTTCTACCTCTCCTGCTGTTTTATGTTTCGTAAATATTTGTGTTAATCTATTTCCCATCATTATACTCAATGCAACCTCCAAGACCTGTGGTCTGTGTTGGAGGAACAGGTACATTTTGTATCTCTGTGGTTATGCTCTCTCCCAACAAAACTTATATGTTATGACCTTGTTTTGTGAGTCAAATCCTTACTTGTGTGAAAATGCTTACCTTCAATGTTGCAATCAGGGTATATGTAAACTAAAGAGTACAGTTCCTTGAGGTTTCAGTATCATTAAACCCTACTGCATACATGGTTCACTGCTCTATTTGAATTTCCACAAAAATGTAACTAAAAAGAACAATAGAAAGGGATAGGGAGGTAGATAGAGAATTAATTTGGTTTGCTATCAAAGGTGTCAAAACAATAGAATCACAAATCCTTGGGGATTTGAAGACAGGTTGAAAATATTTTTCCTGTGTTGTGTAACTGTTTTAAACTATAATTGTGATTTTCTTTCTCAAGTAGCATGAAACAACAGAGATTAATAGTGTGAAAGAAGAGTTCAATATGGAGAGTACCAAAAAGGGAGGGGCACTTCATCTAACACAGGAACAATGGTGTTAGCAGACATGAGAGTGAAGAGAAAGCAGAAGCCCAGAAGCCCATTTCTTCCTTTATGTGGGAAGAAATGAAAAAAGGCAGAATAGGCAAACTTGAGCAAGTTTAGTTCTGGGTAGTTTGAATGATGTCAGAAATCTGCGGAGATAGTCTATAGCTATCTGGTGCCTAAACCATGAATGAATTAGGGCAGGAGACATACTGCTTAGCAGGGAGAGATTCAGACATAGGGAATGGTCTGGGCCTGAGACAGTCAGTTTGCATATTTAAAGCATATCTGCAAGCAAATTATTTTATACATCTAGGAATTACTACCCTAGAAGGGATCATTTCCTCAGAATTACAATGCCCAAAGCCTCACAAAACAGATAAAGTTTTGATTAGCAACAATATAATACCATATTTACCAATTTCAACCCATAAATAGTATAAATCAACAGAGGATATGCTAAACAATTAGTTCCAGTCAATCTATAGTACCATTGTTTATGATTACAATTCCCAATACATATGCATGGATATATACACAATATGTACACACATATAGGCACACACACACACGCACAAGTAAACACACACATACCACCCAATCAGAAGATAGTGCATCCTAATGAAATAAAAAGCTTCCTCTTACTAACAAGAAACACACATTCAAGTCAGAATCCATTCAATGTCATTCTCTATGTCATAGTGATGATGAGATCATGGTTATTATGAGACCGAGATGGCCAAGACCACAATGATGCTATATTACCTTAGAGCTTCACTACCATATGGTGCATTATATACTATCTTAACAGTTTATAATACACTCAAAAGTAAGTTTCCCCCAATGAAACCATGCTGAAACAACAAATACAATGTTCCTAGACTAGATAATAAGATTATCAGTATACAATTGGTATTCTTTTAGTCATTGTCGAGTAGGAATGTATCTAAGGCTAGAGTAAGAAACAGAAAGGGTAATTATTAAGAATGAACCTTCCTTTCCAAGCCAAGGACTAGAAAAGAGTAATAGCCATGGAAACCAAGACTTTTTAATGACATTATTTACCATTTCATAGTAAGCAACTAAGCCCATAGATAAGGATGTGACTTAGCAAAGGAACAATAAAACAGTTCATATGTTTTGGATGAACTTCAGATTCCCAAGACAGGAGCTACACATAATGGGATATTTTTCATAGATATGTTTGAAGAGGAGGCTCTACATTACTTAGAGTGCGTAATCATTAAAATGCAGAGGCAACCAATGAGGACACCATGGAGGACACCTGAGGGTACAACACTTGGAGGCAAGATAAAGTGGTGTTCCACGCCATCACAAGTCTGTGGTCACAATACTGGGGCTACATGGCTCCCATGTCTCAAAATAATTCAAATTTAAAAATTTGAAATTCAGGGGTAGAAAAATGTATTCAAGAAGTAAATATTTATCAGAACTTAGCATTCCCAGAACTTCATTCCAGGCCCAGAGATTCAATAGTACCTAAAACTCCTCTTAAGAGCTTCCATTCTAATGCAAGTGACAAAAATAAAGGGTAGAAAAAAATGAATGAAAATGCTATGTATACAGGGTGATGTCTATGCAGGGTGATGGGAACGGGTTTATTTGGTACTTTGGGCCAGATGGTTGAAGAAAGCCTCCATGAAGAAATGGTCTTTTATCTGAAAACTGAAGGAGTTAATCGAGGAAACTCAGCAAAGGGAGATTCCAGGGCATGGAAATGAAAGGTGCAAAGAACCTCCCCCTGATGGGGTAGCAGCCTTACCAGGCCACAGAAAAAGACAATGCATAAAGTCCTGAGGAGACCTGATAGGCTAGGGTCAGATGGAAGGGGAGGAGGTCCTCCACTATCAGTGGACTGGGGAAGGGGTATGGGAGGAGATGAGGGAGTGAAGGAGGGCCGGTTTGGGAGGAGATAAGGGTGGGGGCTACAGCTGGGATACAAAGGGAATAAATTGTAATAAATAAAAAATATAAAAAAACACATTACTGCAAGGTATTTCACTTTTATTGTTCTTAAGATACATTCAAAAACATCAACAAAACTTTGTTGCTTTCTCTCCGTTCCCCTGAGTAACTTGGCAGTGGGAGGGTGGGCTTCATTTATCTGCACACTGCATATCACACACTACACTACAGTGTGCAAGCTCATTCTGTTGCTGGTCCCTACTGCCTGAAGACTGCTTTTGAACTGTGCTCACCACACAGGTGACAAGTGTCCCCTAACTGTACACACATCACAGAAACTTAACATTGAAGAGGCAGGATGAGGGGGTAGGCATAACCAGAACCCACTTGAAGCTAAGAATGGACCCAACAGCTGTTTATGAATGTGTCTTGGACAACTGTAAATAAAATGGAAAAAGTTTAGGGGTCAGCAGCTGAATTCATGAAATCCTACTGGTTCCTCCGTAGGATTGACTTAATTTCTATTTTCCCCAAGCTACTTAGGTTAAAAGGGCTCGAGCTAGAAACAGCAGAATCTCTGGATGTTGAGAGAGGTCAGCAGGTGAATTCCCACGTTTCACATGTGGAAATTAACTGAAGTATATGAATTGGGTTGTCTGGAAAATCTGGACTTGTTCAACCGTGAGGTGACTAACCTGTGTAACTACCCAGAGTATTTTAAGCTTTTAGCCAAGGAAAGGGTTCTGAAAGGACCAGGAAGGACAGGACCAGGAGGCCCTTGGCTCAGATGAGTGTGTGAATGTGAAGAAAAACAAGGAGATAACTTGCAGATGGTGACAAGTAAGAATTTGATGAACAAGATGATGTTAGTGATGAGAAAGAATAATTTTGATGTTATGGAAAACTTGATAAATGAAAAGGAAGAAAGTTAGAAAGGTGAAAAAAATCATTGTGAAGATGGTTAAGAACCCAAATAACCTATAAAACCGAAACTATTCAGAATTGGACAGCTTATGATTTGGGTAACTATTAAAATATATAACATAAAAAAGCTAAATCACTGACCAGCCAAACCATTGGTCGTGTGACAGTCTGCCATCCTCCAATTAGTCCCTTGGTAACCTATTACCAAGCTTGGGGAATCAGCAACAACAAAACTGATACCTATTAGATTTTTGTGTATGACTCTAGCTGTAGGTGTGGCTAGCTGTAATTGGACAGTCAACCTTCGTAAGCTACCAATTACACCATAATTGCAACAGTTACTTCATTTTTTAAACAGTTACTTTTAGGTGTGTGTGTTTTTACTCTAAGTTTTGGAACTAAAATGATTTGGGAGAAAAAAAAAACCTTATTCACTTCTTCAATAAACAAAAATAGGTTCAGAACCTTTACATCATTTAGCATAAACATTACTTGGCCTATCAGTTCACATAAATTTACTTTCTACATTTACCTTTCATAATTTAGTGTACTTAAAAACGCTTTCAGAATTTAGTGTACATCTGAGCAACTAAAACTAATTTGCAACCACACAAGTTCGAGTGGAAAAAAATCATTGGAATTTGTTCCCAAAGCATTAAATGTCTGAGTAACTCAAAACTAGTCAAAAGCAAACCAAAAATACAGCACTATGTTCAACCCTTAAACAAAAGGCTTTCACAATGCATTTCAACATCATCAAGTCCACCTTTAAGTAATTAGATAAAGCCCCGGGGATAGCTAAAGCTGTATTAGGTATTGTAATAAGCTTCTTTTGGCTAAGAACACCTCAAAACAAAAATTTCCATTAAAAAATACGATTAATTAAAACTCCCAACTTCCAGTCAGAGAAGGAGGCAAAGGCACATAAGGGCAAAACAGATTAGATCTCATCAAACGCAAACCCGCTGGGAATACAGTTATCTCCCTGCTTAGTTGGCTTCTAGTCCTTACTGCTTGAAAGTAAGAAAAGAGATGAGTGAGGTGGACCATAGGGAAGGTAGTCAATGGTGGGGGCAAATTTTAAGTGAAACAAAGAATGGAAAGGAAACTAAAGTTGCTCCACAAGGAGAAATGGACCTTACAGTTGTAACGGTTGGAGTTAACTACAGTAACTGTGTGGGCAAAAAGGGCGGGTGACCCAGCGTTCTGTGGAGCAAGCTGTGGAGAGGCCTAAAAGGGTCCATGACCAAACTGCCTCAAGGAACCACAGTGCTCATGGAGGTTGCAGGGAAGGTGTGAAAACAGGCAGGCAGCAAAGATGAAGGACATTTTAGAAGACGGGTGAGGGGCCTGCACGCCTACAACTGGGCCTAAAGGCCTCAGCTTGAGCGGTTTATCCCATGATGCACCACACATGCCACCACAGCTTCAGCAGCCTGCCCCAGGATGCACAGCGTGTCCTCCCCTCAGGAGCCCAGGAAGTCTTTGTGCTGTTGGCAGTTACCCGCCTCAGGGGTCCCTGAAGAAGAACAGGAAATTCTCGTTGCACTTCTGGTCTCTGTATCTTTGCCGGCAGGTCACCCTGGTGCCGGGGAACACCTGGGTCCTGGCTGGTGTGGTACAGGCCACTGCAAATGGTGGGCATAGCTTTCAACCCCGGATTCTTAGCCACCAAGCGGGTCACATCTTCCTTTCCCCCCAGGGTCTTGACTTGGTGTTCTGTCTCTGTAAAGCCCGCCTTGGTTTTTCACCTGTTCTGCATCCTCACGATTGGGGAACTGGTTCCTTCGATCTTCAGTAACAGAATCGAGGTTTCGGACAGTCTCTTGGAGAGTCTCATCTCCTGTTGGTGCTTGAGCTCCATCTCTGTGCCATATCTTGCTGCTCTTTTTTATTATTATTAATTAATTCAGTTTACATCTTGGTCATAGGCACCTCCCTCCTCTCCTCCTAGTCCTACCCTTCCTTGCCCATCCTCCCTCCCCTCCTCTTCAGAAGAGTGGAGGCCCCCCTACCCAGACACCCCAGCTCATCTATTCACATGAGGACTGGGTTCATCATCTTCTCCTGTGGCCTGGTACGGCAGTCCCAGCAGGGGGAAGTGATAAAAAATAGGCAACATAGTCTGTGTCAGAGATATCACATCCTCCCCTAACTGGTGAGCCCACATAAAGCCTAAGATGCCCATTGGCTACTTATATGTAGACAACCTAGATCCAGGCCATGCACTGTTCTTGGTTGGTGTTTCAGACATCATAGGCTCCTCTGGGCCCTGGTTAATTGGCTTTTTTGGTCTTGTGGAGATTTGTCACCTCTAGGTCCATTTATCCTTCCCCACTCTTTTCCACTAGACTCCATTTGTTTTGCCCAATATTTGGCTGTGAGTCTCAGTATCTGTTTCTTGCTGCTCTTAAAGGCCCTTGTTCATTAAGTATCAGATGGTACTTTTCAAAAGGATGGGCTGATAACTCACTGGGGATAATCCATGATACTTAGTAGAAGACTCAAGAGCTGGTCTTACAGTGTAAGTGGAACCCTAAAGAATTAAAACTTCACCAAGAGACTGGTATTGGGTGTGAGAACTGCCTCAAACTCTGATGCCAGAAGAGGAATTTACAGAGGAGGAACCATCCCCAAGGAGATGATTCTGGTAACTTATTTTCTCTCCCAAGTTCTGGTCCAAACTGTAAATTTGTTTGCTTTTAATTCCTGTGTCCACTGTTTTAATATCAGAAGCAGTGTGTTTTCAGGTTCTGGTAACAATTTTGGCAAAACTTTAGCCAAGGAAATGAGCCAAAGGAGCTTGATCTGCCCTTGGCAAACTTTCCTCAGGCGAGACAACTGGCATTTAATCCACTAGGTACCAAGACATACTTTTAAGCTTTCAGATTGTCCCTCTTTTCTCACTTTGGGCATCTTGACCTTATTGGAAAAGGAAGCTTCTTGGTTTGGGGGACCCATTTCTCCTGTCTTATCTGAAGAGCACTTGGCTTTGTGATTTGTTGTCTTTTGGAAAACTGATAAGTGCCGTCGAGGGCCTCATTCTTGTCATTTGGCTCTGTAGGCTTCCCAGTACTGGGCCCTCTGTGCCTTGGGCTCCCATCTGTTGCCAGCTTTAAAAGGAACTAGGAATGTTGCTTTTGTAGTTGCTCTGATGCTCTTGGTCCTCTTGGTAATGGCTATGAGGGAACTATGAATTCTGTTTGGGGGGGCTGCTCTTTTGAGCCATTTGAGTTTATCTGAGAAGGAAATTTGAATCCCTGTTATTTGGTGAACTCTTTGAGCCATTTGGGGGATTCTGAGCATTTTGGTTCCTATTACCTGAGGACTCATTTACTATATGGGTATATCTGGAAGGAAAGTTTGAATTCCTGTCATTTTGGGGGGACAGCTCTTTTTGAGCCATTTTGTATTTTTTTTCTCTTCTATTTACCTGACAGGAAAGCTTGTGACTAGCAGAGAAGGAATATAAGAGGAAAATGGGGTTTGAGATTCCTATTTATTTGCTGCTTGTACAATTGTATACTGCAGCCACTTCAGTTTTGCATTTTTTAAAAACTCATCTGATTTTGGCATGGCTAAGCTGATAGCTCTGGCATGCCTAAAGTAATCACTTAATTTGCATGTGTGTGTGCACATGTGTATGTGAACATCTTTTCATTGAACTACAACAGTAGGGTTTTCCTTCCTTTTCTTGTCTGCCCTGTTAAACTGGCTTTTTTTTTCAAAATTATATAATTATATCTCAGTCAGTTCAAATTGCAGTTTTTTCAAGTCTCAAACTAGGCCTGAACGAGGGGGTTAGTTAAACAAGCTTTTGTTATGTAGAACCATTTGGTTCGAAGTTCACTTAGAATCTACAGTTAAATATGAAAGCTCATCCATATGGCCTATGCTTATTACAGATCATCATACATAAAATTTAGATTTAATTGTCTGGAGATATGGTAAATTTATATTACCACATTTCTGATTCAAGTGTTCTTGGCTTCTTAAAGATTTATATATTTAGATTTATTAAACATGTTTCTAGAATATTGACATATAAACAGGTTGATGTCATGTCTGTTATCTGTTAGAGATATCTGATCTAGTAATTACGAACAAAGAAACAGCTCAAGATAAAGTATATTTTATCTAATGTAAGCTAACAGTTTGGAAGAAACAGATGTTTAAAATAAGTAAGGGTCATATTTGTCTCCCAATGTCCTTTTATTAGTTATAATGTGTTGCAGGGATCTTCCTTGTTCTTGTATTCTCATGAAAGGAGAGTTCAACATGATGCAAAGGGATGTTACTGTACCATCCAAAGGAGGAAAATCACACAGAGCCTTGGATTACTGTCTCTGTACTCTACCACATCCTTCGTTGACTGGTAACTTCAAAACATGATGCCTTTAAAGTTCATGTTCTCCTATTGTATATTCCCACTCTCCAGCTGAGGTCTAAAGCAGAAATTGTTTTGTCACTTTTGAGACTACTCATGGCCAGTAGTCAGGACATCCTGGTGCTGTTTTGCTAAGAGTGAGCAAGAGATCATTTAAACAGACAAATGGGAATTAGGGTTTGATCACTTCCTATCAGCTATGCATTTCCATTGCCTTCTGCTGCCTCATCACCACTGCCTTCTGCTGCCTGTGTTTTGTCTACTTCCTAACAACTGACATCAGGGCAAATCACTTGGTATTTGTGTTATAAAATAGTCAAAAGAAGTAGCTGATTGCCTAGATTTTTAGCTATTGAGTTTAAGAATGGTTGACCCATATATATATATAGTCAGCGTTTAAAACAGCTAAGGGTATTCTAATATACAGTTATTAAATTGAAATTTTAAATAAGATTTCTTTTTGCCTTCTGTTTTCCTTTTGAGACAGGGTCTTGCTATGTAGCCCAGGTTGGCCTTGAACTCACAGCAGTGATCCTCTATCTAGCTGTAGCCTTCCAAAAGCTAAGATTATAAGTACATGCTACCATGCTTAACTAATACTGCTCTTTTTATGAACGTTGTCATATATTATCAAATAGGTTCACTAAATTTGTGTGGAAGAGACTTTCCTGTTATTATTAAATGAAATTCCAGAAGATGCCCAGCCTGTCTGAACAACAACCTTCAGGTTTGGGTAGGCTTTTGTTATTCTCTGAATATGTCTAAGTCTTGACAAGAAGGGAGGTGTCAGATGTTTTGCATTTGAAGGGTAAATTGTAAAATGTGACTTTGCCAATTCTCAGAAGTCTTTAGATGACTTCACACAGGCAAATTTAAAATGTAGATTTATAAACTAAGAGAATAAACCTTGAAAGACTGGGTATATATGCAAAGACAGTTTTGCACAGTTTCGGGGATGCATATGAGGATGCAAGGGATACATATTTATTTTATAAATGTTAAGGCTGACTATTTCTGCAATTAGTATAAAGTCGCTACTCAACATTAAGGCAACTCAACATTAGTTCATTGTTGGTGGATATATTGTATTCTTGATTATAAACAGTGCTGTTTGGTTAAACTTTTTGTTTGTTTGTTTGAGTCAGGGTCTTTCTAGGTAGCTTTGCTGTCCTGGAACTATGTACTCCAGGCTGGACCCAAACTCAGAGATCCACCTGCCTCAGCCTCCTGAGTGCTTGGATTAAAGGCATGAGCCACCACTGCCTGGCCTATGCTTAGTTAAGTATTTTAATACCTAATTGGTCATATACATTATGGCAATTATAAATGCTTATAAGGTTGTTAGGAGAGAGCCAGTAATACTTATAAAAACAATATTAGATTCTCAGTGTTCACTAAACTACTGGACTTTTCTTGTACTGGACACAGCAGGAGATACTCTTTTTTTGTCTGCTTTCTTGCCTTCTGGACGGACAATTCTCGGGTTCTAGGGCTCCTTTACTCTGGTATGAGAAAGAAGGAGCTCAAGGAAGGCTTTCTCGGGTCAGGTGGATATGGGTGCTTTTGGGGTCATTCTCCAAAGAGACTTCTGCTATCTTACTTGACCTCTTTAAAGCTTAGTCCAAAGGAAGTTTCTAATGTAAGGGAGTCTCCCAGGGCTGAGTAGCTCTGCTTTTTTGTTTTTGAGACAAGGTCTCATGTAACTCGCATTGGCTTCAAAATCCTTATGTAGGAGCAGGTGAGATAGCTTTTGTGGGTAAGAACATGTGCTGAGAAAGCATGAAGACCTGAATTTGGATCTTCAGCACCTACATACAACATTCACTGTGGCAGTGCGCATGCCTGTAACTGTGGTGCAGGGAAGGGGGTTGAACACAGGAGGCTCCTGTGAGCTTCCTGGCTGCCAATCTCGCTTTAGGCTCAGTGAAAGACCCTGCCTCCAGGGAATAAGGTGGGATCTGATAAGTCAGGACAGCAGAACTCTCCATATAGTCTCTGCTCATATGCACAGACTTAAGCACATGCAAACACTGGTGTGCATATACCATCTGTAAACACAATTTAAGAAAATCCTTGTGTAGCAATGATGATCTTGGACTTCTGACCCTCCTGCCTCTACCTGTCTAGTTGCTGGGGTTATAGGTATATACAACCACATCTGCCTGGTTAACTCTTAGGTTATTAAATCTTAAAGACAAGCCTCAGCTTTGGACATTTTGGTTTCACTTGCCTCCTAGGCCCTTCTCTGTGACATGTAGGTTATATGAGTCATGCTTTTGAAGTACAGATTTAGGATTAAGGGTTGCTTAGTGTTGCTGAGGACAGCAGCTTAAAAATTGTCAAATCATGACTCTGAGCTGTAAAATTGATTTGTATATTTTTATGTATACAATAAATGTCTAAATGCATGCATGCTGTATTTGTATATTGTTCCCATGAGACCAAATTAGTTCATAGGCAAGAGAGTGCTCACATAAATTGAAACTGTTACATTATCCCAAACTCTACTTAGCACAAAGGACTTAAGCAGATATTTAAGAAATGTTGTATTTGTTTGCAAGAGAAAACAGAAATATCTCTAGAAATGTTAGCATATGTCTTGCCTGTATTTATATTTATAACCATTAGGCCATTTAAACACAGCTCATGTTTTGTTTCAAATATAGTTTCTTGAGCCTTCATTAAGATATAAAAAGTCATTCTTTTAAGAAGAAAATTTAATTTTTAAGTGTATACATTAGGAGATGCTTTTCCATCTTGCCTCTTGTATTCTGCATAGACACTTCTCAGGTTCTGGGGGTCAGAAAATTACAGATGCTAAGTTACACATTTTGTGGTAAAAAAAATTAAGGGATAAACAGCCCCTCAAGTTTGAGAAAGACATGAAAACTTACAGCTGTTGAAATTTTTTTTGGTGAAGATAGTTAAAGAGAAAAATACTTTTGAATGAGAATTAATATTCTATGGTCAAGTAAGATTTCGCTCTAAAACTCTTGTTCCAGTGTGTAAATTGACAAGGAAAAAAACCAGATGCTTAAAGTATGTCACGAAAGGTCTATGGACAATGAAATGTAAACCTTTTGCTGTATGGCTGACCAGGCTAGTTAAACATCATGGTTATCTGAAACAGCTCCCAAAGTACAGACTTCAATCCACTAATGCAGAACCTAGGTCTGTTTAAGGTGAGAGGGCTTTCTGAGACACAGATCTGCCCTTGGTAATGCTTACAAAGGCTGGTTTACAGAGCATCCAGGATTATTTTGTGTTCATCAAGATAATTTCTTTTCTGCTGTATAATAGGTTTTTGTTATTTTGAATCATTAAAAGTGGGAGTCTGTTTTAAATTTTTCCATGATTCTTCTCTAAGACTGGTTAAGTAAACACTGCTTTAGTTATTATGCGTGGTGTCCTATCTATGTCTGTAACACTAGACGTATATGCATCAGAGAGCTTAAAATGCAGTATGTCTAAGCTTTATGTAAATGTTACTAAAAATCTGTACCGTTAAGGGCACACAGGTTTAATACACAAGGTAGCCAGTATGTAATGCCTTTTATGTAACATACATGGCATCTAGACTAGACCTTAAATACCCCAAATGCAGTAAGGCTCTTGGCTTTTCTGCTGTTTGCATTTGATACCATTTTGGTAAAGGGACTTTATTACTTGGGTCATCCTGCTATTGAGAAGCTGCTCTGTTTGCACTAACTAAATAATTGTTTGGGCTATTGTTTATATGAGATGTACTTGTATATATGATAGGTCTACTTTTGTTCATAAGTACACATTAAATTTGTATAAGTCTAAAGCTGTAAATATTTTAATTGGGGGGGGTTGTTTGTTTGTTTGTTTGTTTGAGACATGGTTTCTCTGTGTAGCCCTGGCTGTCCTGGACTTGCTTTGTTGACCAGGCTGGCCTCAAACTCAGAGAGATTTGCCAGCCTCTGCCTCCCCCACTGCTGGGATTATAGGCGTGTGCCACTGTGCCCAGCTAATATTTTAAATTTTACTTCCAAAGTGAAAGACAACTTTATATATATATGTATGTGTGTGTCTGTGTTTGTACTCATTACTGCTGGTTGGTTTGTAAAGTTGTATTCTTTCACTCTAATAATTCTATGTGCCCAAGCACCTTATAGTCCAGCAACGCTGTTCTAAAATTGAAAAGGATCAACCCATGTCACCTGGAGACTCCTGACAATATATGTGTGATAAAAATAGGTTGTTTTGTAATGACTGATCTTACTGGGTTTGCTTTTGTCATTTCTTTTTAAAGTTTTTAAGCTGTTACATGATAGCTTTCCACAAGAACAACATGTAGCAAAAGAGAAGGGACAAAATTCAATGTGAAATGGCTTCTGGGTAAGCTCAGCCTAAGAGCCCTCCCTTAGGGACTCTGGAATCGGACTAACTGGGGCAGATTTCATCTCAGCAAGGACAGTTAAACCCCAACCACAGGATGGTTGTCAGTGATGTCTGCAGCAAAGAAACGAGAAGGGAGTTGTCAGCATCAAAATGTGTTTATGACAGACGTGATGGCAAAGCCAAAGGATCGTGAGTTCATAGCAAGGCCTCAACAACCAGTATACAACAGAAGATGGAGTTACTTCTGCCAGTCCTTCCAAAAATGAAGCCGAATGGGTTCTTAAGCGTGGTTACCTGGTAGTAATTGGGCATCTCTGAATCTACTATAATTCTTCTGTACTCTGTTCATGGTGTTTCAGCACAGTCATGTTTCTGGAATTTTCACACCCAAATCTCGCAAGATTGAGGAAGGGACGAGAAAGAAGAGGGACTAAAACTATGTGTCAAGGACCTTAAGGAATCAACATTTCTTGAAGAAATGTCCAGCATGTGACTAGCACTGAGCCCTGGCACCAGGAGCAGAGATGCTTGAGGAGGAAGCTGAGAGAGACAGAGAGAGAGAGGGAGAGAGAGAGAGACTTACCTCATAGCTAAATCCACACATACATACTTTATGACTTTTGCCTCATGTAATACTGCTATGGGCAAGGCTGAGGAAAGCCTACAGTTTTTCTCTCCATTTGTAGCCCAAACTGTAAATAAACCCATTTCATTTTGCTAACGACTATGTCCTGCTTCTTTGGTGGAGCCCCCAGCAAGCAGACCTCAGATTCAGGAAGCAGGGAAGCTCAGACTCACAGTTCTTATTACCCTGCAGACAACAGGACTTCAGCAGGCCTTGTGATCTGTTTTAGGTTTAGGTAAGCTGTTCAGGTTTATGTAGAACCACCCACAAGTAGCTTGCACTTGTGTTCAGTGACAGACATTGCCTCAAAATAAGGAAGTGATAGAGGAAGACATCCTCATTGTCCTCTGGCCTTAACATGCACCTGCATGTGACCGTACATACACCCACATTTTCACACATACAGAACTGTACAGATGTAAAGGCGGCTATAGTACAGTGAGGAGTGAATATGTTTTTCTAACATTGCAGAGAACTTAAAAGAAACAGATTGAATCCATAAAATAGTCCATAAAATACTTGTTAATGTGCATTTAAAAGGAGGATACTGCAGCCAGTCCTGGTGAGACCTGATAAGCTAGGGACAGATGGAAGGGGAGGAGGACCTCCCCTATCAGTAGACTTAGAGAGGGATGAGGGAGGTACAGTGGGATTGGGAGGGAGTGGGGAGGGAGCTACAGCTGGGATACAAAGTAAATAAACTAATACAAAAAAATAAAAATTCAGTTAAAAAAAAGTAGGTCTGAGGAGCTGGAGAAATGGCTTAGCTTTTAAGAGCTCTTTCTAGGCTGCAGAGGTCTGGGGCTACTTTCCCAGCACCCACCTTGTGAGGCTCGCTGCCACCTGTGACCCCAGCTGCAGGGGGTCTGTCCTTTGCACATACCTGCTCACACCTTCACATATCCCTCCCCTGACACCCATCCTTAAACATTTGAAGAGATTTTAGAAGGAAGCCTAAAGCATCCGCAGGAAAATAAGAGCTTTAAGAATACGTTTTGTTAAAGATGAGCTTTGTGTCTCAAATTTCTTCAAGGACTGCTCTGTTTTCACAAACTGCTTGCAGGTGTAAAGACATTTCTCTTGGGTCGGAAGTGATAGCTTTCAGAATAGAATTAGCTTCACTGTGGAGCCTTTGACTTGCCCTAGAAGCAAACATTAGCTGTCTACCAAATGCGGGTCTAGCACATCCTTCCCCTCCCCTTCTTCACAAGAGGTGGCTGCTAAAATGGAATCAGCATTCTCAGTTCAGACTTTGTTTACCTTGAATTTTTATTCACCACTCCATAGGGAGTGCCTCCCAAAAATTTCCTCATCAATTTCTTTTTTAACTTTTAAGATTTCCCTCTATAGTCTTATATTTTTAATAACTTAGTTCTTTCCCCTTTTTCTTGTTTCATATTTCCCTCCCCTGCCATCTCTTTTTTTTTTCTTTTTCTCTTTCTGGCTCTTTTACTTTAAGCTTCTTTGTTTAATTTTCCTTTCCTTTACTGCTCTGAGAGCATCTGCCCAAGCTTGGTTTTGTTTCCCATTTCTATGGAAGCTGTCTTTGTTAATTTTCATAAACAAGGTATCTGCTCATTCTTTTGTCTTCAGTTCTAACATTTTGGGCAGCCTCAAAACAGTCTTGCCAAGACTAACAAAATCACAAGTTTTTAATTTGAAGACGAGGCTGCATTCACGCTTTGCACAATCCTAAACATGACACAAAAACGCTTTTGTGTGCTTTTCCAAGAGAAAATAGCCCTCGCCTGTCAGGGGCTACTGACTGGAAAGACCCAGTGTATTTTGCTGCGGTACACTCCCTGTACTGCTCTTGTATGCTTGTTTGTCCAAAGACAACGTCTAACTCTTCCTGTATGAAAAAAAGCCCCAGAGCTTGGCAGACACAAGGACAGACGCTTGACAAAATTTTGGGCATTGCTATTGGATGTACTGCAAACCCAAAAGATATTTACCCAAAAGATATATATTTCCTGAGCCACAATCCATTTGCAACCAGTACACTCTGTATTTACATTTCACATTATCTTTTCAATATTCCTAGGGACTCCAGAGTCCTTCTACAATAGTCCAACCCATTGCACATGCATGACAATAAATGGATGATGTCCCTGGTTCTGATTTTGTGGAAGTTACAGTATCTCCTCTCATGCAGACCATGAGATGAGAGCTTCCATGTGCTGTTGGCAGGGGCTCCTTTACTTTTAAGTGCGGAAACATAATTATTAACAAACGCTATAAACTAGTCCCCTGGTGTGTGCGCTAAATTCTGGATAATTAATAAAAAGCGGATTTGTAATTTAATACCCATCATTCTCAAAAGGTTTCAGTTATCTACATAATTTGCATAACTTGAGCCACCAAAATAAGAACTATATTTCTTAAAAAGAATAATGTTTAGATAATTTTATGATACCATGGTTATAGGAGATATCTATAACTATGCTTATAGGATGATGGAAACCTCACTATACCAAGAAGAAAACCTAAGTAATTTTTACGGCAGTAGTTCTCAACCTGTGTGTCATGAGTGCTTTCGGGGTCACATACAAGGTATTTACATTACGATTCATTACAAAGTTACAATAGCAAAGTTACAGTTATAGAGTAGCAGTGAAATAATCTTATGGTTGGGGTTACCACAACGTGAGGAACTATAATAAAGGCACAAAGCATTAGGACAGTTGAGAACCACTGCTTTAACGGGAAGTGTAAGATCTTTGGTAGCATAGCTAAAGCAACAGACCACGAAGGAGGCAGTCTGCTTAGATTTCCTATGTTCCTTTACCCAATATAAAATGATATTAAAAAGAACCAAACTAGCTTAAGCAATAGGCATGCATACCAACTATTTCTTTACACTGGGCAGATTAGGTTTCACTGGGAGATTAATAAACAATAGGACCATAAAATACATGTCCTTTAACATCTCCAAGGAGCAGGCAAGTGTGTGGGTTTATATACAATCCACTAAGCCTGGAGGAAACCAACCTTTCTCTTTTATGAACCAAAGAGGCCATATATAATCCCAGCTGGAGGACGCAGCCTCCATATATAATCACAGCTGGAGGACATAGTCTCCATAGCGTGAGACACACTTCCACTGTGCTATGCTGTGGCTAGAATGTGCAGCCATCTTGGCACCTTATGCTGGACATAACCATGCAGATCAGCAAAGGTATTGTAGCACTAGTACTGATAAATGATAAAGGTCACCCCCTGGTCATCTGTGGAAAAAGTCTCCACCAGATGATGCTTATTCTGGAGAGAGACAGAGATAACTAAGAGACATAAACCTTTACTCCTGTTCTCCGCTTGCTTGCTTGTTTGTTTCCAACTCTCAGTTCTTAGATTCAATTTTTATCACAATACCTAACAAAGGAAAACAACACCCCGTGAGGAAAACTCTATAAATCGTCTGGTATTTGATACCATGGTCAAATGACCTTGATTGGGATTGTTTTCGCCAATCACTAATAGGCTGAAAGTAATAGATATGGTGTACACAATGCTGAAGGAGAAAACAATAGATTTCAAACATCCAATAGCATGTTGATACTGCAATAGCAAAAGTAGATGAACTTTTCCTTTCAGTATGCAGTCCACTGTTAACAAAACAAAACAAAACAAAACAAAACAAAACAACTCTGTACTCAGTCAGACCCAGGAGAGTACATCCAGCTTAGTCTGCAGGAAGATATGCTCATCATGAGAGATGACGCCATTCCTCATGCAAAAGACCCTGGGAAATGGCTAAGGAAACATGACTGTGTTTAAAGTGACAGAAAGCCCATCACTTCCATGATGGTCATAAGTTGAGGCTCTACCTGATGTGTACGTAGATTTTGTTTTTGCAGCTTTTAAGGGGCAATCATGATTTCAATAATCCTGTTATGCGGAAAAGTAAGACTATTTCATAATGTAGCAAAGTAAACAGAAAATGAGAGGCAAAGCGAGTTATTTAAAATTTTTTAAGCAAAATTAAAAGTATAGAAAGATATTAAAGTCTGGAGAATGATAAAAATTAAATACTACTCAAAAGGGTGTTTTAATTGGCAGGAGCAGAGGTATCAAGGAATTAATGGAAGAAAGGTTTGGGTATTCTTTTAGTCCCACAGAGGAAGGCAGTCAACAATGAAATAAAGAATTTGACCAAAAAGTCTTTTTTTATATATTATTTCACAGTATCTACTCCATATATAGTTGTCCAAGAAACAGGGCATCCACCTGATGAGAAGTGAGGTTTACTGTGAATAAAGCAAGTGCAGGCTGAGGTATGGCATCCTTGACACACTCGGCTCTGCCTCGGGGCTTGCTTTGGTGAGTGGTAACAGGAGCATGTCTTTCTGTCAAAAGCAATGGCATTCAAGGGAGTACTCAGGGAAACATAGGTCTCCAAGCTCCTGGCAGCCAGCTGTGCTCTCTCCTGCAGACCTGGACTAGAAGAAGCTTTGAGCAAAAGCTATCTTTGAAGAATCACACCTGGCATATGACAGGAAGGAGGCTCAGAGGGGAACCAGCCTGGATAGGACAAAGCACATGGTCATTTCTCTTTGCGCCTCCAGGATTCCTAGCAGCCGGCAGCCAAAGCTGGCTCTACCTAACCTGACATCTTCTCAAAAGATGGAAGGATGGACATGGAGGCACGGAGTGAATCTGGAGGTTACCAGCTGGGGGAGTTGTTAGTAATTCTCTCAGGAAAATGTGAAATTAGAAACTTTGAACACATTTTGCTCCTGTTTTCTCTGCTCATTTTGAGGTTTGCAATGACAAACTTAGATACATGCCATATTAGGTGAGTGACTGAAGTGTGTTTAATGGAAACATTTCCAAAATAATAACTTTTTACTAAGCTAGATATCTTCATTTACCAACTCAAAATGAATTTGAGTTTGGCTTCATAGGCAGCAATTACTTTTCAACCTCGTCAACCTGGCATTTAGGTAATAGCTCATTTTTGAAATATTTTAATCAATACAATACTGTTAGCCTTGTTCTTTATAGTGCAGAACATCAAATATAGAGCCTTGTCTACCAAACCCTTCACCACTGAGCTACATCCACGACCCTAATGTGAAGTTTTGATATAGATATGAATCAACTCAAAGTAATTAGTATATCTCTTATCTAAATTTCTATCATGTATGTTTAATACTTTCTCAATTTGAATATTCTTAAGTCTTCTGAAGTATATAATACATAGCTGTGAATTATATTATATTCAGTCCACTGTGCCACGGAACACAGGACACATTCCCTCTATGAAATAGTACTATGCTGCTGCATCAATGTCTCCCCTTCTCCATCCACTCTCCTCCTATATATCTTGTAATCACTCCTCTCAGCTTTTACAAAATAGCATTTTCAGAGCCTCCTTTTAAGTGAGACCATAGTGTCTGTCATTCCGTGACAAATTTCACTTGACAAATTACCCTCCGGTTCACCTGTGATCTTGTCCCCTTTCCCTACATGATATTTACTTTCTACCCAGTTTTTTTTTCTCTGTTTTAATAAAGACTCCATTTCTTCTTGCATGAATACACTAAAGCACCTTTTGACCACTTAAGTTACTTTGTTGTTTTTCTGAGGCTTGTTATAAAATTAGAGAACCAGATGTAGGTGCTACAGCCAAGAGTCAGAAGGCAGGAGAGCGGCCGAGGTTTGCAACATGTACTAAATGTTGAAGATGCTGGGAGCGCTGGAGACAGGGAGAGCAGTCTTAGAACCTTAGGGTGATAGGAAGACAATGCTGACTCTTGGCAACACAGACCACAAAGAGATATTGGGCTTAGAATCTAGTGAAAGACTAATCAGAGTTTACACAGCAACCATGACTAGAAAATTAAGTTTTTTTTTAAGCTACTAAAGCAAAATATACAGTATAATTTCTAGTGAGGTAGAAAATAGAATAGTTAGGTCAACAGTAGAAAAGCCTCTAAGGAGTAAAGTTTTTTTTTTTAAAGTCATCTGACCCCTCTGGTCCTTCTCTTGGTACCACATTAAGACTTCCACAATAATTACTTCACAATATTTGCAGTCATTGTCTCTGACTCTCACTACTTCATGGACTGTGAGCAGCAGGTTTCCCACGGTCTCCATGTGGCTGGGGAAGTTATTACTCCTCACTCTTCTTGTTCTACCAATAACATCATTTCCCATTCTTTCAATTGTTTCTTAAGTGAGCTGTGAAGATGGCAAGTTTGATTTTCTCATATACTCAAACCCATTTACAATAAGGCAGCAGGTAACTTTTAGTAGAATGAAGAAAAACTGAAAGCTTTTGCCTGAAGATGTGAAGGAAGAAGAGGATGCCCACTTTGAAAACTTTCTTATAACACAATGTTGGAAGTCATAAACTGAGCAAGTGGACTAAATAAATCAAAAATAAGCAAATAGCATTCAAATTGGAAAAGCCAAATTGCCCTTATAGAGAGAGAAAGTTTTCAGAAACTCAACTATTAGAATTAAATTATTACTCTGTGTTGTCTAAATTGCTACAATCCTAGTGTCAGTCACAATTCAAAAAAAGAAGAAAAAAAAAGAAAAGAAAAACATGGCTTGGTAGAGAAGCATTTTGCGGTACATGGTATTCACTGCAGAAACTCATAGCTCCCTAAAAAGCTGAAAATAAGAGACAAGTGCACAGTTGTACTTTATCTATTCTGCGACTTGGGGAACATCATGAAAGAGGGGCAGAAAGAATTTAAAAGCCTGGAAAATAGGGAGGAGTGTTATGGAACCATCTTCTATATGCAGCATGGGCATTGTGCTCATGAACTCACAGCCTCCATGGTCAAGATTGGGCTCAAAGATATCCATGGTTAAGACAGTACAAGGCTGGGATCACAAATATTCCACCAGAGGGGATCATGAGCTCTCACAGTCGTCTCTTGAGGGGCTTGCTACTAAACTTACCATGTTCCACTGGATGATTCCCACCCATGCTCATGTAAGCAACCCTACTTAAGCTCAGTGGCCTCACCCAACACACAAAAAATAGAAGCTTAGTTGGGAAGAAGGTTTTCAGTAGGAGTAGGAAGGGGGACAAGAGAAGGCAACAGGGGTGAATATATTCAAATTACATAATCTATGAAACTACTCAAAAATAAATAAAAAGTGAGTATATACCATATGTTTCTTTCTGCTTTAGGGATACCTCACTTAGGATGATCGTTTCCAGGTCCCACCATTGGCCTGGGAATTTCATGATTTCCTTGTTTTTAATTGCTGAGTAGTATTCCATTGTGTTAAAGTACCGTAATTTCTGTATCCATTCCTCAACTGAGGGATATCTGGGTTGTTTCCAGGTTCTGGCTATTACAAATAAAGCAGCTATGAACATAGTTGAGCAAATGTCCTTGTTGTGTACTTGAGCATCTTTTGGATATATGCCTAAGAGTGGTATAGCTGGGTCTTGAGGAATCACTATTCCTAATTGTCTAAGAAAGTGCCAAATTGATTTCCAGAGTGGTTGTACAAGTTTGCATTC
>CM053759.1:16818804-16833395 GCA_028658305.1 Pachyuromys duprasi | reverse complement strand
AAGCAGCTATGAACATAGTTGAGCAAATGTCCTTGTTGTGTACTTGAGCATCTTTTGGATATATGCCTAAGAGTGGTATAGCTGGGTCTTGAGGAATCACTATTCCTAATTGTCTAAGAAAGTGCCAAATTGATTTCCAGAGTGGTTGTACAAGTTTGCATTCCCACCAGCAATGGAGGAGGGTTCCTCTTTCTCCACAAGCTCTCCAGCATGTGTTGTCACTTGAGTTTTTGATCTTAGCCATTCTGACAGGTGTAAGGTGAAATCTCAGGGTCGTTTTGATTTGCATCTCCCTAATGGCTAAGTACGTTGAGCATTTCTTTAATCTCTATTCTATATGCCATTCTATAATCCTCTACAGTCAGTTCTCTTTTTAGCTCCATACCCCATTTTTTAATTGGATTACTTGATTTCTTGCTTTTTAACTTCTTGAGTTCCATATATATATATATACTGGATATTAGTCCTCTGTCAGAAACATATGGTATATACTCACTTATATAGACCTATAGGATAGGAAGGTCATGCTGAAATCTATACACCTAGGGAAGATAAACAAGAAGGAGGACCCAGGTTTGTATGATCAATGCTCATTTAGATGGACAAATGGGATGACATTGAATGGAGGATAAAACAAGCAATAGGACAGAAGCATACCAAAGAGGGCCTCTGAAAGAATTAATATAGCAATGTATCAAAGCAGATATTAAGACTCACAACCAAGCCTTCAGCAGAGGGCTGGGAATAATAATGAAAATAGGGGGAGTTAGTAAGACTTGGGGAGAACAAGAGCTCCACAAGACCAAATAGATCAGGGCACAGGGGTCCTTTACGAGACTGTTTCTCCAACCAAGGACCATGTATGGATATAAACTAGAACTCCCGCTCAGATGTGGCCCATGGTAGCTCACTATCCAACTGGAGACCCTAGTAAGGGGAACAGGGACTATTTCTGTCATTAACTCAATGGCTGGCTCTTTGACCCTCCCACACACACACCCAGGAGTAACAGCCTAGCTAGATCCCAAAAGAGGATATTGTAGCCAGCCCTGAAGAGACAAGATAAACTAGGGTCTGATGGAAGGGGAGGAAGTCCTCCCCCATCAGTAGACTTGGAGGGGACAGGGAGGAGATGAGGGAGGGATGGGGAGAGTGGGAGGGAATGAGGGAGGGGGCTACGCCTGGGATACAAAGTACCTAACCTGTGATTAATATAAAAATAAATAAATTACATAAATAAATAAATAAATAAATAAATAAATAAATACATAAAATGGAAAGAAACATGAAATAGAAAAGCATAAAACATATTAGTATGGAAGAAGAACCTATGACCCTGTGGTCATGAACACCCACAAGACCAGTACAGGCAAACCACCATGACTTGTGCTTGACTCCAACAGGAACAAGAGTGCTCAGGTAGAAACAAAGCTTAGAAGACACAGCTTCTTTCTGGCTCACTCTCTAGGCCACTTAAGATTTCCCTATTATCCTAGAGTTCCCAAAACAGAGCAGAAACATGTACAGATATTTACTTAAAAGAAGATGGATGAGGTAGTGCTTCAGACATGCCATTCATGCCATTCTAGAAGCTGGGCAATGACTGGCAAAGCTAAGAGAAAAACAGGAAAGAAAAAAAGCCTCAATTTTAGACCCATATACTCTAGGCCCTTTCTTCAAAACAATAGAAGATTTATTTTCCAGATTAAAGCTTCCCTGTTAATTATAGGAATCAAATAAATCGTTTCTTGGGAAACGAGAATAAGTTGATACCAAAGAAAGACTAAATAAAGGCACAGGACACCAGGAAATCTCTCACATATTTATACCACAGAACCCAGAATTACAACATAAACACAACCCAGAAATACAGGCATTTATATGTAGGCAAAAGAGGAAAATGATTAGTCCTCTACTCTATAGGCTTACTATGGATGAAATATACTACTGTGGATGAAATGCTTTTTAAAAAAATGATTTGTTTATTTATTATAAATGTTTATTTATTATATTTATGTATTATTTATTATGTTCTGCACGCATGCCAGAAGAGGGCACCAAATAGTTGGGAGCCACAATGTGGTTGCTGGGAATTGAACTCAGGACAGCAGGAAGAACAGCCAGTGCTTTTAAGGCTGTGTTCATTGACAGAGAGTTCTCACTACTCAAACAATCCCTTTCTTTAAAAAATAAAATACTGCAATCCACAATATCACCTCTACAATGCTTGGGCCACAGCAGGGCAGGGACTAGGGATAGTTGTGTTTCTTTTCTTCCATAAAGCCTTTCCATCAGCCTGGAGCACAGCAGGTGTCTTTTCACACAATGTCTGGCTTTCCATCACCAAGGGCTTTGTAGTGCCTCTTGTAGCCACAGCCGCCATGGTTAGGTGGAACATACATAGATTTCAGTTGAGCAAGAGGTGAGGTGGGGGACTCCTTGGGCTCCTTCCAGCCTGAAGTTACTCTGGGAATTTTTTTCCTTTTACAGACGTTGCTGCCCAGCTTTCTCTCAATAATTAATTTGCAGAGAACAGAATTACACTCAAGTTTTTGAATTCTTCCCTTGTTTAGTGCTCGTTTCCACATATACTACAGGCTCAATAAATACTAACTGATTGAGAAAAGCTATAATAAGTGTCAGTCTCCTGGAGGTTTGCTCAGCATGAGTAGAAGAGATTTATGTGAAAAGAAATAACTAAATTGCCTGCGTTCAACATAAACATTATTAAATCCAATTTGTGTATGAAAAGATGTTGGCACTCACTTTTACATGTCTTGGGAATGATTCCAAATTAAATGTATTCTGGACAGAAAAAAATAAAATAAAACCGGCTAATAGCAATTAAGAATGCAGGATATATAAGATTAGCTGAGCCTATTCCTGCTCTCTGAGCAGTCCAAGCGCTGGCGTGCTTCTGGAGAATAAACCTCTACTTGGTCTCAGAAATGTTTTCTAATCCTAAAACAAAAAGGATTCTTGGTGACACGTTTAACCTGTTTTGTCTGGGTTTTATCGAGGAGGCAATGGTGGCTGAGTGAAGAAAAACAGTGCCAGTTCTCGGTAATGTTCTTCCCACTATGTACAGAATGCCAAGCCAATCTGCTATATTGATTTAAAAAAAATGAGGATACTCCGTTGAAGCTGCTTCTGATGAAAAACAAGCTTTGCTGGAGATTTTAGCTATAGAAAGAGACAAATTTGTAATCCCTAATGGATACTTCAAGATGAGATTAAAACTCATCTTTAATTAAATGCATCAAGCACGTACTGTATACCAATCAACTTGTCTGTGGCTTGGCACCATATAAGACGGATCTCATACAATACAGTGGTTCCATTACTAAAGAAAAGCTGGTCAGGGTGATGCAAGCCCGTAATGTTAGTGCTCAGGAGGCTGATGCAGAACAATTGTAAATCCAAGGCCAGGCCAGGATGCATAGGGAGACTCTTGCTTTAAAACAAAACAAAACAAAGCAAAAAAAGAGGTGGGCAATGGTGGCACACACCTTTATTCCCAGTATTAGGGAGGCACAGCCTTGTAGGGAGATCTCTGAGTCTGAGGCCAGACTGGTCTACAGAGTGAATTCCAGGACAGCCAGGACTACACAGTGACAAGCCTTGTCTCAGAAAAAAAAAGAAAAAAGAAAGAAAAATTGATATATCCTATTGAAATAGCAATTGTGGTATTGTAATACCTTGTATGACTCCTGAATGTCATGAGGCTGCTATTATGCACATCACAAAATTAGACCCTGTATGTGATGCTTAGAAATGGAGGGTAGCTAACAGTTCCTTCCTTTCTATACCACACATCTAACTACTGTGTTAGGGTGCACTCTACTATCTTACTTATTTTTAATTCTTCTTTTGTTTTGCTGGCATCAAACCCAGGGCCTCCTGAATGTTAAACATCCCTTCTACCTATTTTTCTTTCTTTTTTTTTCTCATTTCTACCTTCATTGTTTTTATTTTACTTTTAAAATTTGTTTATTTATTTATTAATTTTAAATCCCAATCATCACACCTTCCCTCCTCTCCTCCTGGTTCCACCATCCCTCCCTCTCCCTCCTATACCCCTTTCCCTACTCCTCAGAAAAGAGAAACCCTCACCTTACCCACTCCAACACATCAAGTCACATCAGGACTAAACACATCCTTGTGACCTGGTAAGGAAGCCCTGCCAGGGGAAAGTGATCAAAAAACAGGCAACAGAGTCCAAGTCACGGACAGTCCCTGTTACCCTTACTAGGCATCCCACGTGAAGTCCAAGCTGTCCAGTGGCTACATCTGTGTAGGGGACCTAGGTCCAGTCCATGCATGGTCCTTGGTTCTATTTTCCTTAATGTGAGATAGTATGCTGTGTTTAGCAGTCAACCTCCTCATAAATTTTGTGTATAATGAATCATTTGATTGCATCAATAAGCCACACTAAGGGACAAATCTATATCATATAGATCTGTGTAAGCTCAAACTGGATACAAACTATGGTGTTTTCACAATGAAATCACCTAATGATGCATGTCTCAGAATCTATCCCATTGTTAAGCAACACATGACTATAGCAGACACAGAAGTCTCATATTAATCTGTGTTAAGCAACCATAATTACATTATACACAGGAGTCTCCTATTATCCCACGTTAACTACTATCATCACATTTTTTTTTCAGATAAAGAACTTGATACTGAAGGTGAGAATGGTCCAAGATCTTGAGCCAAGGTTCTCTGATTCCAAGTGTTGGGATCTTTCCCTAGCATCAGGCTGCTCTTCCAGCCCCCTGGGAACTTTGGGTCAGTCATACTCCAGGTATATTGGTCTTTCAACATATAATGGGGAGAAAGTTAGGCCAGAGAAGGCATCAGCCTAGGTGGACTTCGGCACAGGAGAAAAATCCTGGGGTTAACACACACACAAGAGAAAAAGAGAAAGAAGGTAACTAACCCTATTGCCCTGTTGTATATGTACCAAACTTAGGGATGACCTTGATTATGTTCTCTCTCCACTGATCACGTGATCACACCACTGATCCACGACAGCCATATTTATACACTCCAGTCAAAACTGGGGCTCATCATTCCATTCCCACCACCGTGGTATTCTTGGCTACATTCAGGATATAGGTTTTGTTTAGGTAGCCTCAAGAATCTTTCATGTCTGTTGTGAATCCCACACTCTATGTCCACCCAGTAACTAGAGTGGTCTACATAGCCTGAAAGGGGATCTTTCTAACTCTCCTTTCTACCTCCCTTATCACTCTTAAGATGAAACACAGATTTCTTCCTATGGCCCGTGGGAGGCACCATGATCTGGTCCTTGATGACTCTTCATTCCTGATCTTGTTTCTCACTTCAGGGTTCCTTAGACATGTGGACGTGATACTCATGGCCCCATCTAGACAGTCCTTCTCCAGGATCTCTCTACACCACGTTCTTTCAGATGCTTGCTTGTCATTCTTCCAATCTCTGCTCAGTTCTTTGAGAAGCCACCTTTAGCAGACCTATTCAAGAAGGATCTCTCTGTGTTCTCTATCCCTAATCTGTTTTAATCCTCCATGGCTGCCACTGGTTTGAGTGCTAGCATTTCCTCATGAACTCCACTTTTCTGATCACAGACCCCACCAGGAGGGCAAGGACCCTGCCTGTGGTCACCTTCACATCCCTAGAGCAGCTGCTGGCACAGAACAAGGGTCAACAATTGTGGAATGAAGAAATGTATGAGACTGCAGTCGTGATACAAGGACAAGGAGAAGCAATTTGTTTTCCACACACCCTGTTTTCCTACATGGGCTTCAGCCTATGCTCCCAACCATCAGGACTGCTTTAAAAAAAATGACCAGGAGGTTTCAAGCCTATTCACGCTGAGAAGATAAAATGGAATGCATTTCAGGGACTAGGCTGGTCAATTATGTTTGTGACAGGATAACTGTAGGATTTGATTTTATATAAACTAGAGAATAAATGGAATAAATAAGATTACTCATAGTTTTACAGCTCCCATAATAAAAATAGAACATCACAAATGGGACACATTTTTGCACAAATCTTCACCACATTGACCTTTGTTGCATTAATCAAGTTTTCCAAAGAGCTATTTTTACTTAAGATTTCTTGCACATTATAAAAAGAGATAATATGGAGTTATAAAGAAAATGATAATAGATGTCAAAGCAGCTCCATATAACACAGAAGGAAATAATTTAAAATAGGAATAATTAAAGTATATGGCTGTCTACATAACATTTACTTATGTCTTGGAAGCTTTTTATCCGTCCATAGATACACACACAAACACACTATCCGTACTCTTTTGTAAAATATGGATTTAATGTGTCTATGAAAGATAGATTTTATTTACTATGTCTGCATATGAGGTAATTCCCCTTATAAATCAAAACATTTTGTTGTTTAATATAGAAGCTCATTTTCCTCTGTAATACGAAAGCATGCAAGAGAAAGTTTACATTAAAAATGAAAAATGGCATCACATCTTACTGTGGATGCAAAGGAAGCTGGGAATAGAGTGAATGAATTTTTGTATGAACTAATCATGCTACACAATGATTGAGGAGTGAAGGAGGCTTTTAGAGCCCAATAATGATGACAAGAATTACAAGTTCCGTGATATAGTAATAAAGTACACAGTGGTGAATAAGAACAGGAGAACAATTTGAAGTCCGCGTTTTCATGTCATTTCCACAGCGGTATCTTCCAGAACCCTACCCTGGCTTTACCCACCAATCCTTCAAGCACCAGCCTGAGCGACAGAGATCTTGTGGAGGTGGCTTTCTTTCTGAAAGGTGCTTGTTCGTGTCTCCTGGGGGGAGAGGACAGCAGTGCCTTTGGCATGATTTAGCAGCTGAGCTCCCAGGTTCAAAGGAACTGTTCAAGTTCATTTACTGTATGTATCTCAGCCCCAGCCCATGGACCTTCAGTCTCTGCTACTGGCTGTGACCAGGCCTACGTGGTTCAAAACTCCCTTCCATCTATAGAATGTTTTTGAAACACAGCATGTGATTCTGCGACAGGAGTGTAGAAGTACATGCCAAAAGCATGGGGGCTATTAACACCCAGGACCTAAGGAGACGGGTTCGGGCTTCTCTCCATTAGTCCCTAGGTACACGCTGTATGTTCTTAAGTAGGATGGGCCCCAAATACCCATAGGGAAGCCTTGAGAACTCAAAATGCTGGGTTGGCTTTTCTTTCTTTTCCTCCTCTCTTCAGGTCCACTTAGTGAGAGTAGGGAGTGGATGAACTCTGAGTTTTCTGCCAATTCTGTGTAAACACACACGCACACACATATCTACTACTGTCCGCAACCTCAGAAAAATTTATTTGTTGACAGTCTACATTATTACATAATCATTACAATTGCTATCCTTTTGCAGTGGTTGGAATGGGAGCCAGGATTTTGCACAGCTAGGCAAGTGTTCTACCATGCAGCTACATCCCTTGCCCTGGTGACAGTCTGTGTGTGACAGGCACTCTGAGAGGTGCTGCAGAACAAGAAGTAGCAATGTAAATACCTCCTGATAACACTTGAGTGTACAGACTAACAGGGAGAGACATAGCAAGCAAACCATCATTGGAGACAAATACTACACACACACACACATGCTGAGAAAGGATGATTAAAAGCACATCTAAATTAGGACTGTGGAGAGAGGTCATGGAAGGATTTCCTGATGAAGGAGTTTTTAAGACCGCCAAGGAAGTGGCATATGAAGAGAGGCAGGAAGCATTTAATAGGCAGAAGAATTAGACCTTATTATTTGGAGCAGGAAAGAGCATGGCTCATCGAGGTACCAGGAAAATCAATAATTTTCACTCTTAGTCGACATGAAGATTTAAATGTTTATAGTTGGTTTCTAGGAGATGATGTGCAGGACAAGAATGAAAAGACTGAATGAGGCATCCCAGTTTTCACTGGTGAGAAACACCTGTAATGACCACTGGTCTACCCTGGCAGTTGCCTGGTATACAGCCTTAGCTCGTGCTGCTGGCTGAGCCACAAATCCACCCTGACTGCTCTGCTTCCTCTCCCTCCGACTTTGAACTTATTCACCTTTTCACGATCCCTACCAGACTCTCATAATGAAGTTTTCAAACCATATCATATTCCTTCTCACCGCTTCTGTGTCCATCCCTCCTCCTAGCACACAGGATTCTCACAGCAGCATCCCTGTCTGCTGTCTGAGGATGCGTTTCCCATCGGAACACATCTGATATTCTCAGTGACCTCTTTCCATGATTTTCATGTTCAAATCCTTTATCTCAGTGTTTCTTAACTGGGCCAATTTACTCCGGCAACCAAAGTGGACATCTGACAATATGTTTTGGTTGCTCTGTTGCTGTATCAACAACAGATAAAGACGTTGGTATCTAATTAAAGATCAGAGATTCTGTCACACATTTTATAATTCCCAAGACCCAAATTATTTGCCTCAAGGGGCATGGAGATGCTGCTTCCACATCTAGCCCTGCCCAGCTTGCAACTCACCTTTTGCTATTTCATCTCAGCGCTCCCACAGCCACAAGGTACTGGTAGTCCGCACCACATGAAATCGTCAGTTTGACCTTTACAAGCCAGCAATGTAATGATTTCATTTGATCCGACAAGATATTTGTAGTTTCTTGAGTGCAATTGTACACCCTCTGCCTAAACTGTACTCCTTTCTTCCTCACTTCTTTTTCCTGTGTGTTTTGTAACAGTTGGAGTGGGTGACCCTTTCTCAGCAGCTGTACCATGAGTTGCAAGCATGACATACAAACCTCTGTGTATGCCCCTTATGTTCTATGCCTCTCTAGCATCTTATCCTTAACCACATCTTCCTGGGGACAGCTGACACCAGGTGTGAACAGTACGAGATTCATCACCATATGCCCTGTCATCACCTTGGTCCCTTATCCATCACAGATGGATCTAAGACTCCAGGACAAGGTTTGCTACCCAAAAGGCACTCCATAAGATGCAGTGTAAGCGATGACTGAATAAACTGGCCTGTTAACTGTTTCTGTCCGCTTGCGTCTCTCCTCTAGGGGACCTGACAACAGTATAACCCTGAGAAACTAAGACATGTTTTCTAATGTAATTGTAGCTCTGAAAAAAAATATGATCCTAATGAAAAATTGCGGGTCTCCCAAGTCCATTCTGCACTAGCGGGTATTAAGTAGGATAAAACCAATTTGTCTGTGGTCCAGGTCTCTTGAAACAGCCAGAGAGATTTTTTAATAAAAGCCTAGAAAAACCTGTGAGGAAACAAACTCTATCATTACTTTGGTTGTTGTTTGGTTGGTTAGCCTGTTGGTTTCAGTGCTCAGGATGGAGCCCAGGGGTCTTATTCACCCTAAGAAACTGCTCTGCCGCTGAGCTAAGCCCCCTCCCTGGCCTTGACAAGTTTTGAAAAACATGCTCAGTTACAGCAAGGATTTTGAACAAAGACAAACTGCTGCCAGGATAGTGTTTAAAACTTTTCATACTACAAGGCTTTATCTTATAAAATTTCACCATAGGTATTAAAAACTAAGGCTAGGAAAAATACACAGAACATCTCCTTTGTTTAGCAACACATGAGAAAGACTTCAGCTGGGCATTGGTGTTCTCTACTGGGACTTCCAAACTGGAACACACATCTATTTAACAGAGATCTGTGCTGCATGAACTTTTGTTAACAGGCTTAATAAACTTATTTATTTATTTTGAAGGGTGCCTATTTTTGTGTTGCCATCGTTCTACATGGCCTCTGATCTACTTTTTGCTTGCTCCTCTGTTACTTCTTTAACCTTATGAAGTGTCTTCTAGAGTGCTTGTTCCATTTTATATGCCTATCTGTGATGGATGAGGGACCAGTGTCTCTGCATCCTCTCCAGCACTTCATGTTTTTAATGCTTTTATTTTCATTTTCCCAGCTATTCTAATACTTGTGTGCTGACTTTTTACTAGGGCTTTCAGAAATATCTGGTGATATGAGTCTCATAACTTTTTTCAGACGCTATTTTTATGTATACAGGTGTTTTGCCTACATGTATGTCTATGGACCACTAGCATGCCTGGTACCCATGAAGGCCAGAAGAATGGCACTGCATTCCCTGAAACTGTAGTTACAGATGGTTGTGACCTGCTACCATGTAGGTGCTGTGACTTGAACCCGGGTCCTCTGAAAGGGCAGACAGTGCTCTTAACCACTGAGCCAGCTCTCCAGCCCCTAAGACCCTTTCTGTTGTCATTAACTGGGATTCTCAATATGAGAGAGGATGGACAACACAGCAAAAGGAACAGAAGTTACATTCATGTGTCAAAACATTTTGGAGCTGCATTATAGACTTATATACTCTCCTATCTTCTGTGTGTGTTTGAAATACCTGCTATTAAGTGTTAAAATTGAAGAGACTTGCTAAAGCAGGGAGCATACTTTTCTACAGGCATTAGAAGAAGAGAATTTGGTATGTTATATTTCAGAGAATATGCAAATATGATGCTTTCATAAGATGGCTGAATGCAAGCAGGATCCTGAAATACTGTATCTATAATCAGTACTTGGAAAGGATAATAATTCAACAAATTTGGATAATAACATGAACTTTAAAATCCAACAAAATAAATATTTATATTTTATTTAGGAAACAATTACTGCTAGAGAGTTGCTGCTAAAAAGTGCAACATTTTGGCTTCCTGATCATTGTTTGAAGAATGTTATTTTACTTGCAGTGCTGGTCTGTGTTATTATATCACATAAATGGATAGTACAAAATAATTTTTGAGTTACTGACACCAGCATGTGTACTTATATAAGGTAACTTACACCTTTAACAAATGAATCTTTGAGTTACAGGGTCTGCCTTGTAACTGCCCTTGTAGACCAAGCTGGCCCAGTACCCATGGCAGAGGGTTAATCTGGTTTATCTTTGGGAGTTCACTAGCCTTCACCCAGTTTCTTAGCAGAAGAATGGGCAACCCAACAATTACCATTCAAAATAATCTAAGGGCAGAAAGAGGAAGTTGTTGTTTCTATAAAGGGGGCAAACAGAAAAACTTTAAGGTAGGAGATCCAACTAAAAGTTGTGGAAAATGATCAAATTTTGAATATGCTTTGGAAAGTTCTATATTTATTTATAGTCACGGGACTATAGTCTAAGAGCAAAGATCAGAGTCAAGCAAAGCACTAAAATTTTTGGCCTTAACAACGGAAAGAAGAATTTCCACTGATTAGATGAGAATTGCCGCAATTTAACCCCATTTGGAAGTAAGGCAAAGAGTTTGGTCAAGTCAAGTGGCCATTGGACAGACCCATTGACCATCCTCAAGGAATGAGCAAGCAGTGGGAATGAAGTTGGAGGACAATAGTATTTACAGAGATTGGTGAGACCATCAAGAGAAACACACTGGGGCTAGAGAGATGGTTACGAGTACTTACTGTTCTTGCCAAGGAACATAGTTCAGTTTCCAACACCCACATCAGGGGACCACAACTACCTCTAACTCCAGTTCCAAGGGATCTGACTCCCTCTTCTGGCCTCTATGGGTTCTGCACTCATGTGCACATGCCCACACACATATGCACATAGTATTTTAAAGACTTGAATGTTTTTTTAAAAGAAGTACACCAGACTACCTCAGTGGTTCAATGTCAATAAAATAAAGTGTCATTATCAAAGACCAACCCAGAAAAACCAGCAGAAGGGAATCTTGGAAGCTCAGGAAGGCAGGTATTTTTTGGAGCAGGAAACGAGCTATTTCACCAGTCAAGGACTTCTGGTAGACTAAGAGGAAAGGTGGTTGAACACTGTGAAGCCCTTCTTGCATGTGATTTCTTTTTCTCAGTTTCATTGACTAATTTGTCATCTCTCCCACACCCTGCAACACCTCTGTTACAGGTGAAGCTTTGTCCACACACTCTCAATTGTTGGTCCCAAAGGGAGGTTTTCTTTATCTCACAGGTTTGTAGCAATGCTAGCCCTGAATAATAACTTGGAATGACTGTAAAAAATGCACTGAGGTCTACGCATTATTAAACTAAGCACCGGTATCTTATCTTAGTACGAGTATCAGTATCTTAGTACCAGGGTTGGAGCTAGAAATGGGCCCTAAATGAGTGAGACTTTGTGCAGAGACATGGTATCTGACATGAAGTTAGAGCTAACATAGGCTTTAATGCTGTCTCCTCAGGTCCCTCTGAAATATAGGAGGAAGATAGGCAAGACCTATCGCCCACAGGGGACAGTGATGCTCAAACCTGCAGCCCAGCCGGGCTCATGCTCAGCATGGCAATGGCAAGGTGGATGGAGTATTAATCTTCTCATCACCAGAGAGACATTTCTCATGTCTTGAAGGAAAGCAGAAAATTCCTCTCAGTGGTCATTAGGGGACACAAAATTTATAACAAAGGCTAGTGGCGTGACTTGCGGTCTCTAGCTATCCCATGTTACAGTAAGTTTATGGTACACTCTCAGCATGCTCCTGAGTTTGATTATAAGCAACAGGGAATATGGGGCTCAGACTGTCCAAGTGCAAAGTAGTTCAATGAGTCCTCAGAGTCCACCCTTACCTGTTGCATTTCAAAAAGCTTTAGTAGCCTGACTTACACACCTATATCAGAGTCAAATTTTATCAGCCAGAGTTTAATCCAAGGCTTTTCTGCTTCAGCTACAGTACAGGGTATTCTGATAATAAAAACAAATCCTATTAAAAAGTGGCATTTGCTTAGGGATTCCCAGGCAAGAAATAAGAGTGTACCAGGGATGCTTAGGGAATTCCTCACTAAACTTACTACATCAAGACCCTTGAGTCTTGCTATAAAAGTGTTTTCCAGCCTTTCTATTGACAAACACAAGGACCTGTGTTGAGGAATTACAAGGAGCCTGGCACCATTCCGAACAGCTTATGTGCTTGATCTCATTAATGAGCTGGATCCATCACATGCATGAGAAAACTGATATTAAGAAAGATTAAGTTATTTCCCAAAGTTCTCACAACAACCAAACCATCAGAGACAAGACCAACCCAGGCTTTCAGCCTCCAGAGCACCAGTCACATGCTTCCTCTCCTTCTGGAAACTGACCTGGGTGATGTGGCATTTCAGTTTTATATCCTCAAACTCTACATCTAGGTTACAGGGTAACTGAGATGTTTTATGACGGACTTCTTTCTCCTATGCTACTTATTAATTCTGTAAATATGAAAATACATTTAAGCACAAATTATATTGTGTATACATTTTATGTATACATATGATCTATAAGTGACAGCTTTCTAAATATGTAATTGGAATTATTCTTAGTAATTAATACTCTTCAAAAGTTTGCTTCTGCATCCATCCACTTCTTCTGATGTAATTCAGTGGAAAATTCCTTGCCTTTCATGATTTATTCTCTTACATGGAGACAACAATTTCAGGATTTAAAAGACTCAATAGATGCATGGCAGGGGTTCCAACTCTTCTACCTAAACACCCCAATCTCATCTTACACTTATACCTGCCAGTCAAAACTTCCTGAACTTTCCAGGTAAAATGGATGTCATGGTGTGTACCTCAGACTATAGGGAGTTTGTTCAATCAGAATCATGAATATTCACAGCATTCTAATGCTCTCTACTTTAAAGGAATGCCAACTGGGTATGGTGGGCATGCTTATAATCTTAGCACTCCAGAGGGAAGGCAGCAGGAAGATTGAAATTTGTGGGCCAGCTAGACAACATGACAAGATCTTATGAAAAAAAAGTACTAACAACAATACCAACAAAAGATACATATCTATTTTATATCCTGTATATTCTTCCCAGGAGTTTTAGTATTAAAAGGAATACTCATATTACTTAATTTTAAAATGCATGAAAATAAAGACATTTTTCTCTTTTCGTATCATCAATGACTATGAATTTCTTAGTAACTTGTTGAATAAGTAAATAATATTGCAGGTATTAGGTTGGACTCTGGAAACAAAGCTAAAGAAACTACTTTCGTGAGGACATGGTTCTTCGTGTTTATTACTGTGTTTCTATTTGCCAAACAGATCACAGGCAAGCTTGGTTATAGAATGTGAAAGTTAAAAGACTAGGAACCAGGATATATGAACAGCCATGCAAGGATGTCGGTTGAGAACATCTACAAGGGTCTCAGAGACCCAAGTCCCAGTTAATACAGATGTAGTACTACATGCAAGTTTCCCACATATGCGATTTTGTCCTTGATTTTGATTTCAGTAAATTGAAATGCATGTTGAAAGTATTAAAAGTTCATGTCAGGGACAGTCCCTGTTCCCCTTACTAGTAAACCCTATTGGATACTGAGCTGCCATGGGCTACGTCTGGGCAGGGCTTCTAGGTTATATCCATGAATGGTCCTTGGTTGGAGAATCAGTCTCAGAAAAGACCCCTGTGCCCAGATCTATTTGGTCCTTGTGGAGCAACTGTCCTCTACAGGTCTTATTAATTCCTCCTTCTTTCATATTATTCCCTGCACTTTGCCCAAGGTTTAGTCATAAGTCTCACATGGACTCAGTGGCTGGCTCTTTAGTCCCCGCCACCCCCCCAAGTAGGAGCAGCCTTGCTAGGCCACAAAGGAGGAAATTGCAGCCAGTCTTAATGAGACCTG
>CM053759.1:16756448-16818704 GCA_028658305.1 Pachyuromys duprasi | reverse complement strand
GGAAATGGCAACCATGTCTTTATTTCAAAAAGTCATTATAAGCATCTTGCAATCCTACCTCTGTTTCAAAAGGTTGTTATGACTACCTTGCCATGACCATCTTGTCATGACCACCTTGTTATGTTCTGCTTCTGTAATCCCATCTATTTTCCCCACCAAGTCCTCCATTTAGAAAACCTCCTACCCCTGAGCTATAACAATTTTATCTTTCTCACACCCAAAGTTGGTCTCTTGAATCTCACACACACTCACACACAGATACACACACACACTTGCTATAATCAATTCCTTGCTTTAATTAATTTGGCCATGATAATTTGGGTCTTTGGTATTTCTCCTTGAATCTTTGGGGTTAATAACTGTGCTTAGCAGGATGTTTCTGGGAATTACCTTGCTTCCGTCAAGCACATCAGGTCTTTTTTGCAGAAGTATAATACAATTCAACTGAAGAAAACTTGACATACAAAAAGGAATTGAGATCCAAACCTTAGACCTGATTCTAATTCCAGCTGGCTCTAGAGGGTCCTCATTCTCCAGTCTGCTTCCTAAGTATTTTTATGAGACAGTCTGTTTCCTTTTTGCTAGAAACACTTAGTTTTCATGCAAAGCACTAGTCTTGTCCCAGATAAATGAAAAGGACTAAATATATACATACTGTTTCCTACATATTTACCAGAAGAGGCACAGAGAAGGGCAACATCTACTGCAAAGCAAATTGCCAAGTGCATAGTAAGGCATTTTTGGCTGGTATGTCCATTTACCACAAAGTTGTTTCCAGCCCATGCCAGCTTCGAGCTCATCATCTTACATTAGGAGAGAAAAAAATCATCCTCAACATGAAGGATGATTGCAAAAACATTTTTATAAAAGAATAAATATCATGTTATTAGGTAAATTTCCTAGAAATTGCTGGGATTTCAGCTTGTACAATATATGTATATATAATTGCATGTAGATAAATATATGTAGATATATATGCATGTGTAGATATGTATGTATGTATGTGTATATGTATATATGCCTGGAGATGGCAAACAATAAATGCAAACACATCAGAAAATTGAGAAATAAGATGAGGTCTCATCAGAGCTCAAAGTTGATCTGGGAGATGTGAGATCAAGATGAAGGATTGCAGAGTGACAAGAGCCTCATTTCCGGAAGAGTAGAATACTTTGGCTATGCGGCTACATGAGACACATTCTGGGTCACCTTTATATTCAGACACTGGAGGCTTACTGATGACCCTGGAGACTCTTAGGCTATTTGGCCTGCAACCTCTTCTTTTATAAAAGGAGAACAAATGTTCAGCCCCGTGGCCGGCAGCTCACATCAATGGCGGTATGTCTCTGCTCCTATCAGAAAGTTTGCTCCCACACAATGCCATGCCCACCACTTTTTGGAAGGTTAGACTCCATGAAAAGGGCACTCTCTGACTCAATGCCCCACTCAGGTTGCCCGGCGGGGTGTTCTACACAGCACTGGAGAATTCAGCGACTACGGGCCGAGTGGTGCCAGAAGGAACGTTATCCACCGCAGAAGCAGATGCTCTTCTCCCCCACTTCCATCGTTGTCTGGTAAATCCTCACTCGGACACTCCCCTGTTGAATGAGACTTGTGCTAGCAAACTCCTTGGAATGTTGGCTTCATACATGAAGGGAAAAATGCAGGTCATCACGGTGACAACGACGCTGCTGGCCAGGGTGGCTTCCTTCTGCTCAGCATTTGCTTTGGGGTCAGGGTGAGAGTGAGATTCATGTTTATATCCCCTTCTTTATAGATCCAGAGGGACCTCGGTTTGATGCCCAGGACCCAGGGGTGGTAGAAGAAAACTCAATCCTGAAAGTTGTCTTTTGATTTCCACTCAGGTGCTGTGGTACATACTCACATCACACATATACACAATAAGTGAACGAATATATGTTTTATCTTTCTCTCTCATCTATAATTATTATCCAGAGACTAATTTCTATTACCTCCTGTTATTTTCGATCTTACTTTTAATCCACTTCAATGCAACTTCTTGCCCCCCCCCCAACCCTAATGTTAATCTCACCAGTATTTTCTAAATGCAAAGCCAGGGGTCTTAGCCATCAGCCTGCCTGCAGCCCCTAATGTGCCCACAATTCTCTTCTTTTGCACTTTTCTGGGTAAGCTGAGCTGATCCCACGACCACTAAGACCTGGCTGATAAACAATGGCCCAAGACCTGGATTTGCTCTCAATTGCAGATGTAACTTCCAATTGTTTCCAGAACATTTCTTCCCTCTGGCCACCTCATGGTGTGTGGATGGAACTGAGTTCATCCCTCTTGTCACATTCCTAAGCTTTATTCCAAACAGTTTTGATTCTGCAGGGGGGAAATGAGAATAATTCTTGGCCTCTCTCTTCCTGGAACCTCAGATCTACAAAAGATCAAGTCCCAGCCTCCGTATCTGGGAACTGTCCTTGAAGTGGGTCCCTGTTCTCAGACACAAAGCTATTGCTTTACTGTAGTGAACAAAACTGCTAAGCTCATTTCAAAAGCTATTTTGCCAGGGTATTTGTGCAGCAGTTCACACATTTCATACTAACCCTCCTCCATGTGTGTGTGTACCCCTGTCTGTCCCTCCGTCTGTCCATCTATCCCTCCCTCTCTTTCTGCCTCTTTCTTCTCTGTCTCTCCCCCAACACACCTCTCTCTCCCTTCCTTCCTCCCTCACTTCCTGCCTACACAGCTAAAAACTTCACCAAACAAACGTTTCTCTGTATTTTAAACTAAGCATAAATGTGACAGGACCTTCTATTTAAAATTTGGGAAGGGCAATAAAAACAGGAGCGATAAAGATTATGTTTGGAGCTTATATAAATCTGCTGTTAGATTAGTGGGAAAGAGAATATATGTACACACACATACCACATGCCACACACACACAGACAGACACAGGTTTTCTCTTCCTGAGAACTCATTTAAGCTGCATCTCCAGCCTTCTTGGGAGGTGGGTATAGCCCTTTATCCAAATTTCAGCCAATGGGATGTGAGCAAAAGTAACACAGCTCTAGCTCTTTCACCCAATAGAATTTTTTGTGCTTTCATGGTTGCTTGGTTTCCATTAATGAACTCTGGCACCCTGTGAACCACATGATTTTTTTGTATTACAATTTATTCACTTTATATCCCAGCTGTAGCCCTCTCCCTCATTCCTTCCCAATCCCGCCCTCCCTCCCTCTTATTTTCCTATGCCCCTCCCTGAGTCCAGAGTCCACTGATAGGGGAGATCCTCCTCCCCTTCCTTCTGACTCTAACCTATCAGGTCTCACCAGGACTGGTTGCATGGTCTTCCTCTGTGGCCTGGTAAGGCTCCCCCTGCCCCATCTCAGGGGAGGTGATCAAAGAGCTGGCCACAGAGTTCATGTCAGAGACATCCCTGTTCCCCTTACTAGGGATTTCCATTTGGAGATTGAGCTGCTTTGGGCTACATTTGTGCAGCAGTTCTAGGTTATCTCCACGCAGGGTCCTTGGTTGTAGTATCAGCCTCAGAAAAGACCCCTGGGCCCAGATTTTTTGAACCACATAATTTAGGTGACAAAGCCAGGTGGATGGCCCTTATAGCACTGTTCAGATCAAATTTGAACTTCTGTGGAGACAAAACAAAACAAAAAACAAACATACAAATCCTCAAATCTCTGCTATTTGGGGATGGCTAAAAACTATACTAATTAATACATGATTGTGAACTACAATTATTGTCCACTAAGTATTAAGTCATTCATCCGGAGGATCAAAAGTCTCACTGCAGATGGCAGCATCTATGTTAATTGTCAGTGATGACTGAATTGCTACTATTGCCAAATTAAAAACAAAATCCCCTCAACTGAGTTCCTTTCTTTATATTTTGATTAGGAGGAAATATCATGGCATTTAAATCACAACTTGTCTCTCTCTCTCTCTCTCTCTCTCTCTGTGTGTGTGTGTGTGTGTGTGTATGTGTTTGTGTTTGTGAGTGTGTGTGTGTGTATCTGTGCACACATGCACGTGTCTACTGAGAGATGCTATAAGTGTCTGTTACCACATCTAGCCTTTTTTTTTAATGTGTGTTCTGGGGATGGAACTCAAGTTTCCTTGTGTGGCAAGCTCTATACCAACTGAAATATCCTCACTCCACCCCCACTTCAGCCTGTAAATCATGGCTTCTAATGATATGGGTCATGACTACATATTGGGTGGCCAGTCACATAGCTAAATGTGAGGTGAGGTTGTAAATGAAGAAGGAGAAGAAGGAGGAGGAGAATGAAAAGAAGCAACAGCAAAATATTTTTGAATGCACAGTTAACCAAAACTTAATTCAAAGTCAATATACAATGAGCCTGAGGTGCTTCTGGCAGCGTTTGCCTGTGATGGGCTGTGTGATGTCACTGTAGCCTTAGTTTTGAACACACAATATACCCATTTTGCCCCATCTAAGCCTGTGAGTCCCAGAACTTCAGTCAATGTTGCCGGCAACATCTCAGCTCGGACTCAAGATCATTATGTGCTGAAAATTGCAGGGATTTTACTGTACATAAATCTTAAGTGCTTTAATTCTGAAAAACAAAGGCTTTTAGTAGTTTTGTACCCTCATTCCTCAGCACGTGAGTACTGCATTTATATTGTAACAAGTTTGAATTGTATTTGATTAAAATATTTTATTCTAAATGCTGTTATTTGAATCTCCGGTGGGAGTTTCATTTAAAAAGTAACCATTAACGCATAGTTCCTTGGGATTAGGAAGGAATTCTCAACAGCTCTTTCTAACACAGCCCTCCCTAAACGTAATTCTGCTATTTTGTGCCATATATTTCTATGAAGCATTGTTCTCACCATTGATAAAATCAAAATACCAATCAACTCTGAAAAACAGTAAAGATACTCTAAGTCCTTTGGTATAAAATATCCCACTAAGATTAATAACTCACATAAAAATAAAAAAGCACCTATCTCACTAATGTGCAAATTTGCTTCTGTCTTTAATAAGTAGTAACCATATATGCAACAAAGAATTATTTCGGTGTCAATTTTCTTATTTATTATCAGTAAGTTTTGTGTTGAATGCCTACTGTATAGACCTTTGTACATGGGGGCGCACATAAAAATTTCTCTCTGAAAAGGTGTTTTCCAACACTTAATAATCTCTGAGAACACTGACCCAGCTTTTAGCTGTCATACGTAGCAACCATGAAGTCTTTTAACACTTTATTCTGTGCTGCTTAAATGCTGTTTCCCATCAAGTTCACTGTGGGGAAAGCAGCATGAACAAAGATGGCAGACATGATCGTAGAGGCCTTCCTGTTCACCTGGATACCTTTGAATGTTAAACTCCTGGAGAATTTCCAGGGCAACAGCTCCATCTTCCCACAGGGAGAGAGGGGCGTTTCCTTTCTAGTGTGACTGCTCTCACACCGGCCTGTGCATCATTTCCATCGGACCTATGGTCTCTGATGAAATCCTTCCATCCTGCCTACTGCAACCAAGAAACAGCAGGCAGCCCGTGTCTGAGTGCCTGCCACAGACACCAGCTGAGGACATTGTCCTCATTCGTCCCTTTGAATTGTTCTACCTTCATTTATTGTGTGAATTCCACAGAGGACAACTTGTGAGAGTCCATTCCTTTCCTTCCGGCATGTAGGCTCTGAGGAAGGAATTCAGGTTGTCCAGCCTTGTCCACAAGCATCTGTGGAGCCATCTTACTGGCCCTCCCCAGCCCTTTAATGAGCAGATGGAATAGAGAGTTTCTCCAGGGCTGGGGATACAACTCAGTCAGTGAGGTGCATGTAGTGAAAGCATGAGGTCCTAAGTGTAACCCCCTTTACTGCCAAAAAGAGGTCAGGTGGGGCAGTGCGTGCCTCCAACCCCAACCCTGAGGAGGCAAAGACAGGAGGCCCCAGGTCTGGCTGACCAGGCAGCCAAGTGAATCAGTGAGCACCAGATTCAGACAAAGACCCTCTCTCAAGAAGTGAGGCAAAGAGCAAGGAAGACACCTGATGCTGACCTCTGTCCTTCACACACATATGTATGTTACCCACACACCTATGCGCAAACACACAAACCATACACACACAGATTTAAATAAATAACAAAGAGGCTGTCTTCAATGTTAAATGGAATTTCTCTAGACTAAATCACAGGAACAGAGGCTGGAGAGGTAGATGACTCAGCACTTAGGAGTGTTTTCTGCTCTAGCATAGGACTAGAGTTGCATTCCAGGACCCACACTGGGTGTCCCACAACCACTTGTTAACTTCAGCTTCAGGAAACTGTAGCCCTCTCCTGGCTTTCACAGGCATTTGTATACACATACACACAGCCACATACATATACACAGGTACCCCCACACATATGCATACATAACCACACAATACACATCACAAGCACCCCCTCCACAGATGTGTATATATGTATATACATATATATCACAAATACACAACACACATATTAATAAATAACCACACAATAAGCATCACAGCACCCCATGCACATATGCATATATAGCCACAAACATACACACATAAAGACATTTTTAAAAATCTTAATGACAAGAGAAGTTGAAAAGATGGGAGAAAAAAAGGAAAAACTGTAACCAGATCAAAACTGTTCTGAATCCCCAGTGAATTTCTTCTGCACTAAGGTGGGAACTGCTCCGTCCTAGGAGTTGTTTAGAAACTTCCACATACAGTTCTGTGATAATTCTCTGTGTCCCCTTGTCTGCACTTGAGGCAGGCATAAAAAATTCTAGCAGACGCTTGGGGGAAGAGCAGGGTGCCATCAAAGCCTCCAAGGAACAGCTATTTTAGATTCTCTGATACAGTGAGCTTTTAAAGTGAATGAAAATGCTCATTGCGGAAATCTGCTGTAGACATGAGCGAAAGCCAAGATCTCCTCGCTCGCTCGCTTTTCACTGTCTTGGCTTATAAACCAATTGCATGCTCTCACAGTTTTGCTCTGCATGGAGAAATATTTATTCTCTGGTTAACAAAAGCTATTCCAACCACTCTTCCAACATTTACCATCAAACAAAAATTAGTTTAGTAGGTAGAGTTCCTGGTAAGTAGCGGTTCGAAGTGGGGATGGGTGCTTCCGTTCTCAAATAGAAACACCTTAGTCCAGTTCTCCAAGCCACTCTGCTCTCTGAGCAAAATGTCAGGTTAGCTCTTGAATTTGGGCAGGGGGTTTTAAAGCCTAGTCACAACTGTCTCAGCTTTCAGCTGCAGGTTATTTATGCATTCAGCATTGTATTTGACCTGATCAGCTGCTCCCATGACACAAAGCTTCCCAGACTGTGTGTCTTCCCAGAGCTTTATAGCATCACACTATGGTTCTATACTGAAAACAGTGCCCTTGTAGAATAAACTTTCCATTGTACTAATTTTGTGATGGGAGGTAGCAGCAGTGAAGGGTGAGGAGAAGAAAGGGGGGAGAAGTCTTAGTGATAGTATTACTGTGACAGAACACTAGACTAGAAAGACACAACTTAATACAGGGGAAATTTTGGTTTCAGAGGTTTTTGTTCATGGTCACTTGGTCCCATTGCTTTGGGTGCATCATGGTAGAAAGGAGATCTTTATATTAGAGAAATCAGACAGAGAAAGAAAAAGGTGGGGCCCGAGTCCCTGTAACCCTTTTGGGGTATGTCCCAAAGACCTATCTTCCTCCCACTAGGATTCATCTCTTATGGTGTCCCCCTATTTTTTCTTTTCTCTCCCTGCTCCTTTTTTTCCCTTTTTGTAGGCATGACAGGATGGAGACCAAGCATTCACATGGGCTTTGGAGGACAGTCAAAATTTAACTACAACAATGGTAATGATGATCATAGGCACAAATGGGACCAAAAAAAAGGCCAGTCATTCATCTTGTCAGGACTGGTGGCCATACTCTTCCTTGACTGATCCCTACAGAAAGATCCTCAGCATATCTCAGACACAAGCCTCCACCCTCCACTGAAGATGGATGTGGTCCTGTCAGGCTTTTTCATAGTCCTTTCAGATGACATTTCATAGTCCCTTCAGTCCTGATGACACCATGGTTTTTGAACACTGAACTCCAGTTCAAAGGTGAGGGACCCAAATCAAACAACAGCAACAAAACCTTCATCTTATGAGAAACAAGGCGTCGCCTGTCCTGTTGGAAGGAAAGGCGTCGCCTGTCCTGTTGGAAGGAAAGGACTATCTGATCTTGAGAAAGTTCAAATAACCCTTCACACCAAGTGGAATTTCCTTGGATGCTATTCCAACTTTAAAGTCAGCCAGAAGCCATTGACTTGAGCTTGGCAGAGAACTTTTGCATTTAACTCAGGCGTGAGAAGGAAAGCATTCCAGAAATAATTTAAGCCATAGAAAAGCAAATCAGCAGCCTATGTTTAACCGCAGGAGCTGAAAACAACAATGACATGGTTTGTCACGTGTTTATCAACACGGCTCTGGAGAACAGCAACCATGTAGGAAAACCGCATGAAATATTTTAACTGCCTGCCTGATTACCATTATTGCGAGTACATTCCCACCAGCATCCAAACCATTGTTTCCTTCTTCTAATCAGGATTAATCACCACTTCTGTGTGGTTAAGTCAGCATGAGTATTTGACCATAAAGTAAAAGGCCAAATGCAAATAGATGGATTAAAAAAGCCATCATCCCCCATTCTTTTCCCAAAGAACATTTAACTTTGTAATAATCTTCAAGTGAAAATATTTATAATATGAATGCAATTTTTCTTTCCAAAACAAATTTGGAATTCATTTATGAGTGGTTTTTTTCTAGACAATTTACTCTCTCCACCACCAATTTCCTACTTTCCCAACCAAAGATACATGAGCCAATATTTTCTGTTCCCTAGCTTTAGCAAAGAAAAATCACTAGCTATGCTTTAGGCCATGATGTCTAAACATTGGCTCAGCGGCTCTTGCCACTTTGGAATCTACATGTCTCTGAAACCCAAAGATAAATGCTGAAATTGCATATAATTTCCCAGAATCCTGCGGGGACATCAGGCTAAACATATGACATCCTAGATGTCATTGCCTACTTGGACTGCTAAAACAAAATGGCATAATTTGAAGAGGCAGCACTAGAGAAAGAGGAAAGGGAAGAAGTCATGAGGATTGTGTTATTGTGACAAAACACTAGAGAGAATCAATATAGGGAAAGGTTTGGCTTCAAAGGTTTCTGCTATGATCTCTTGGCCCCATTGCTTAGTGCATTGTGGTAGAGAGGAAACCTTTATCTTACAAAAAGTGAAGCTTGCCTAGGCAACGATAAATTTATTTTAAAAATTTTTATACATTTCATCTAACTTTTAAATGCATTCATTTTATTTTATGTGTATCAGTGTTTTGTCTGCATGTATGTCTGTGCATCATGCACATGTCTAGTGCCCACAAAAGTCAGAAGAGGGCATTGGATCCCCTGGAGACAGGATCAGGAATGGCTGTGAGCTAACATGTGGGTTGTGAGAACTGAACCTAGGTCCTCTGTAAGATCAAATGGTGTTCTTAGCCACTGCACCATCTTTTCAGCCCCCAAGACAGGAGTTTCTGATAGTGCTGGACTCAGAAGATGAAGATGACTGCTAATTTGTGTCCTAGGTAAGGCCCTCCTCCTGGCTTGCAAAAGTCCATCCTCTCCATGTGTCTTCACTCTGATGACATTATCTGAACCTTATTATTGCTCAAAGCCCTGTCTCCATAAAGAATCCTAGTATAAGAATTTGGGGGGCACAAACATTCAAGTCCATAGCACCCAGAAATGATCATGGATCAGTGTTTGTCCTTATCCCTCTCCCAATCTTGCTCCTAGTGACTGCCCAGCTTAACCGCACAGGCAACCTTCTCCTTTCCATATGCAGGTAAGCCTCTTCCTGCTGCAGAGCCACCTCCTATGACACCCAGCTGATGTGGGCCAGGTCCCAACAAAGACATCACATGCTTGCTCAGCTTCTGAGTTGGGTGCTGGGTCCCCAACACTGTGTGCCCTCAACAATCACGAAGTCATGATGATTTCTGACAGCACATGTCTCATACGGACTTCAGAGGGGGCCTCCGAAATGGACATCGTGCATTCGCTTCACTTTGCATCTGGAATCAGAAACCGATCCCAAGCCTGCCATCTTCCCTGGTCCTGTCTACCCTGTGCTACTGGAAGGCAACCACTAGCTTTGTGCCCAAGCTCCAAATCATTACACATGCCTCCAACACTTTTTAAAAAGTTGATAAAATACATACAACATACATTACCCAATCGTAACCATTTGACAAGTGTCACTCAATGTTATCAAATATGCTCACAGTGTTGTGAAAATGTCACCACCATCCACGAACCCTTTTCATCTCACAAAACCGTAACCCTGCATTAAACATAAACTGTATGAACTAAGTACAAATATCACAGTTTCTCTTATAGGTGGATCCTACTTTATAGTTATATATGTGTTTGTATATAAAATTAGGCTATACAATAGAAGTTAGAAGTTTTAAAATTATAAATATTGAAAAAATATTAAATAGTGATTATTTTTGGCTAGGGCAGTTCTAGATGACTTTCTTTGTTTTCATCAATAAATTTACTTGGCTTTGCTTCCCAAATTTTACATAAGAATGAATGTTAATAATTTGTATCTGTATTTAGAAATTATAAAGTAATATAAAGAATTGCTATTTCTATCTAGCTCTAATATTTCCAGTTGTATTAAAGTGAGAAAAATATAAGAGTTGGAAGGAAACGAATTGATTCTTTGCAGTGGTTTGATTGTGGAAAAAAAAATCTAGAATCTTGTATAATGACTTACTAATACTTATAAAAATCTGGGTGGAGCTATTTTGTATTATTTTATTTTATTTTTAAGATAAGATTTCACTATATAGTTCTGGCTGTCCTGGAACTCACTATGTAGAGCAGGCTAGCCTAAGACTCACACAAATCCACTTGCCTGTGCCTCCAAAGTGCCAAGACTAAAGGTGTGCACCACCCTGCCCACCTGGAGCATTCTATTATATTCCTAAATAACAACAATAATCAGAAAACTAAATCACAGGAGAATAACTTTTGATACTGTCTTAAACCCTTCAAGCACCTTGTAATAAATACCATAGGAATTCATGAGATCTCTACAAGAGAATCCATGAAACTTTTCAAAGAATTAGAAGAAACCCCATTCCAATCAGCAGAGGATATATAGAAAAACAGACAAACAAAAAAACTGACTGAGGGACAGCGCAATGGTAGTACCCTTCCTGTGCACGCTTGAGACCTTAGGGTTGATCTATAGAACTCCAAATTAATTAACCAATCAGAAGAAGTTTATTTAAATAATTCCACAGTTTCTCTAAATAAATGTGCTTTTATTTAAATAGTGCTGTGTAAAGTCATGACTCAGTCAGACTCCAGAAAATGGTTCCAATCCAATGCTCACCCAAGACGACACTAATTCAACTGAATGGGTGACAAAACTAAACCTTCTTCTGGGATAAGGACAGGTAGGAGGAAGATAAGAAAGCTTAGCAGAGATATTCATCAGAACACCCTATACTCATACATGAAATTCTTAAATAACAAAATTAATCAATTAAAAAAAAACAAAGTCTGGATCAACCCATTCTCTCTGAACAACACAGTGACTGTGGAGGATATGCATAGAAAGATCTCTTTTAAGAGAGAAAAGAAATGCTCCTGGGTGGTGTTCAGTAGAGATTTAGGGTAAGAGCTGGGTCAGTTCTCTGTGGTAATTGAATCTTTCTACCAAGCTCCTCCTAACTCACTCTCTCTGGATCTCTGTGGATGGAATGCGTTAGGGTGAAACTGACTCTTACGCCTCCCGACTTGCTATGTTTCTCATTTATGTTTTGTGTGTCCATGTTTTGTTCTTTTCTAAGTGGAAACAAACACAAAAGGAATTCATAGCAATTATGAACTTTGTCCATCACCTGCCTCACAACAGGTACGGCATTTCGCCAGAGCCATAGAAATTAGCCTTATGGATAGGAAGAGTCAAGCATTTGATTATTTCTAAGGTACCCTTTTGCTCTTCATCTGGGCAAACTTTGGTTCCAATGGCCTAGAGAGGAAGTGTCTTAAGTAGTCCATTTTTCACTAGCTGTTAAAAACCAGATAACAGAGTCAAGGCTGTGCAAGCAGGTCGTGAAGTTGGCGAGTTCCATCAAGTAAACGGAGGGAGGTCGCTGTCTCTGTGGTTACATCGGTTACATAACGTCTTAGTCCCACGCCTGGAGGTGAGGAGGTGACTGCCAACGCATGCAATAGATGAATCTAAGATTCATTTGTGTGCACAACACATCCGGAAGCTAAGAGGAAACAGTCTGAAGTCACCAGCAACATGGAAGAGAGCACAACTCAAGTAGAGGAGGGTGGACAGTGATGAAATTATAACTTTTATTCAGGCAGAGGCAAAACTACAAAGAGGTGAATGCCGTGCACCTTTTATTCCAAGGTGTGCCCAAGGTGTCAAGGCAGACAACCTGGCTGGCTGCTGAGTGTTTGAGGTCACAGGAATGGAGCCCAGGAAAGGACAGAAAAGAGCAGACCAAGACAGCCTCCGGATCATCTTTGTCCATTGTTCCCAAATGTATTTGCCAGAAACCCAAATGGAAGGCCATAGGAGAAAAGCCACAGGAAGCGAGAAATGTTCGAGAGACAAAGGGAAGGTTTAAACAGTAAAATGTGACACTGTATGATGAGGCTGCTACATAGCACTTCAACTTTACAGATGGAAATGGAATTTAAGACACTGCCAACTTGACTCGCTGCCCATCTCCTCCCGGAGTCAAAACTTCAGTGACAGATGGCAAGACACAAAATGACCCAGAAATGTCAATCCTTTTATTTTTTTCCTTATAATAAAAAAGCCATGCACACACACACACACACACACACACACACACACACACACACCTTGAAAATACACAAAACAGAGGAAACAAAGCAGAGACTCAGGAATTCTTTGGGAATGGGGCAACACATTCTGGTTTCCTGAAGTGACTCACACACCATGGCTTCTGCTAATAGAGTACTTTAGGGTAAAACTGATCTTAAACTGTTCAGTTGATTTCCTCTGGGGAGGATGTAACACATGGCTGTAAGAGTGTGTGGTGTTTAGTGAATGTGGCTGCATGCTCCTCCTCCCCCCATACACACAGATAGTTCTTCTTATCAGCAGTCCTTTCTAGACTGTCATGTCCTCCCAGGGTCATGTTTAGTGCTAGTATAGAGAAGGTATAGGCTTGGTCTCCCTTCTTATGAAAATACCACAGTCCAAACAACTTCTCTGTGCTTTGGTTTTTCTCAACTACTGTATTGAAGGTATTATTATGTTATTTGTTCATTCACTCACTCAGTCCTTCATTTATTCATTCATTCAATTGAATGCACCCCTATTCATAATCTGAGAACTTGGTACTCCAGGAAACAGATGTCTTTGCATTGATGAAGCTCCTATTTATTTGAGGATGTCATAGAACAAACCACTGTCCAGAAAATAGACCTGGTGTCAGAGTGTACTAGGGAAGATTTACCAAAACTAAAGCAGAGTATAGGAAAAAAAATATTATGTGTTTCCTTTTCAAAGCACTAGGCGGCATACATGCCTGAAACATCCCTAAACATAAAATGAATAGAATGCAAATGCATTTTGACACAAACATTATATTTTAGGCAGAGTATAAACTTTTGTTTCTGTTACCACTTATAGGACCCAGGGCCTCTTTAATTAAAGTTCCTTTTTATGTACCGAAATTGAGTACTGAACATGCTCCTTCTTTAAATCACTTCATTGGCTCCTTGTTCCTTTACATGGCATCACTTTTGCTTTTATGTCACATATTCATAAACAATCTCTCATATCTCTGTAAAATCTAGGAATCACAAATGAAAGAACATACAACACTGTCTGTCTTATTTTCCTTGATATGCTCATTTCTAGTTGTATCCATAGAAACAGTGGTTTGGTCAAGGGGTAAAGAGGCTCAGTCTACCCACAGACATGTCAGTAATGACCTCAAGAGTGAATCATGCAGACATCATATCCAAATCCTCTACACCATTCACTCTTGTCCACACTGCATGTTCATGGTAACATCTGAACTATTGGTCACAAATCTGGTCTTAATCCTTCATACACTCAAACATAGTCAACAATTCTATGCTTTTCAATCTTCTACATAAAATTATTTCTCATCTACCTTAAACATTTTTTCTTAGGGTTTTTTCCCTACCCTTTAATTCTTTCGACCATGTTGGAAGACCCATTGACAACAGTCATTTCCATGTTTGCTACTTCAGAGCCCACATACTAGTCATGAATGGTTAACTGGCAGGCTCCCTATTAGCAACTGTTTTAATACGTAATTATTCTCTTGCTCTTCCTACTTAAGGATTCATTTTTTAAAAAATCAGACATTCCTTAAAATGAAGCCATGTTAATTTTTAAACACAATAGCTCAGGCACACAGACAGTAAAAGCTTTTAATCTAGAAAAAGAGCCCAAGTAAAATAAAATAAAATAAAAATAAAGGCTCTCATCCTATAAATGCAGGATAATTACAAAGAAATTTGATGGGTTATTGACCTGTTTTTAGAATAGGCCCACTTTGGGGATTTGGGGACCTAAGAAAAAGATCAGATGTCATTTGTTTTCAGGTCTAACTGGCAGTGTGTCTTGTAATTGTCCTATTCTTCAACTTTTGAAGAGACAACTAAATGTGAAACTTTGGGCCACTGGTTCAGTTGCACTGTTTCCTGTCTACATCATACTATCAAGTATTTCTCTATCACATATAATAAATATTCTAATGAGGCAGGTATGGTGTCGTATACCTGTAATCTCATCACTTGAGAGATGGAGACAGAAGGATCAACAGTTCAAAGTCATCCTTGGCTATCTAGCCAGTACAAGGCCAGCTTGGGCAACATAAGACTTTGAATCCAAAACACAAATACATATTCTAAGAAATGTGACAGGGAATCAAAAAAATTATGAGAAATTCCTTCCGTTATAAAGATAACCATCGTGTGGTTAGTAAAAGAATGACCAAAGTACCATCTAAGGATCCTGGGAATTGGATCACTCTACTAGAAGACCATCTGAAGCTTCAGATAAATCACAAGGGCTTCTGGGATCTAACCACCTTATGAAGGATAAGCAAACTCTGTGCAGCTTTGAAAGCCTGATCTACTTGGTAAGGTCCAGGGCAATGAGAGCCCTTGCTCAAAATAAATAAAATAAAATAAGGTGGATGGCATCTGAGAAACAGTATCTGGCTTCAACATATGCACACACACACACACACACGGCCTATGCTTACAGTGAACAAAGTTTGAACACAAAATAGTGACAGCACAAACTACATAGGTCACCACAACTAAATTCACAGAGTGGACATGGGATAATGCTTAGCTTTGTCTATTATCACAACCTCAAATCGTCTGGGAAAAGAGTCTCAACGAAGGTGTACTAGTCTTAAAAAGAACTGTAAAGAAGCCCCAATGGAAGACTATGGGGACTTTTGAAGTTGGACTAAATGCATTTTGCATTACAACGTGGCTGAAAGCGTATGGATGCCAAGGATTGAATGCGGTGTGTTGGAGGTTGGTCCAATGCTAAATACTGGCACTCATTATCTGGTGACTGCCTGCTGGATACACCTGTCCTTGCTTGTGTAAGCCTGACTAAAATGTTATACTTGATTGGTTCATTAAACGGCCTATACTTGGGCAGAGCTAATTGATGTTGGAAGACCCAGGCCATTGTGGGTAGCACCATTCCCTAGGCAAGGGGTTCTGAAGAGTATGAGTGAAGAATTTGAGCTGAGCTCAAGAAAGCAAGCGAAAATATATGCATTTGTCTTTCTATGTGCTTGACTGTGGATATGATGGGACCAGTGTGTGACCAGTGATAGACTGTATCCTGATATTATAATCTGAAATAAGGTCCTTTCTTTCTGAAGTTACTTTTTGAGAGAGTCTTATATCACAGCAATAAAATTGAAGCCAGAATGTGCTTGTTATGTGTGGATTCCCATTTATGCTTTTCCATAGTGTCTACCATACAATGCTGCAGCTCACATCTGGAGATCAAGCCAAAGTATGTCATTTTCCAATAATCCCATTGCACCATCTCCTGCAGACTGGCCAATATCACTCTGGTGGGATTTAATGCAATTCAATCCTGACATTACTAATTACTATTTAGTATTCACAGTTACACACACACACACACACACACATTCATGCATGCACACACACACCAGAAAAAAAAAAGTTAAGGACAGAGCCCTGCAATTCTAATGCTAACGACTTAGACTTAGTGTAGATCCTACATGATAAGAGAGCACAGCCATATATTGTTCCATATCCTCACACCTGCCTGGAACAAGGCCCTTTGATGCCTGTGCTTCTGTCTGGACTATTCAACAGTGAAGCCTACAATTTCCCTCTCCCAGGACTTAATGGTTCTGTAAGGTAACTCATAGAGCCCAGAAGAACACTGAACTACCAAAGATCGTTTGATTATAAAGGATAGAGCAGAGGGAGAGTGAAATGGAAGAGACCTATATGGCGAAGTGTGAGGGAAGGTGCTAGCTCCAATGTCTTCCCCAGAGCAGAGCCTTCCAGCACATCAATATGTGCCCCACCTGGAAGCTCCCTCCCTAGCCTTGCTGTCTCGGAGATCGATGGAAGTCCATCGTGTTCACGTGAATGATTAATGGGCTGCCACTGGCAAGTGAACTCAATTTCCAGCCCCTTTCACCTTCCTAGGGGAGCTGGAGGGGGTATGAAAAGGCTGATCCTGACAGATCCTAACTATAAATTAATTCCTAGTTTTTTTGGTCACATACTAAGTTATATATGGGTAGCTTAAAGTCATGTCACCGTTACCATAACTGGGGTGCAGGGGGAAGGATCTCATGGGTAACATACTCCTACCATTCAGAAAATCCCAAAGGCCTTGGGTGGTTGTCCCAGGCAACAGGGACAAAGATCAAATATTTGTTTTTTATTATAGCATACAAGGTATCCGAGTTCTCGATCTCAGTGGCCAGGTCTCAGACCTGAGGGCAGTGGTGACTTTGGGCCTCCTCAAAGACAAAGGTTCCCTACGTCCTTCTCACAGCTGGCAAAGGCCACTGGGGACAACTGTGTACTCTTTCCAGCACGCAGATTATGGAGTTGTTGACATTTTAGGATCACAGCAATCCTGCTTGCCAAGGAAGCAACTAGGGAAACTGACCCATGTGTTTCATGCCTCCTTCTCATGTCCCCTCCTACCTCTGTTCTCTGAGAGATACGTCAATACCACATGCCAGCTTTATAAATACCCTCTACTCTTCAAAAGTATTTACTTATTCTCATTGCTGAGACACAGAGAGGCACTTTGCATGAGGTCACGCACTCAGAGATAGGCAGAACAGAGATCCAAATTGGGGCTCCCCACTCTCACACCCCTACCTTTGTGTTGCTTGAGTCAGTATAGTGTTTTGAATGAGACTGTAGGCTTAGGTATTTGAACATTGAGTTCATATTAGGGGTGTACCCTTGCTGGAGGAAGTATGTCTCTGGGATAGGGGGTCAACACTGAGAGTAAGCAACCTCTTCTACTTCCAGCTTGCTTTATCGGCTTCACACTTGCAGTTGTGAGCGTTCAGCTTTCTGCTCCAGCCACCATGCCTGCCTGCTGCCATGCCTCCCTGTCATGGAGGAGTCTGGCCCTCTGCAATCACAAGCTCAAATAAACTCTTACTTCTGTATGTTCCCTCTGCTGGGGCGTTTCATCATAGCAACGGTAAAGTACTTACTACATTCTGTAATTCACAAATGGTGGTATCAGGGAAGACTGTTCTCTTTCCTTCATTTGAAAGTTGTACTTTTCCTCCTACATCTTCATACTTTAGTTGGGGTAAGATGTTGCAAGCATTGGGGGGTGTTTTGACTAGAGCTCTTTGGCTGTTCTGTTTAAGACTAACAAGGCACTTCTCAAAGATCCCCAAGTCTCCTGTGGATGCACTGGGCATATTCAGCCCACTTAGGCCAACATGTAGTTGGGGAGGAGATGATGCCACATACGGTTGTTTGCTTGTTTGGGCATTTTTAAAACTAGACCTGAGCAGGGCTATGTGTATGAGGAGGAGTATGGGTGAATGCTGGTCTCTCATCAGAAGAATGGTAGATGTGCTATTCCTTGCCTTCATATTGACGGTGTCTGTTCTAGGGCCCTCATGTGACCCATGTTAAAAGGAAGTTTGACCAGGATGAGCTGTGTTCCCAGACACAGCTGGCCGAGTCAGTGTCTACACAGAGAAGGGATGGGGTGTGTATTACAGGGCTCACTGAGCTATCTGAGGGAGGGTACAGACACTCCAGTGACCTAGATCTGCCTGCTCTGTCAGAAGGTCTAGTGAGAGATAGTCTTGTGTACTGATTTATTAACGTTTGTGCTGTGGGCAGGAGTCTTCAGGAAAAAAAAACATGATTACTGAGGCAGAGAGTTTGCAGGGATAGCTCATTGACATGTGGCTCCTACCTGCTTTGAGTTATACGCATACCCTCTGCAAACAAAGCAGAGGACATTTTCACACCCAACAATTCCTAGCAATTCCTTAGCAGCCCCTAGTTACTCCCCCTTTGTGGTCAAACACACCCTGGGATGTATCCTGGAGCTAAGGGGAGTGCACAAATCTAGGCTTGAATAGTTTCAGATGCTTGTGTGATAAAGCAAATTGTGTCCTTTATGTGAACTTTTAGGAAACACCGCTATTTATCATCTTGTGCCTATGCATGATTGGAAATGCACATGATTAAAATAAAAATACATCATAAGAAAGGGCACACACAACAAGCCAAGACTACCTATTATAAAACAGAACCCTCACCCAACCCCACACAAGCAACTCCTTCTTTGGGTCCCACCAAGGGACATCTCCAGCAGTAACAAGGAGCTCTTGAGCAAGTCCAACCCAGGAGCTGCTATTTGCTGGCAATGTTGCCTCCCTGTGCTTTGACTTGGCTTCTGAGTAAACTCCTTCGTTACTCTGCTATTTGTGTGTTCTCCTTCATTTCTCTAAACAAGATGCCGAGAACCTGGAACACTTGGTCCAGACAGAGCCCAATGGTAGCAGAACAGAGCTGACATCAAAGTAGAGTTGTGAGAGAGAGGGAGGGAGAGAAGCCCTTGCAGGAAGGCTCTCCACAGTCAGGATGCCCTTGTATCTCATAATAATAACTTTAAAATCGACTTAGGTTATTTTGAACATGCCTCTGTATCTTAGATTTAAAAAAAGAAATCTCCCACAAGTAAGATTTTAACCTGTGACACAGGTAAGTTTGTACCTTCAACGTAAAATTAAAGTCCTAGTTTTTACCCATATTTTGAAGAATTTAAGGGAAAATGAGGTACCTCTCTTAAATTCCTGTTTCAAAAAGGGTCATTCAGACCTTTTGGACATTCTTTGGAGTCCCTTATTCAATGTTATTTCCCTTTGATCATTAAACACCTCAAAATGGACAAAAATCGATACTAAGCCACTTGGGGCCACTGAGCACAACCATCACTTGACTTTGAGATCTTCAAGAGCCCTCAAGGACACTTTTCCAGATCACACGTTCTAAACAATCACCTTCAACTCACCAGAGTAACATGGCCTATAGATTTTTTGTGGGGAGGGAGAGGATAGGGTTTGAGTTTTCATGGAAACCGAGAGAGTATGTTTAGAAGGTAAGTGTGGCATGCTTTTGTGTGTTTTTGTGATTGTTCATCAACTTATTTCCCTCCTTTTTGATTGTAACAATAATTCCTACTTAAGAGTAGAGGCCTACATTTCCCACAAAGCCAGATGGCTTCTGTGGGAATTAACAATTCTCACCCTATTAATTTTCTCCACTGTAGCACTTATCCCCAGATGTAAAGCTTCTATTTATTCTTTCCATGGTTTCTGTTTCCTTCTCCAGTAGTAGGCAGAGACCCAAGTAGTAGGCAGAGTCTTTATTTCCCCTGGACATTAATATATCCTCTTTACCCATCATCTAGTCTAAACCTAGGAGGATAAAACATGAATTACTCACTGCCATAATAAACTGAGAAAGATAAGATGTTGCTCAGCTAGAGCAAAAGTTTCTCTTTATTCATGTACAAACTAAGTCAGGGGCAAGTACAGAAGGAGAAGGAGGTTTTGCTTAGTAGGCTCCCCTGAAGGCTGAAACTGATGGCAGCTTTGCCACCTTCACAACATGGCTTGCAGGCACTCTCATCAGAGGCCAAGAATGTACAGCGAGTGCTTATGGAAGGCTGGAGAAGTTCACATGCGACTTACCTGGTCTTCACACCTGGTCACTGGGAAGGCAAGTGAAATGGGGTATACTCGTATGCCTGGGGTAGGGAGAACAAGTGCCTGCTGGCTGGAACCCTTTCCTAGAAAAACAGCTATTTCTGTCCACCCATCGTTCAACTTGCCATTACATTCCCAAACACTGGAGATAAGCAACTTATAATAAGAAAAGGGTTGATTTCCTTCATAGACAAGCTCAGTTCTTTTTTTTTTCATGTTGACTTTTTAAATTTTATTTTTATTTTTTAATTTATTAGAATTTATTCACTTTGTATCCCAGCTGTAGCCCCCTCCCTCATCTCCTCCCAAGCCTTCCCTCTCTCCCTCTTCTCTTCCCATGTCCCTTCCCCAGTCACTGATAGTGGAGGTCCTCCTCCCCTGCCAACTGACCCTAGCCTATCAGGTCTCACCAGGACTGGCTGCATTGTATTCCTCTGTGGCCTGGTAAGGCTGCCTGCCCCCCTGAGGGAGGATATCAAAGGAGCAGCCACTGAGTTCATGTCAGAGACAGCTTCTGTTCCCCTTACTAGGGTACCCACTTGGATACTGAGCTTCCATGGGCTACATCTGTGCAGGGGCTCTAGGTTATCTCCATGAATGGACCTTGGTTGGAGTATCAGTCTCAGAAAAGACCCCTGGGCCCAGATTTCTTGGTTCTGTTGCTCTCCCTGTGGAGTTCCTGTCCCCTCCAGGTCTTTCTATATCCCCCTTCTTTCATAAGATTCCCTGTACTCAGGATGATCTATTCTAGATCCCACCATTTGCCTGCAAATTTCATGATTTCCTTGTTTTTAATTACTGAGTAGTATTCCATTGTGTAAATGTAACACAGTTTTTATATACATTCCTCAATCGAGGGGCATGTGGGTTGTTTCCATATTCTGGCTATTATGAATAAAGCTTCTACGAACATGGTTGAGCAAATGTTCTTATTGTATACTTGAGCATATTTTGGATATATGCCTAGGAGTGCTTTAGCTGGATCTTGAGGAAGCACTATTCTTAATTGTCTAAGAAAGCACCAGACTGATTTCCAAAGTGGTTGTACAAGTTTATGTTCCCATCAGCAATGAAGGAGGATTCCCCTTTCTCCACAGCCTCTCCAGCATATGTTGTTGCTTGAGTTTTTTATCTTAGCCATTTTGATGGGTATAAGGTGAAATCTCAGGGTCGTTTTGATTTGCATTTCCCTGATGACTAAAGATGTTGAGGATTTCTTTAAGTGTTTCTCTGCCAGTCCATATTCCTCTACTGAGAATTCTCTGTTTAGCTCTGTACCCCATTTTTAATTGGATTACTTGATTTGTTGCTATTTAACTTCTTGTGTTCTTTATATATTCTGGATATTAGCCCACTCTCAGATATAGATTTGGTGAAGATCCTTTCCCAGTCTGTAGCCTGTTATTTTGTTCTGATGACAGTGTCCTTTGCTCAGTTTTGAAAGTTGGTGTTCATGAGTCATTGGCTCTGTTGCTTCGAAAATGTGGTAAAGACTCACATCCTTATGGTAGGATATGTTAGAGCAAAGCTTTTACTTCATTTGAAGATAGAAAAAAAGGAAAGGCCTAGATCCTTTACCTATTCTGATGACCAGACACCTACTTAAGCTCCACCTCTTAAAAGTTCCACCTTCCAACAATGCTAAGCTGAAGATCAAGTTTTCAACACCTTGGTTTTGGGGGACTCTTACGATCCAAACTTGAGGACCACCCAGTTGGCTGTGACACCACACTATTGCTATAGGCGTCAATGCATGTGTTCCCTGTTTCTTCGCAGGTTTAGCAAAGTCCATAAGATTTGGATCCTTTCCTTAAATTCTAGCTCTCTAAAATAAGGTCATGCAAATCATTCTTGTGCTAAATATTATGTACACCCTTGATGGAAAAAAAACACACAAAATCCTTATGTTGCCTAAGTACTGAGAGAAAGAGAGGCAGGGATACCAAAAGCCTCAGGTAGCCCTAAGTTTTATATACACCAGGGTTCAGTTTGGGAGACTTGACATCATTGTATGTTCTGATTAGCTGCTGAGTGCTGGGGTAGCACTGTGGGTTTTTTTTTTCTCAGATTAGTTCAATTTGAGATCGACTAGACAAGCTCCAGTTACATGAAGTGCCTTGTTAAAAAGTTTTAAAAGTACTTTTAAAAGTTTAAATGTTTATAATTCATCCTTTTTAATTTTGAGTATGAATCTGAGTCAATGTAGAGAGCAACAGATGGCCTGACAGCAGGTTACTGGTGGGTCATGACTTCATTGAGATGAGTCAACTATTCTGCCCTGAGTGGGCAAGTTGAAATAAAACATTTGCACACCAAGGGTAGACAGCCTGTACCCCACCTGAGCACTATTTCATTGTGCTCAATCTGCAATGCTTAAAGACTGACCATTAATCACATAAGGCTGATTATATTCTAAGCCTAATCAAGGGCAGACTAGAACTTATTTACAAAACCCTATAAATCTGGGCCAATAGAAGCAAGGAGGAGGAGGAGGAAGCTGGAAAGCTGGAAAAGGATTCTTGTGCTTCAAGGTGGTCCAGCTTCAGAGTCAGAGACTTGATCTACAAAGCATCTGATGTTACACCATGCTAGACCTATCCATGTTTCCTTTCTTGACTGCCTACCCCACTGCCCTCTAGGTTCAGATTAAATACAACTCACAAACTAATTCTAGAACTCTAGTCTTGCCCCCGGGTCCACCTGGGCACAGCCAGCAGAGGTGAATGCTGTTCTCTGAGCTCCATTGTCAGGCTCACAGCTCTGCTTGTCTACCCAGAGGGGTTCTGCCAGCATCAAGAACATTCAGCCAAACCAGCAGCAATCAGGTGGATAAAGACCAGCATAAAAGCACAATCAACAAGAGCCAGGGAAATACGGCAATACCAGGGTCCAAATGTCCTACTACAGCAAGCCCTGGATATTCTAACACAGCTGAAGGAAATGTTAAGAAGATGACCTTAAATCCAACCTTATAGAGATGATAGAGGCCTTAAAGGAGGAAATAAATAAATCCCTCAAAGAAATACAGAAAGATACAATCAAAGGGGTGAAGGAAATGAATAAAACTGTTTAAGACATGAAAATTGAAATAAAAGCAACAAAACACACACACACACACAAACCGAGGGAATCCTGGAGATAGAAAATCCAGGGAAGAGAACAGGAACTACAGACACAAGCATCACCAGTAGAATACAAGACATGAAGAGACAATCTCAGGTGTTGAAGATATGATTGAAGAAATTGATATATCAGCCAAAGAGAATGTTAAACATAAAAAATTCCTGGCACAAAATATCCAAGAAATCTGGGATACTATGAAAAAACCAAATGTAAGAACAATAGAAATAGAAGAAGGAGAATAATCCCAGCTCCAAGGCCCAGAAAACATTTTCACCAAAAACATAAAAGAAAACTCTCCCAATGTAAAGAAAGGGATGCCTATAAACATACAAGATGCATACTGAAAATCCTCCTGCCCTATAAAATCAAAACAACTAAAAGTACAAATAAAGAAAGAATATTGAAAGCTGTAAGGGAAAAAGGCCAAGTAAAGTGTAAAAGCAGACCTATCAGAATTACACCTGACTTCTCAACAGAGACTCTAAAAGACAAAAGGGCCTTAGAGTCTTACTCTAAGGGACCACAGATGTCATTCCAGACTACTATAACCCAGAAAAACTTTTAATCACCATAGGTGGAGAAAACAAGATATTCCATGGACAAAACCAAATTTAAACAATGTCTGTTTAGCCCTACAGAAGATATTAGAAGGAAAACTCCAACCCAAGGAAGTTAACTACACCTAAGAAAATACAGGAAATAACTCTACATGAGCAAAATCAAAAGAAGAGAAGCACACACGCACACACAAAACCACCACTAATATAAAAATAACAGGAATTAACAATCACTGGTCATTAATATCTTTCGACATTAATGGGCTCCATTCCCTAATAAAGAGACCCAGACTAAAAGAATGGAAATGAAAACAGGTCCATCATTCTGCTGCCTTCAAGAAACACACCTCAGCAAGCCAATAGCCAACATCAAATAAAATGGCAGCTCTGTGTCCAAGTGGGTTCCCTAGTAATGGGAACTGGGACTGTCTCTGACATGAACTCAGTGGCTGGCTCTTTGATCACCTCCCCCTCAGGGGGTGAGGGGAGCAGCCTTACCAGGCCACAGAGGAAGACACGGCAGCCATTCCTGATGAGACCTGATAGGCTAGAATCACAGGGAAGGGGAGGAGAACCTCCTATATTAGTGGACTTGGGGAGGGGTATGGAGGAGATGAGGGAGGGAGGGTTGGATTGGGAGAGGATGGGGGGGGGTGCTACAGCTGGGATATAAAGTGAATAAACTGTAATTAATAAAAATTAAAATTAAATAAATAGTGCCCACATTTTTTTAAAAAATGGGATATTTCACAAAATGAAGAAGAAAAGAAAGTATGAGCAATAGTCAGAAAATACTAGAGAAGCAGAGATTACAGATAGCAATAGATACAAACACAATGTTGTGACAATGGAAATGGGAAAATTTAGGTGTGAAAGAGAGGTGGTAGACACAGAGAATTCTTAAAAGAGGAATCTCTCCTGGCCAAGAAGCACTTAAGAAGTGTTCACTGTCCTTAGTCATCACAGAAATGCAAATCAAAACAACTCTGAGATTCTATCTTACACCAATCAGAATAGCTAAGATCACATACTCAAGTGACAGCACATGTTGGTGAGGGTGTGGGGCAAAAGAGACGGAGCTACAGGCATTTTGTGAGCCACCTGACTTGGGTTCTGGGAACAGAACTTGGCTCTTCTGGAAGAACAGCAATAGTTCTTAGCCACTCATAATTACCAGGCTTGCTAAATTTCTCTTGCTCTATTATTACATCATAGGCTAGCTTTACAGTTGGAGTTATAAGCGCTTCCCATCTTCTCTCATAGCAAATAAAAAAAACTTATATTTCCTGGGTTTTGAGTTTATATTACTTTGGCACATTTAAAAGTAAACTAGACATGTCAGTTCATTCATAGAATCCCAACAGTAGGAACACTGAGGCAGGATCACAAATTCCAGGACAGCCTATGTTCCACATGTGGCCCCTAACTGAAGAAAAAATAAACAATCAAAACAACAACAACAAAAGGTAGCAGTAGTAAGCATTAATAGAAAAGTCCTCAAAGTTCCAACATGGCTGACACTGTTACTTGGCAACTTTGAGCCTCTGCCAACACCAAAGCATCTATTACATCTCAACATGACAGTCCTCAAAAGGCTATTGAATTATTGCTGAGTTCTTATAAAGATATGCAGAAATTAACTTGTGACATACTTTAGTTCTTGCTATTTATAATTTATCTCTTCTATTTAAAAGTCTCCAGTACTTTTACAAGCTCGGCCCTGAGTTTCACTCTAAGGCAAGAGGGAATGGTCTTCCTGATGACAGCTTACAGCTCTCTGGTGGTCCCAGAACCCATCCTCTGGAGCACAGATGGTGGCCTGGCCTTGGCCTCCAGGGAATATACGGGGTGTTTTGGATCATTCCATTCTAGGGCTCCCCAAGGACTTAATCTAAATAGCGTAGTTTGTGTGAGAAATGTTGGTATGGCTTTTCCTTTGTAGATGATGTATAATTGTGCTCATAAGAAGACAACATCTTCAACAAATGGTGCTGGTCTAACTGGATGTCTACATGCAGAAAAATGAGAATAGATCCATATTTATCACCCTGCACAACTCCAAGTGGATCAAAGACCTCATAAAACCAGACACACTAAATTGGTTAGAAGAAAAAGTGGGGAAGAGCCTTTTGGCACAGGAGACAACTTCCTGAACAGAACATCAACAGCACAGGCTCTAAGAGCAACAATCAATAAATTGGACCTAATGAAACTAAACAGCTTCTGTAAAGCAAAGGACACTGTCATCAGAACAAAACAACTGCCTACAAACTGGGAAAGGATCTTTTTTCACTAACTCTATATCTGACAGAGATCTAATATCCAGAATTTATAGAAAAGAAGCTAAAAAGCAACAAATCAAACAATCCAATTAAAAATTAGGGTACGGAGCTAAACAGAGAATTCTCTGTAAAGAAATATAGAAAGGCAGAGAAACATTTAAAGAAATGCTCAACATCCTTAGTCTTCAGGGAGATGGAAATCAAAACGACCCAGAGATTTCACCTTACACCCATCAGAATGGCCAAGATCAAAATCTCAAGTGACAACACATGCTAGATAGAATGTGGAGAAAGGAGAACCCTCCTCCATTGCTGGTGGGAATGTAAAGTTGTACAACCACTTTGGAAATCAATCTGGTGTTTTCTTAGACAATTAGGAATAGTGATTCCTCAAGATCCAGCTATACCACTCCTAGGCATATATCCAAAATATTCTCAAGTACACAACAAGGACAGTTTCTCAACCATGTTCATAGCAGGTTTATCCGTAATAGCCAAAACCCGGAAACAACCCAGATGTCAACGGAGGAATGGATACAGAAATTGTGGTACATTTACACAATGGAATGCTACTCAGTAATTAAAAACAAGGAAATCATGAAATTTGCAGGCAAATGGTGGGAACTAGAAAAGATCATCCTGAGTGAGGTATCCTAGAAGCAGAAAGACACAAACGGTATATACTCACTTATAAGTGGATACTAGACCTATAAGATAGGATAAACATACTTTAATCTGTACACCTAAAGAAGCTAAACGGGATGGAGATTCCAGGGTAAGTTGATCAATCCTCACTTAGAAAAACAAATGGGATGTACATTGGATGTAGGAGAAAACAAGAAACAGGACAGGAGCCTACCATAGAGGGACTCTGAAAGACTTTACCTAGCAGTGTATCAAAGCAGATGGTGAGACTCATAACCAAACCTTGGGCAGAGTACAGGAAATCATATGAAAGAAGGGGGAGTTAATAAAACCTGGAGAGGACGGGAGTGCCACAAGGACCAAATATATCCAGGGGTCTTTTCCGAGACTGATTCTCCAACCAAAGCCCATGCATGGATATAACCTAGAACTGCTGCTCAGACACAGCCCATGGAAGCTTAGCATCCAAGTGGGTTTTCCTAGTAAGGGAAACAGGGACTGTCTCTGACATGAACGCAGTGGTGGGCTCTTTGCCCCCCCCCCCTCCCTGAGGGAGTAGCCTTGCCAAGCCACAGACATTGCAGCCAGTCCTGATGAGACCTGATAAACTAGGGTCAGATGGAAGGGGAGGAGGACCTCCCCTATCAGTGGACTTAGAGAGGGGCAGAGAGGAGATGAGGGAGGGAGGGTGGGATTGGGAAGAAATGAGGCAGGTGGCTAGAGCTGGGATGCAAAGTAAATAACCTGTAATTAATATAAAAAATAAAAATAAAATATTTGAAAAAAGAATAACTTAAAAGAGAAAACAAGACAATTTTAAAATATCCTCCCAGTCCTATCTCTGCCAGTGGTGTGTTAAGCTCAGTCTTTATTTAGGCCCAGGCAGCATGCACTGATGGGATTTTAAGCAATGAGACCATTTGCTTAGTTTTTAAAATAAAAATAAAGAAGGGCACATAAAGCTCAAAAAATAAGTAGACCTGGACTTGTGGGTGGTAAATGGGCTTCTGAGCAGCTGCACCAAGGTTTCCAGGAGCCAGTCATACTGTATTCTCTGAGCTCATTTTACAAACGTGTGAATTGTACATTTATGATTCATGCATGTTTTCCTGTTCTTATGTTAGTTTAACAGATCATTTTACTAAAAGAACCATGCTTAAGTGAATCAACATACCAAACAAATTAAGAAGATGGGCAAGGAGAAGAAATGTAAACAGTCTTAAATTCAGCAAAGTCAATCTTTGTACAGTATTTAATTCTCTGGGCCTTAAAATAATAATTCATTATTTGTTTAATGCATTTGCACACAAATTTAAATGGGCAATCCTTCCAAGTGTTAGATTGGATAAATGAGTATTGGTTTTTCTTCACTGGAATTATAGTTGAGTTATAAGCAATTTTATAAAGAATATCCATAACCCATGAATTAAAACAGAGGAAGTCTTTCATATTGCAATAGGGTGTAAACTGGAAAGATTATTCATCTACTGATCTGCTTAATCAAGGTGATATGCAGCAAACACTCACGGGAGCCTGGGGTGCCGACCAATGAAGAGTATTCAAGCAAGAAGACAGAAAGGAAAGGAGATGGGACAGCAATGCAAGCTCAACCTAAAAGACCCAAGGAAGCTTCCATGCTGCTGTTGTGTTCATATTTAGAGAATGGCTTTTCAGCTGAAGTCAGGGATGAAGACATGAACAGATGTTCCCAGCATATCTTTAGAGATTTCACTCATCTCTAGCCTATTTGAACTCAAGCTGTTGGCTCAGTCATGTCTTAGAACAAAGTTTTGCATCTACCACAGTGATATTTTCACTCAAAGAGTCATAGCCAACAACTAGGTCAATGGCACTTTCTCCAATAGCCCACATGTAGTATTCTTTTGTCTCCTCACCTAATGAGACTGTGCAACATCCACAGTGGCTCATCAATGACCGTGAAGCTGTTCCACCAGATAAAACAATGACTCAAACCCCAATTTGTTTATTTGCAGCTTCATGAGTAGGACTTTCTCAAATACTACAAAAAACAAATCAGCAAGGGAGACATTTGTTCTCACTACACAGTTAGGATTATAACATGATGTGCTGTCATTTTTAATGCTCATGGCATTATCTTTAAGAAGAAAGTCAGAGTCAAAGAACACATCTGGTTCCCCTTTCCGACAGTCAACAGCTTGTACATGTTATTGAGAAGGTTCTTTGGTTTGGGGATGGGGACAATGAGGTCTTCTGTACACACTGATTGTCCTTCACATCTCTCACAAGTTACTAAGAAAACAGAATAGCAGTCACACCTAATTTCTAAGCATATTTAATTTGTCCTCTACACATCAGACACTAAACTTGTGGACATGTGAACGGTGTTCTATATTCCTCTATTCTTCAGATGCCCTGAGTCCACATTCCGTTATTGAAAACATAATCAAAAGTCTATTTCATAGTTTGAGTCTACAGGGTCCTTCCGGAACACACTACACTATTGAAGTGAATATCGAATCACTTCAAGCCACTTCATTAGGCTTTGAGTAATAAGCTGTAGTTCAGACTTCATTGTATGTGTGTGTGTGTGTGTGTGTGTGTGTGTGTGTGTGTGTGTGTACATACCTGTGCAATGACAGAAATCAAAGAAATACAAATTTCACAAAATATTTCAAAACATATTTAACTAAGTGATATATTATCTAGTGCCTCTTATCTATGGTCCAATATACAAAATAATACACACTGTGTATAGATAGATCTATATATGATGTGATATAGTATATGATACATAGAAGTATACTCTCACATTTTCCTTCCTTTACTTATATCTTTAATTTATTGATCAACCACACACAGAACCTTCTGTGTAAAATGCACTGAGGTTATCTGAATAGTTCTTTTTCTGCCAATTATTTTATACCAGTTTTATACTGTAATCCCAATCTGCAGTATGGTCATAATGTAATGTGGGCATTTGGGAAGCTCTGAGGCCCTATGGGACCCGCAGTATGAATGAGGTAGGTGCCACTATAAAGAATCCCAGAGAACAAGCTAGCCCCTTCCACCCTGTGACAGCCAAAACAGGTTCTATGAATCGCCGCCAGACACTAAAAGTACAGAAGATGTGGCCTTGGATCTGTGGTCCCTGGAAGGATAAAAATGAATTTGTGTTGTTCACGAGAGACTCAGTGGAAAACCCAAAGAGACTAGGGCAGGGGCCCTGGCCGGTGATGAAGGAGTTATGAGGGCCTTCCTTCACTTTTCTCTTGCCACTTGCCTCACTTGCTGAATTTTGCCTCTTTTTACCCTCTGCTCAGTGGCCGGCATCACAGCCTGCTTTGGTTTCCTTTTCCTGTCTCCCAGCAATCCTAACTGGATGATACTTTGGACAGACTAGACGCAGCTTGCCCCAAAGGCTTTGTGTGTTGGATTCCTAGGATAGCATGTGAGGCCTGGATGGAAGTCCTTAGGTCCCTGAGAGCCTAAAGGGATTAAGGTAGTTCTGGCAGGACCCTTGAAATAGACCTCAAAAGAACAATCTACCTTAAAAGCTGAGGCTGGCAATACTAGCTCTCAACCTTCCCGCCTGGCAACACAGTCTCTCACTCTCACATTCACTTCTGCCCTATGGTATTGTTCAGTATGAAGTCCATAACAGACACTAGCTGATGCCAACTCTGTGTCCTTGTAACTCCAGATTGGGAACTAAGTACGCATCCCTTCTTTGCAAAGTTTGCCTGTTTTTAACTACTTCATTATATGAACCAAACCAGACAAATACAACACACAAATGACAGGAAATCCAAACAGCTGATATTGGGAACAGAGGAGAAATGTCAATGGTGAGCTCGGTTTTGAGGCTCGGTCACAGAAAGTTCCATAACTTGCTGCCAGGGGCTTGTCTAAGCCTTGCTCTCCTCCTCCGAGCTTTGCAAGACTCTGTGATGAGTAGGGTTTCTGGCATGGGGAGATGGTTCAGTTAATAAAGTGACAGTCATGCAAACATGCACATCCAGGAAAATGCCAGGTATGTGCAGTTGAAACTCCTAGTGCTGAGGCAGGAGAGACAGGGAGCTACTTGGAGCTTGATGGTCAATCTACCTAATCAGTTAGCTCTGGGCTCAGTAAGAGACCCTGTCTCAAAAACAACAACAAAGGGTAAAGAGAGATTAACAGAGACAACTGATGTTAGCCACCAGCCTCCTCACACATGCACACACATGTTTTCAAGTCCATATAAACATACACACAGTATAAAATCAAAGAATAGCTAGCTGTGTGTCCATACAAAAGCACTTCGGTGTGCCTTTCATCAATGCAAAGTATAAATAATTCTAAGATATATCCTTAAAGACAAAGATAAAAATTACTAATTGCATGTTTGTAAACTACTGTTTGGGAACATCCACACATTTTCTTTGCTTTGAAATAACCTTAAATTGTTTGCAAGCATGCTGGATAGATTGAATTATTCACATTTTCTTTACATTTCTAAATAAAACCAAAGGAATCAGAGGGCAGAATTTTGCTATAACACACAGCAAGCCCCAACATGCTCTCCATTCTAATGAGGTCAAGAACATTCTAAGCAGTGTCTTCTCTCTGGGAACCAGGAAACCTGCATGGTAAGAAGCCTGGTTGGCTTCTTTCCTTCCTGGGACACACACACAAAACAAACAAACCAAAAACCTTCCTGACAAACTAATTTTTCCTTCCAATAAAAACTGTTTCACTTCCACCTCATAGATTTCAGTTGAGAAGCAGAGTTATTGCTTAGAATGTCTTCCCTGTAAACATTTTTACTTTGGAGTCTGTCAGTAAGAAAAGCCTGTTTAGACCAGGTGTAATTAGGGAACTCTTTCCAAACACCTTAATTACAATTACTCAACATACCCAGAGGATGGCTACATGCATCTTAAAGTTACAATCTATACCACATCTTCCTCCCAACTCCTAAGGTTATGTTCACTGTCGTTAGGGACCTGAATTCTTTCATCCATCAAGCTTACTATTGCAGTTCAAAAAAATCTCAGCCCCTACTTCTTCCTCATCTTATGTCTGAACTGTACAAGACTGACCTTGTGTTTATGTCTGTGACTAGGCCTAGCTTGCTGGCAGAGCACTTGCTACAGAGTTCAGCCTGGTCCTTGGTAATCCCCAAAGGAATGTTCTCGGGGGGAAGAAGGAAGGAAAATCACTGTGCTTCTCAAATTCAAGCAGAACACACCAAAACACTAAGGGTCCCATTTCTTCCTCAGGCTGGGAATGGCTGATTATGTGGTTTTGTTTTTGGGTTGTTTTTTCCATAGTGGTGGCTGGAAAGAAAATCATGGGGATTATTTTTCTCAACAGGTCAAAGGAGCTGCTAAAATGTTTACAAGGATGAATGGCAGCAGATGTCCACAAGAGAGTGGGAACCTTGACCTTGTCATTGCAGCTTTATTTCTTCATTCTGTATGCTTAGGAATGACCTAGGGACTGAGCAGGGTATCAGTAATGGAAGTGAGTCTGGAAGTCTGCTTCCTCCTTCTCTGTTTCCTCCTTTTCAAAATAGTTGTAAAGACAGACATGCGTCTAAAATCCCCACTCCCCATCAGCAGTCTCTTCATTCATCGGATTATAAACAGAATAATTATTTCCCACACAGCAGCTGTGCAGTCAGATAAGTATATTTTAGGCATCCTTTCTATGCAATTCTAGTTTTTATTTTCTTTTAAATGTTATGTAATCTTGCTATTACCAATATCCTTCACCCTTTTCATTCTTTAAAGGATATACTTAAAGCCTTCACTGTTAATATCAATTTTTCTTCCACTTTGACCCCCTGCGTCAGGGATGACAATGACTAGGGAATAAGTTGGAAAAGCCACAAAAACAGGAAAGACTAAGGAATAGCCTCTTGCCATGACCCCTGAGAATTCTAAGACCTGTGTTTATGGTAAAGCACACTTCGTTCTGGCAATGCCTGTAGTGAATTGAACTAACTTCTCACAAAGCTTTCCTTGACCTCCTGGGCTCCTGTTGCTGTCGCCTGCATACAACAGTTTTGAAAAAGAAAACCACTTAGAAGTTTTCTCCACTACTGTGGCATGTCTGAAGGAGAGTGCAAAGCTCACAGAACACTGACAACTGAGGAGGCAGAAAAGAAAGCTGCCTTAATACAAAGAGTCTGTGCCCCCATGAAAACAGAGAGAAGACAACCCATCAGTTCTTTGAAGAGTCACATGGAAATTAAAGCTATTTTCAGAGGGAAAAGTGCACTCAGACACATTATTAGGGCAGGGCTGAAATTCCAGATCACCATGGAATTGCCCCTCTATGACAGAGGCTAGCAAGTGCTTCTTATTAATTTTTATTAATTACAAGGCACAGTTATCCATTAACCCTGGCATGAAAGGTGTCATTTAAGAAAAAAAATCAGGCTCTGCTGTGAAAGCTGTCATTTTCCCTCTAGTGATACCTGACTGTGTCCCAGAGCTCACTCTCAGGCTACCAATAGCCATGGTCCCCAACAGCCGCTAATTATCCTTCCCCGGGTTACAAACGAGGTCTGCAGAAAACTCCCAAGAGCCTTACCATTACGACGAAATCCTCCTGCCTTGCAGATGCTAGCTGCCCCAGCTGGTGCTTCCCACGGGCACCAGAGCCTTCCGAGGCAGAGTAGGTCTCATGTGGTGCAAATGTACCGCCACCGATTATATTTCAGTCCCTCAATCGCTGGCCTGAGTGCTCTGGCAATCAGCCAGCCCAAGCGCTCTTGCTGTCAGCTTTTCTCGTGGAATACGCTCCGAGAACCACGGGCCCCTCGTTTAGCATTTTAGCGAACACGGAGGGCTGCCGCGCTCAATCACATTTCTTTGGCTTTTCCTCTTCACTTGAGAACTGCCCTGCAGCTTCCTGGCGTGAAATTATAGCACCAGCTCACGCTGACCTGGGAGATGAAAGATGCAGGCGCTCAATGTGTCCATGGCCACACGCCACCAACCTGAGCAAAAACAACTGCTTCCTAATCAGGGGAAAGGAGAAGCCTACCTAGTCAGGGAAGGAGGAAGAGGAACTGGGCTGCTGCGCACTCCGTGGCTTACAGCCTCTGGGATTTATGCAAAAAACCAGGCTAACTCATTCTTCGAGGCTGTCAGGTCTGGGCAGGTGGGAAGAAAAGTTCTCAGCAGAGATTGCCTATCTTCCAGAACAAACTTGAACTTCTTCAAATGGGAGGTATTCTTTCCTAAAAGGCATTCATCCAGGCTATGGTATCCTAACAAGCTAACGGGCGCTTTCCTTTTCCTGTGTGTTGACTGCATTTTATTGCTTGGGTGTTTCACATCAGAAGGATCGAATCACTACGCTAGCAACAGTGACGGCTTTCCACGCAAGGTTCAGCCGTGAGCAGCAGTATACAGAAATAATAAGCTGTGCTGGTGCTCAGATCACTTGCCCACCTTGCCTTCCCCTCTTGTAAGTTCTAAGGAGGCAGCTAACCAGGTCCATCACTCCTAGAACAGAATCTAGGAGGATCCTAGGTCTACACCGAATTCCTTTCATAATTCCTTTTCTGCTTTTCAAAGGTTGTGGGAAGACGCCTCATTGAGTAAGGTGCTTACTATACAAGAGTAAGTGTTCTGAGTCTGTAAATGTTGTTTTTATTTTTTCAGAACAGGGGATGTTGTGAGAGCTGTACCCAAGCTTTATGAATACATAGGTTGGGTTGACTCCTCATGTTTCTAACTCTTCATAGGCCTAGGCCAGGAAACTTCTAGCCTCTGTACAATCTAATTTGCAAGCCCGGACCTTAAAGACTTCAGCTAATGTAGGTCTAGAATATTTTCAGCCTCCTCCAAGACTTATTGGTGAATAAGTTTACCCTTTTTAGCTCTTTCTGAGCTCTGACTGGCTAGTTCAACTCAGCTGTTCTGGCTCAAACCCTTCTCCAAGCTGATAGATTCAGACTGGCTTCTCTCAGCTTTTGACTGAATTGCTCTACTTGGAAAAGCTGCCTCTGAACTCCATGAACTAAACTAAACTGATGGCACAAACTCAACTGAATTAAGTGGAACCCAGCTCCTTTTCCTGTCCTGTTCTTGTGAGAGTTGAACATACCCTATCTCTAACTCATTCTGTCAAATCTTTCTCTGATTCATCACTTTGCCTCCTAATTAGATGTTACTTCAAACATGCCTGCTTCTTTCTATAAACTGATCTTTACTTTCATTGTTTGGGATTAAAGGTGTGTTCTAAGGGTGTGTCTGTCTTCCAGCCAGGTCTTACATTAATTCAGGGCATGTCTGGATTCCAGCTAGATCACATAGACCGAGAAGGTTTGGATGTGATCCTTTACCAGAGCAGCCATGCTGTTGGATTAAAATTCCGTAGATCTTCCCCCTTTCTATTTAAGCTAAAAATTGTATACAGTTTAACTATTAAACAACTGAAACAATTATTAATTCCATAAACTTAACAGTCTGAAAGTCTGTTATGAAGATTTTTATGAAGAACCACTGATTCGATGATCGTTTATAACTGCAGTCCAAATCCATCACTCACATAAAATGCCAGGCGCAGTAACTTATGACTGTAATACCAGACCTGAGAGGCAGAGGCAGGGTCTGGGAGCCAGTTGGCCAGCCAATCAAGCCATGTCTCAAAAACAGAGGATGGAGAAATGCTTGAAGAAGATATTCCTGTTTCGAAGTTTGGCTCCCACATGTACCCCCATGGGTGAGCTCACCTACACCTACACATAGATACATCGAATCCCTTCCCACACAGGTGCACAGAGGCAGTAGACACAACTTTACTTATATCTGGAAAGACCAGGGATAAGTTCCTCCAGCGCAGTTATTGTCTCAGAACTGATAAAGTCAAAAACCAAAATTCGTGCTAATGGCCAAGGGCTCTGAGCTTGTGGGAGACTCCGTGGCATTTTCCTAGATGGCATCTAGACGTAGCTGACTCAACACACGGGGACAATCTCTCACATGCTCCTCTTGGGCGGCAGTCATTCAGAACAGAGAAGGTGGCAAGGAGGGCAAATATGGTACCCAAAGAAGATGACATCTGGACAAGATGTAGCTTGGTCCATTATATTCTAGCCACATCTTTGATGCTTATAACACCTCCTGCAAAGTGTTACTCTGAGATTCTGGAGAGTCAGGGACTTGTTCCAAACCTGGGATGTTGGAGGAGGGTCTTGTGCACTGTGTTTTCAGATTTTGATTTCAGGACCCTGAGTTCTGGTTACTGCCCAGCTACAGGCATTGTATGCTAAGCCATCTCCTGTACCATATAATGTAAGGAATGCTCCCCAATCATCCCTGATTGGCTAATAAAGTTGCTGACAGCCTCAGCTGGGCAGAAGAGAGGTAGGTGAAGTTTAGGTTCCCAGGCTTGAGGTCAGGAGACCATGAGGCACAAGGAGAGGAGGGAGAGAGAAGAGAAGGGGGAAGGAGCTTGGAGACTAGACAGTATGATCTAGGAGCATGAGGTCCAGGAAAATACACCGTGAGGACAGATGGATGGAGCAGAAGCCGCCAGGAAGTCATCAGATTGGCAAGTGATTGGCTTTTATGTGGGTTTTAAGGGTAGTAGGATTAGGTCAGAATCTGCCCAGCATATTGTCCACAGTTTAATAATAAATTGTAGTCTTTCTGTGTCAATCATTGGTGAAGTAGCTGGTTAAAGAAAACTACTGCCAATTAATTTCCCGCATACATTATAATTATTTACTATTATACACTGGGATGACCCACATTGCTTACTTTGGCCTATAACTTAATACCCCTCCATGAGGACACATGGGTGCACACCCTCAACTCTTTCTTTTCTGCTGTTTTCCAGTAACTCTTGTTCTTGTGAACAATGGAAGTCCCTAGTACACCATTAGGAAAACATTGCCTTTTCTTCTGTTGGTTATTCAAGGGATAGCAATATTTTATTCATCTTCAGGAAGACGCCTCTGATGGCTTCAACCATGACAACCTCCCCCACCAATGTGACAGGCCTACCAATCATGCATTTAATCACATGTTATTTCTGTTTAGCAAATATTCTTTCCTGAACCCCTAGATTCTGTTTAGAATTCTCTATTTTAATCCTTTCTGACACACACCAACATTATTCTTCGTGCTGTTTAAGATTCTACACAAAAGCACTCCTTGGAACTTCCCTTACCACAACCCTACAAATACCTTCTATTTAGTTATGAAGAACTCTTTATAACCCCCTTGAAATACTATGTTCAGTCTTGCAACATGGCTTTGCTACCTGGTGTTCTCCACCAAGGACATTTCAACAAATGTCCCTGTAGACATCCCTGCTACATCTCCATTGTCTTTGTCATCTCCCTTTTATGTCCCTAGGGACCAAATGACTGGGTGAAGGCAGAAAATGCACTAAATCCCAGTGTGTTCTATCCCTCTGGCTTTATCAGGGCCACACACAAAGGTAGATTGAGGATCAGCATTCTATCTGCATGACTGAGAAATGTCCCTACAGTGTATTGGCACTACTTTTTTTTCCGTAGAAAGAGGCTTCTGCTTTCTCCAGTAAGAGAGGATGAAAAAAGATTTCCATGTAATCATTTGCCTTTATTTTATTTTAATGAAAATAAGATTCTACTGATTAAACTTAAAAAGATGAACACTTTTGTTCTTTGAAACGGTAAGACTTCTCCACCTGATTTGGTTAGACCACATCAACTCAGTCACGGAATTCCTTCTCACTGGCTGAGTCCCCCATATTAACAGTAAGAAAAACTTAAATTTTGCAGAAAGAAGTAGGAAAAGAAATGTGAAATTTTCTACAAATCAGAAGTTTGTACATTTTCATTAAAATGAATGTGGATATCTAAGAGGCTGGTCTTTTCCCGGCAGCCCTGGAATCACATCCTTCCACACATCTGAACAGGTGGAACATCCACTCAGAATAGTGAAATGCCTCGGACCGACAGTGTAGAAGGCCCAGGGAAGAGCTTCTGTGAAAGTGTGTTGTGCAAGGAGGGGACATCTACGCTGTGGTCTGCCTCTTGCCGGTCTCCTCAGCACTCACAGCCGAGGCACAATCCCCCATTTTGGTATTCAGAGGAGGAGGAGGTTCGACAAGGTTGTGTGTCCTTGAAAAAGAGACTCAATGAGGTCTGCTTGCTCCTCTGGCCATGAGCACATACTTCTTCGGCAGTGAGAAGATGCCATCTGAAAAGTAAAGACCTCACTAGCAGCCTATGCTGCCTGAAACATCATCTTGCACTTCCCAGCTTCCAGCACTGTGAGCCATAACACTGCTGTTTGTAATTCACCTAATTGATGGCATCTGGCATCCAAACAAAGAAAAAAAATGTACATTAATAACACCTATTTCAGTTAGTGTTTTCTTAGAGTCAAGTTTTATCTTTTTAATGAAACCTATATTGCACCTTTAAAAGGTATTTAAAATGTATTTGAGAAGCCTAACAAGAAAATCATTACCTCTCTATGGAATATTCATAATTCACAATTCAGTATTTTAGAGTGTTGGTATTATATTGATGGGAAGTTTGCTACATGTTCTAACACAGAGTCACAGTGTTGGAGCCTTCTACACTTGTGGTGATACCCACTCACACTAGGGCTCTCTTGTGGGCACAAAGGTAGAGGAAATGTAGAACAGAACATTTTCAGTTATTCTCAAGCAGTAACCTAACATCCATGTGCCCTGCTCCCCAGAAGAGAACAGAGGGAGCCTGTTCCTCTTTCCCAGGCTCTTTTGTCTTCAGTTTCAACACCCAGTCTTATGACCCTGATTTGCCCTTGTGCTAGTCTATGGCATTTGATAGGTTTAGACTCATGCATTTGTTTCCAGTCCCACCAACAGGGACAACCCAAGCTGTCAGGCTAGCGAGCCTTCATGGACCAGTGACTGCAGAGTCTATCACACAGGCAAGATGGCGCCTTCAAAAGGAATTTCAAGTCACTTGAGTCTAAGATTAATGGAGCATGGAGGGGTACCTTTCAGTTCTTAGTATTGTTTTAAAGGTTTCTCTTTGGACCTAATGTTGGCAGAGGCAAAACTAGGTCAGAGCTGGGAGAAGAAAAGAAGATGATGCAGATGGAAGATGAAAGAAGGAAGAAAAAGGAGGAGGACCACTTCCAAAAACCACCCCCAAAGTTTCCAGGCATTCGGATGTATGAAAAGAGTAATGTGGGGAAAACACATTTCAGCATTTTAGTAAAATATTTACATTGACATAAATGAATTTATCATTTCTGAGATGCAAAACTGTTAAACACGAGGGCTTCTAACCTGACCACTACAGGGAAGGAGTTGAGAGGCAATGTAAACTGTTGGCAAGGCAGTTGCAGCCATGTATCACAGTGCTGTGTGGGACTGAGTCCTCCAAAAAACAAGGAGTCAGGGAAATGTTCAGGGGAAAATGTCAGCTGCACCTAGACAGCCTCTGCAGACCATCCCAAACTGCATGGACTCTTCCAGGCTCCACCCAGAGCTATTCTCTCTCCTTCCAGTCAGATCTGCTGTGTACCTGGCCCTTTCCACCACAAGAGGGAGATGTGACATGGAAGGGCAACATGCTCAGTAACAGAATGGTTTTTACTACCAGTGGCAACCCTGGCATGAATGACTACAAAAAGAAAATACACCTCTTATTCAAAACACACTTCAGAGCTGGATGTGATACCACATGCTTGCAATCCCAGCACTTGAGAGGCAGGAGTGGTAAGTAAGCTCAAGAGGTCAACAGTAGTCTTGGCTACATAGTGAGGCTATACTGGACTCTATCAGGCCTCCTCTCTGATAAAATAAAGCATAAAGCTTCAGCAGCTGTCCTCCAACTGATACACTCATGTGTGCAAAAAGTGTGACTCTTGCTTTAAATCCTCTTCTATCTACCTTAATACCAAAATGCACAAATTGCTTGAAAGGAATACTACTCAGCAATGAAAACCAAGGAAATCATGAAATTTGCAGGCAAATGGTGGGATCTAGAAAAGATCATCCTGAGTGACGTATCCCAGAAGCAGAAAGACACACATGGTATATGCTCACTTATAAGTAGGTATTAGACATATAATATAGGATAATCATACTAAAATCTGTACACCTAAAGAAGCTAAGCAAGAAGAAGACCCTGGATAAAATGATCAATCCTAATTCAGAAAGGAAAATGGGATGGACATTGAAAGAAGGAGAAAATAGGAAACAGGACAGGAGCCTAACACAGAGGGCCTCTGAAAGACTACCCAGCAGGGTATCAAAGCAGATGCTGAGACTCATAGCAAAACTTTGGGCTGGGTGCAGGGAATCTTATGAAAGAAGAGGGAGATGAAAGAACTGAAGGGGACAGGAGCTCCACAAGGAGAACAACAGAACCAAAAAATCTGGGCACAGGAGTCTTTTCTGAGACTGATATTCCAACCAAGGACCATGCATGGAGATAACCTAGAACCCATGCACAGATGTAGCCCATGGCTGCTCAGTGTCCAAGTGGGTACCCTAGAAATGGTAACAGGGGCTGTCTCTGACATGAACTTAGTGGCTGTCTCTTAAATCAGGTCCTTCTGAGGGGGAAACAGCCTTACCAGGGCACAGAGGACAATGCAGCCAGTCCAGATGAGACCTCATAGGCTAGGGTCAGATGAAAGGGGAGGAGGACCTCCCCTATCAGTGGACATGGGGAGGGGCATGGGAGGAGATGAGGGAGGGAGAGTGTGATTGGAAAGGGATGAGGGAGAGGGCTACAGCTGGGATACAAAGTGAATAAATTATAATTAATTTTAAAAAGATTTTATTTAAATGATAATCCAGATATACTTTATGCTTGATTCTTTTAAACTAATGCCTGCAATCGGATGGAACTCATTGGACTGATTTTTTACATGGATTAAAAGCAATTTGTAATTTATCTTCCACTCACTAATTCTTTAGGCATAAATGATTAATCCAAGAACACAAAGTCTTCCACAACACACTCCGAGGACATTCCGTGATGGCAAATGAGCAGTTTAATGAAGTGAACTCTGCTTATTAACCTTTGGTCAAAGTCACATCGGTGCCTGTCCCTTGCTTCAGCTCCTCAGCACATTCAAAGCAGCAGCCAAGTTTGCTTCTATTTGCCTCTGAAGAGACTTCAACACAATAGACTTCAACACAAGTCCATTTAGGAAAAAAAAAAAGCAGCACACACACACACACACACAAACCCTGATTATCCCTCAGCTTGTAGGCAATGACGTAGGTGCTCACACAGAATCCCCAAAGGCATCCATCAGACCATAGTGGCTGTCCCCACAGAGAGCTTGGTCCTCAGATCCACATATGAGCTCATATCACGTGGCAGTTCTACACAGCTTTGTGTGGTGCCCTCACACCAGTGCTAGTACCATAGCCACAGGCAGAAAAATCACACCAGCAGAGGTGCAAGGGCTCCTGAAGATGGTCCCCGAGCTCCAGCTTTATCAAGTTCGCTCTTTCCAGGGTACACACGGGGACCAGGTACATGCGTGCAGTCAGAGGCCGGACGCCCCAGACCACCATGTTCTGAGGTAGAACTCCGGGAGTCTAGGAATTCTGAACTTGCAGTGTCGTCCTTCTAGGCTGCTCTGAAGGTAATGCTTCAGAGGCAGGAAACAGGGCTGTGTCAGCTTGATTTATAAATGTCATGTGTTTAGACATGAAATCTTGTCACGGCTTCACCAGTGTTTTCTCCTTACTCACTCTTTCATCAGAGGCATGCGTTGGTTCAACAAGTTAGTAACTCCGGGCTGGGTTTGTGCAGAAGTGAGAATTACCCAGAGCCTCCAGGCAGGGCTTGAGAGCCAGTGGCCACAGGTGGCCATCTAAATTTAAGTTTAAATTAATTCTGATTAAATAACATCTAAAGCTCGGTCCCTTAAGTCACATGGGCTGAATATCAAGATCTTACATGACCCCAGGAATGGTGGCTGCATGGAAGAGTGAACTTTCAGAACTCCAGCATCACTTCAGGATGGTCTGTTGGGCACCACTGTTGTGTAGGCCTTCAGGAATCAGTGTAAAATCTGGGGAGGTGGAAACATCGTCATATCATCTGCATCAGGCCAGCAGGTAGACTTGCACATCAGAATCACGGCCAATGGCATCATGATGGTTATACGTGACAGTACTTGATCGATGTGGCCTATGAAACCGGCCACTTGCGAGATGGGTGGTTTATTTGGCTTCCAATCTGTTGTCAACATGGCAGACTTAGTTTCTAACATTTAAAGGAGAAGATCTTGAGGCTGGTGAGGTGGCTCAGTAAGCAAAGACACTTGCCTGCAGGCCGTACCTGAGACTCATCCCTGGATCCCACCTGGTGAAGGTGAGAACCAGCTTCTACAAGCTGTCCTCTGACCTCCACACATGTGTCATAGAACACACACACATGCACACTATAGAGATATTCACACCCCATCATATGCATATCACATATTATACATACCACACAGGTATGCATAACACACACATATACCACATTGATATATGCTCTATCACATGCTCTACACCACATTCTCATACATACACTGAAATACTCACAAATAGCATACACACTAAAATATGTATATGTACACACAATACACATACACACGCATACACACACACACACACACCCATCAAATATGATGGGGCTAAAAAAAGAAGAAAAAGAAAAGGTGTGTTTACACATGAAGAAGCCACTTCTAAACACAATTCTCAATTTTTTGTGTGTGGGGGGAGCATAATTCAAAATCACCCCCATAAGTATCTTCATTGTATGAACTACACCCACTTAAGTCACACCCATAAACAAACCAGGGACTCTGTGTCCTGTCCAGTACCGGCATGTGACAGATACCCAGTTCTCAGTGACAGAAGCCTCACAAGGGCAAAGCCCATCCTCTGAAGGGTGAGCTTTCAGCACCCATCCTTGACCGCAGCCTGACAATGAGATTTCCATTCGTTCATTCATTCAACAGGTGGAGAAACCCTTCTGCCTGCTGGGAACTCTGCCGGAGCTGTTAAAACGTTCAGGTCAAAGGGAGGAAGCTGTGACTGGGGGAGGGGCATCTGCACACGTGTGTAGCTGTACAAGTGCCCATGCACACACAGAGACCAGAGGAAGAGTCAGGTGTCCTGTTCACTCATTCTTCACTTATTCCCTTGAGATGGGGTCTCAGGAAGAGCTTGGATCTAGGCTAGAGGCCTGCACAGCCTCAGGATTCTCCTGTCTCCACCCCCACGGTATGGGGATGACAGGCATGCCTGTAGCAGTGGGCTTTTTATGTGGGTACTGGGGATTCAAATTCATGTTCTCATGTTTGTGTGCCAAGCCCTCCTACCCACCTCCTACTCAGCCCCATCACTAAACAATCTACTTTTAAATACTACCGTGTTCTATGCGGTATACAAAGAGAATGATTCATGGATGTGTACATTTCCGTCTGTTCCTCAACCTCCTGCTGCACTGAACGGGCACTCCAAGCTTTCCTCTGACTGCCACACGTGTGTGGAGGCTTGCTTTCCTCTCTCTTAGACCTTGGACCAGGCTGAAACTTCTGAAACAATGGGCAAAATGAATCTTTCTTCCCGTTAAGAAGATTTATCCTAGGTGTTTGTTACAGGAGCACAAATCTAATGCCTGCCACTGAATCATATCCTTTAAAAGTATGTACTTTTAGCCTGGCTGTGGCAGTGGTGCATGCTTTTAATCCCAGCACTTGGAAGGCAGAGGCAGGTGGCTCTCTTTGAGTTCAAGGCCAGCCTGGTCTAAAAAGTGAGTTTCAGGACATCCAGAGACACACAGAGAAACCCTGTCTCAAAAAAAAAAAAGTACCTTTTAAGCTATGCAAGTTTCACTTTGATAATAATAATTTTAAAAAGACTCCTTTACTGATGTTCTGGATCTGTCAGAATGCTGGCTTTACTTTCAGGACACACCAGAACCTGGTTACTTTACCTTTGTCTTCTTATACAAGACATGGCCCACACTGCCTCCTTTTCAGGCGACTACCATGTAGTGACAATTCTCTAATTTGGGTTTCTTTAAAAAAACACAGAAATATCACAAAAATATGTTTTTGTTTGAATTCCAGATGTGAGTATATGGGGCTCTTTCACAGCAGCTGACTATGATTTGCCACAGGCTCTAGCAGAGGTGTGATTTTTGCCAGCTGCAGATAGTGTGTTGCTTGGAATTCTGGGGACTTTTGGGTATATGTGTTAGAGCACCAGTGGTGGGTGGTTGGTTGGTTATTGTTGATTGTGCTTTGTTAAGTAGCCGTGCCCAAAGAAGGAACAAGAAATAAGAAGTTAGATATTCAGATGGCAAAGATCAAACTTGCCCCAAGGAACTCAACAGCCCTAATCAGCAGAAAGAAGTCTAAAGTTAATGTTTCCCTTTTTCTGACCCCAAACTTTATTCAGGGATTTTCTCTCTCTCTCTCTCTCTCTCTCTCTCTCTCTCTCTCTCATCTAGTGTTAAGGGATAGAGAAGGATGGAAGAAGGAAGAACCCACAAAGCAGTGAACACCTATTACACTACAATATACTCCTGGTTGCTCTCTTTCTTTCTCCTTATCACCGGCTCTCAGCACAGCATCCAGATGGCTCAGGCCTTGGTCTATTTGAACCCTGGGAGGAAGGGGGGTCTTCTCACCTTTCTCAAGGGCAAAAGCTAAAGTTTTAAGAACAGTCCCAAGTCCTGCCATGATGGCATAAATCAGTTTCCCAGGAGCCGGGCGGCTGCCTCCACCTTGTCCAATTTTATTACTTGATTTGTTTTCTCCAACGCTGCCTCACCTGCCTCTCTGTAGATCGACAATGCAGAAAGCGCCCATCTAGCCTGGATCTTTTCCCCTTGAGAAGATCAGCTAATTTGTGTATCTCTTTCAAGCCTTTGCTCAAATCTCCCCTTGTCAAAAAAGCTTATCTTGACTGACCCAATTTGTACCGCAAACTGCCCGAGTGTTACATTAATTCCGATTCTCCTTTACCTATTCCAATTTTGTTTTCTCCCACTGCATGCTTTTCTTCTAATGAAATAGATTGTTTATATCCCCTTACTAGAGTAATATATCAGTTAGATTCCCTTGTTAGGGTAATATATTGCTTAGAGGTAAAAGCTTCATGAATAGGAGTCTCTTTGTCTGTTTTGTTCCTTAACATATCTTAGATGACGAAAACAGTACCTGATGTCAATACAAGCTATTTGGTGAAATGTATTGAGTTAAAGATATTAACTCAACTAAAAATAGAGTCTGAAAGGAAATTAAGAATCACATGAGATTATGGATATGTTCTAAGGAAATTCGTCTACGAATAAGGAAACTGTGGCCTACGCCTTTAGAGGAATACAATTTAGCCTTAAAAGAGATATATAGAGAGAGTGCCAGGGCAGTAGTTTAGAGGGTAGTGCATGTGCCTATTATATGTAAGGTTCTGGGCTTAGCAAAACACGCACACACACATGTGGAAAAATGTATCATTAAGGACAATTCAGGTGAACTTTGAGGATAATAGGGTAGATAGAGTATGCTAGCCACATGAATACAAATACTGCAAGGCCCACTTATTTGTGGACGCTGAAGGAGTTAAACTCATAAAGCTTGGCAGTCATTTTCATGAGCATATTGGGAAAGGCCCAGGTAACAGGGAGCAAAAGATGTACAGGTTCATTAGGAGGAGCAAGCCTTAGAGACTGATTGCCCGGTTCAGCCATGATAGCAAATACTAACAGATTCCAAACACAGGGAAAGAGTGTTTTTTAAATTATCCTCTCTATAAAAAATGAGTTATGGGGACATTGAGTAACTAATTTACTTATTTGTCTGTTCAGAGGTGAGGAGTCTTGCCATGCTGTCTAGGTTGATCTCAAATTCAGAGGCCCAAGCCATCCTCCTGTTGCAGCTCTGTAGAAAGAGTAGCTGAAATTCCAGGTGTAGACCCCCAGGCCTGACTCCGGTGATGGGTTTATCCTGCCCCTCCCTTTTATGTATACGTTTGACAGTATAAACAGGTATCACGGTATCATGCTGTATTCCATAAGTACGTGTTGTTATCATTTATTAATTAAAAATAAGATTTTAAAAGTAAATATTTTAAATGCATAAACTCCTTTGCTCTTCCAAAACAAACAAAATCCAAGACTCCCCATGTCAATCTTTATTGATAACATACGGTTGTCTACCAGTTACTTAATACATCTCTTATTAAAATGAGGATCCTGCAGAATTGTGGCTACAAATATAATGTCTTCAGTTCCTCATTAACCCTCCCTCTGAATGCGCAAGCTGCAACCCGGTTGGCCCACTCTGAAGTTACCACGAGAGCCCACCAGGTGGCGTGCTTGCACGGGCGTCGCTCCCTGTCCTCGGGAATGCGCATCCCAGGAAACCTGCTGAAAACATCCCCTGTGGCAAAGTTGACAGGCTATTTCACTCCATTTAGGATTCCGACGCTGAAGTTCAGAATTCCCAAGAAAACCTGTCTCCGCATTCCCAGGAGTCCCCTTTTCAGCGGCACCCCCATATTTCATGGCACCATAATACCTAGGCAACATTTTAAATGTGGGTTTATTTTGAAAACAAAAACAAAAAAACAAAACAAACAAACAAAAAACTAAACTGAAACCCTCAGTGTCTGTACTCAGTTCCTTCTCTAACGTTACACCGCAGAACACAGGTTTCATTGCCAAGAGTTACAAAATTAGAGAGGAAACGAAAATCTGTTATTTTCAAAACAAGGTCTTTTAACTTAGCCAAAGAATTTAGAGTTTCAAAACAAATCACGTCCCCAAATGGTAGAGTTTTTACTGATTCGCTGTTTTATATACTTGCAGACTCTTACTTAACCAAATTCTGAATACATTCGTTTTTAAACCATGCCAGTAACTGGCAGATAATCCAACACTGTGATTAAATTAGCCCATCGTAGGTTATATAACACCCTCATGATAGTCTGGCCAGGATGGTAAATTATTTTTACTTCCTCGCTGCAAAAGCGACACAGGCTTATGGAAAACAAAGCTCAAGTAGCACAGAGGTACGAACAGTAAAATGGAGTGTTTCCCTTTCCCCCTTATTTTCCACGGTGCTTATCTTGCTTAATTATTTAAATAGCGTTCTGCTTACATTGCTGCTGCAGCATTCATGCACACATTCGCAGACTTTTACGTCTAATTTTATTTTTATTTTACTAAATGGAATGCTCTATAACCGTAGCATTTTATGCCAGAATCGAGTGGGCCTCCCGGAGGTCATTTGGAAGCCATCTAACCGTTAAGCATTCCTGCAATGTCCATTGTCCTTGAAGGTTTGGTGCCCGGGATGGTGTTTAACTGGAGGTGCCACAAGCCTTTCAGAGGTGGGCTGTTGTGGGAGCTGTTCGGTTGAAGGGTTGTGTCCCCAGGAGGTTTAGTACCCTTCTTGTCCTCTCTGCCCCCCAGCTGCTGGAACCAACATTCCCCATGCTCTCGAGAATAAACCTACGGGACTGCCTAATCCTGAGTTTTGACACCCCAGAAACTGAAAGCAAAGCCCAGCTCTCTATGCTTTCAAAGGAGTGTGCATCAGGCTTTTTTACTCTAGTGGCAGGAAACTGGGTGATGGAGGGTTAACAGAATAAGGACAATACAGGAGTCCTTCCTTGTTTACAGCAGTGACAATGCTGTTTATAAATTAGCCACACCGAGAGACTTACAACAACCTCCTTCTGGTAATATAACACGCCAATTACATCAGCACACTATAGTGAAAGTTGTTTCAAACTCATGAGCTGTTGGCTTCTAAAATTTCCTCCTTGCTGTTTTGCTACAGTTGGTTACAGTTCACAAGAGCTGCTGAGAGTGAAATTTCAGAACTTCTGTTACGCCACCATGTGTCTGCCTCCAAGAGCTTTGTGCACTTTTTGACTCAGTCTCACTCACAAGAACCCCGCAAGGCAGTGCTGCTTACTATTCCCTTTACGGAGAGGAAAACTGGCATTATCAATAATATCCTCAAAGGTCACAGAGCTAGCGAGAGGTAACAGGAGATAGGAATTCAGGCAGCAAGTGCTGTGTTCTCAAGCACCAGGCTAGACTAATTCAGACATATCCAATCAGCTGCTGCTGAGGGCAGCTATGAACGTGGTCCAATGGAAAAACCAGGCACTTACTTAAAATACTATGAGATTTTAAATTAACTGTCATTAGTATTTTCACAGTTTGTTTTTGGTAACTTGATTTTAAGGTTCTCAAGTGTGAGCCTTGTAGATGACAATGGTGAAAGTTTGGGCGTATCAGAACATACACTGCTTTAAAATCTTAGCAATTGATATTTGGAGTTTTTAAAAGGTGTGTGTGTGTGTGTGTGTGTGTGTGTGTGTGTATGTGTGTGCTTGTATGAGTGCAGGTACCCACAGAGTCAGAAGAGGGCTTCAGACCCTCAGGAGCTAGAGTTACATGCAATTGTGAGCCAACTGGATGCTAGGAAGTGAACTAGGGTCCTCTGCAAGAGTAGCACATGCATTTGACTGCTGAGCCATTTTTCCAGCTCTATTATTTTACACAAAACTACAACGACATGATAAAACCATGTAGTTCATGAAAGCACATTTCTAGAAATGAGATTGCTTCCACAGTGTTCAAACTTTGGTGAGTGGTACCAACTTGACCTGAAGAGCAGCAGTGTCTGTCTATACCTCTCCAAGAAGGGCTGTGTTTTTGCCGTTCACTGACCAGCAAACTGACAGAAAAGAGCAACACAATGCATCCTTAATTTGAGTGGCCCTGCTGGCTTTAGAGCCCAGCAGCATTGCTGGTGTTTCTTGCCCTCATGTATATACTGGTTCTTTGATTGTCACCTTTTCACAATACTCTGTTGGGTTTATCCTTCCTTTCAGATTGGCACACACTCTCTGCCCACATGCCTGGGTATCCAATAACCATGCACCAAGCTCTGTAGGAATTCCCAACCTGGACGGAAACTATAGTTGCATGATCAAAATGGATCCTGTGTAGGTCCATGGGCAGAAATGAGGACAGAACTCATGGTGTCAGTCACTTAGCCACAAAGAGGAGACAAAACATATCTGAGGTCCGTAGGTGGTCCATGCCCAGGTGGCCATCAAGAGTCACACTGTCCTGAGTTTGAATTGAGAGCATCATTTATTTATCAGGGTGGCTTTGAGTAAGTGTATCACTTACATCATCAGCTCTATGAAAACTATACATAATTGGTCTACAATCATCAGCACTACTATTATGCATTATTGTTACTCTTATCAATGTGAAGAATATTGTTGGTGACAACTAAGTCAATAAAGACTTGCCAAATAACTGATGTGATTGGCTGTGTTAACTTAGGTGTGGATGAGAAAGACTAGGTGACATCTTTGATTTTCCAAATAAAACTCCGTGTCTTTGTCCAGAGGAAGTCATCTATCTTCCATTTCCACCCTTTTCTTCTCTTTCCATCTCCAGCTACGTCAGCTGGGTTCCAAACCCAGTTTTCTCATATCTCAGTGTTCTGATGCCAATTCAGCTCCTCTTTGGGGTTCGTGTGGTCTTCCAATACCTTTCCTCATGTGGCCCAGCTCTGGCCCTAACAGCAGTGGTCCTTTGTTGGGAGGCTCAGCTGAACCACTACAGAGGGCTAAAGTTACTCAAAGGCTCTGGGTGGAGCCAGCTTGGGATGCCCACTGTTCATGTTCTTAGACTTCATACCCCAGAGGGAGAGAGACAGAGTGAGGAAGAGAGAGAGAGAGTGAGAGAGAGAGACCCCTCCTCTACCTCAAGAGCCTTGAAAGCCCATCCCCACCCCCACAGACTTCTCAGCTCCTATCCTTAACCTACAAGTCCCTCTGCCTTTGTAACAGCTCATGACCTTTTTCTGTTTCAAAATACAAGTAACCATTTCAGATAGAAAACAAAACAAAGAAAAATCAATGCTCATTATCTAGGTTTTTCTTTCCTCCTTTTATCTTCCATGAGATCTTCTATATGTCTAGGCAGCTCCTTAGGACTCCATCTTATCTCAGTTGCCTACAAGAGAGCTGAGAGTGAATGAAATGAAGGTCCACAGTGTGTACCCCATTAATATATTCAATTTCTGTGAGCTAAAAGCAAACATAGCCAAATAAAATTCTGAAATTAAAACAAAGTAAGAGTGAAATGTCCTGCTTTCCTGGCTGACAGTCTCCATTTTATCCAATACATGCATCCCAAACGTGGGATTTCCAGTTACAGGGTCTGTGGAATGAACACTCTAATGCATCCCTTAATACATGGGGTATGACTCCTTTTTAAACACTACTTTGGGGTTATCTAGGCCTTAAAGAATGTTTTAAAAGCAAAGTCAAAGTAAAGAGAAACTCTTTCCTTTTATGTTCTTAATCTCCAAGTCCCTTGAGAGTTTTTACGAAGAAGGGAATGGAGAAAAGAAAAGAGGCAGAAGGGAACATAAAGAAGGATGCTTGTACATAAGCTGTGAGTTAGTCTAAAATAGTACGCTGACATCCAGTTGAGCAAGGATGTTTCATGAGGGCCCCCCAAAGGAACTTCCAATTAGCAATACATTTCATGCTGTCAGATTCCCCAAGTTAAGATTTAAAGACTTTTTATCATTCTCCTGTGCTAAAAATAACCAAAAAAAATGGCAGAGAAACTTAAAACAAGTAGATAGAAATAGAATTGGGAAGACAAAAGAACCTGGAATCTGAGCTCTCTCTGATTCAGTACAGATTTGCAATAAGGCTTTGAGACAAATGCAACTTCTCCATTTTGATCTGTTTCCTTTTCATGGGGACAGTGTGGAGGCAAGTGAGGCAGGACACAGTAAATACAGAGCAGGCAAAGGTGCGCCCACAAGACACAGGCTAATTAAAACACTGGTTGTATTAGAAAACATAGCTCCTTCCGGTTTCCGGTCTTGCTAAATATGAGAGTAGGTATGTTCTACGATGCACCGTGAGTTTACTGAAATAAACATATCATCAGAAAGGCTTTTCTCTCATGAAGTAGAATGATCTTAGAGCATATAGACAGGAGGAACAGACACCAAGAATCACAGGTAAGCTGTGAGTGCAGGGTACTGGCACAAGCTCTGTCCTTCTAGGTAATCAGAGAAGAAAACTCACCATGATTTGCGGACTAAGGGGATTTACTGGGCTAGTACAAGTTACTATTGAATCAGAGAATTGATAAACATCTCTCAAGATGGTAAGAACTTTGAATAAAGAAATGACAGTGACTAAGAGTGCCTACTAAGTTGAAGTTTTTAGTTTTAGTTTTCTTTTTAAAGTAAGGTTGAACTACTAGAGAACATTCTAATTCCCAAGAGAGTGATTCTGTAGAATTACTGAAAATTACTGTAAATCTGTTGCATTTCAAATATAAATATATCCAGAACCAAATGGCCTGTTAAACTGTACAATAATAGCTTTATCGCTTAGGCATGACAAGATGAATTCCAAGGAGACACTTCTCCTGAATGGGGATCTTCATGAGAAGGAAGCTTGGGCTTGAGAATCAGTGAGGAAGGTCCATGGTCTTCAACGTCTATCCACTATCCAGGTCTAGAAGGACTCCTCCTCCAAGGTGTCCATGCAGGTTCGGAAGTTACTCCCATGATTCAATCCAAGCTTCCTCACTGCTCAATGTTCGGCCAAAAGCTTCAGGATCAAGATACAAGCCACACTTTCTCCTTGCCACTAACCTGAACTTCATCAGTTTCCACATCCCTCCTGTGCAATTCCTCATTAGCTTTAGCGTAGTCTTAGTAGATGCTTATCCAAAGTACTGCAACAGAGAGAGAGTCTCAACTGGTCCCTCTACCATGTTCTTTTATAGCATATAAAAACTTAGCCAAATACAGAACCTGATAAAACTGTTACTTTCTGAATATCCCTCGATGAAAGCAGAACACCCACCCTGATTGACTCTTTTCTAAGCAATTGTACTGCTCATCTGCCTTTCATCTCTACCCATATGTACTGTCATTCTCAAAAGCATTGGGTGTTTTCAGAAACATATACAGCTGCCATAGTGTCCATCAGACACTGAGCTAATTGAAACCCTTTCCAGTAAAGTCTTACCCACCTGCTCTCTGTGGGTCACTACTTCCCCTGTGCAAGTCTGCAGTGTATTCCTAATCTTACACAGCAGTTAGGATACTGCACTGTAAATTTGTGTTCATATGCAAACTGTTCATAACTTATGAGCTCATAGAGCAAAGCTATTCGTTATTTATTCTTGTGTCTCTTGGGTCCACGGTGCCTGCAGAAACTGAAATCAAGAAACGAATGTTGGACTACAATGAGCTATTTCCTATGTCAGATAAGAGAGAAATTGATAGAGATAATTGATCTTGGTGACCAAGCAATGATACAAAGGCAAGCATGTACCTGTGTAGACAAACACACCTACGTTGCACACACATACTAGTTACTACACAGTTAGAAGCTGCTTTTGCTAAAAAGCATGGATTACTTGGGCCTACAAGCTAACTAAAAACACGGTGAAAGCCTGGTGCTTCTGCCTTTGTTTCCATCTGTCTCCTCTGTGTTGGTTGTAATGTTGTGTCCATATGTAGGCATGCTAACCACACAAGAAGCACACAGAAGAGACTAGTAGCAACTACCCTGTGTCATATTCCTTCAAAGCTCAAGACACAAACACTGTTGACATTTCAGATCCTGATCTGGATGCCCAAAGAACACTTAAAATCTCTAGTCATTGTCCTAACATACAGTCACCTTGGATTCTAGGAGCAGTAGAGCCAGACAAGGACACTTAGTCATTATCTGAGGTTGTACCCTGAAGCAGAATGGAGAACCTCTTGAGAATCTCCTTGTTCCCTCAAGCAATAACTTCTAATGTGCCCACCTTTCAGGACCAGAGAGGAGACAATGATTTTCAGCAATGCACCTTGACCAGGACATAATTATGCATACCTCCTACCCCTACTCCAATTTTTCCTATATTCACACTGAACCTCATATCTATACCATGAAAATGTCCTGGGCTCACTAGACACCTAAAGATATCTGTTGCCAAAAAGCATCCATTAAACCTTATCTCTCTGCTTTTCACCATTACTCATCTCTTTAATTAGTGTACTGGGACAGGTGCCAGAGCCTACCCTCTAAGGGCTACCTGAGTCAAGGCTTCTGTCCTGTAATTCTGGACATGCACACACACACACATACACAAACACACACACACAGACACACAGACACACACACACACACACACACACAGAATCCAAGTGCTACCCTGAGAGAAAATGGAAGTTTCCAACAATTTTTTTTTTCAAACAAAATCTGTGTCTGAAATTATCTCTGCTTATTCCTAAGACAACCTGTTCCAGGCAGAGCCCGGGAGTTTCACAGCAGACAATAAAATAGTGCAGAGAATCTCAGCGCCATGCTCTCTGTCAAAATGCATTGTAGAAACTGCTATCCCAGAGCCTCGAATTTGATGTGTCGTCAAAACAAGGTCTCATATATCCCAGGATACCCTTGAATTCCTCTAGCCTCATCAGCAATGGGGTTACAGGTATGTGGCACCAATCTGGATTTTATGTCTTGCTGAGGATTGACCCCAGGACTTTATTCATGCTAGGCAAGCAATCTACCAAATAAGCTACTCCCATGGCCCAAAAATTAAAAGAAGGAAGAAAGGAGGGAAGGAAGGAAGAAGGAAGAAAAGAAAGAAAAGCACTGCAAGAAACCCCAAACAAACAAGATATTTAGAGATAATCAAGTTAACAGCGAGGCTATCCTATCAGAAGAAATACTACCACGTGACCGGCAAAAGAGTACTTCTGTAAACAAGGTTTACCTCCGTGTTCACAGAAGAAATCACTCCTGTTCAAACCTTGATCTTGGGCTCCCTTCCTGAAGAATGGGTGAGAATGACAAAATTCTATTGTTTTAGACACCCACCCTGTGGAATTTCATTCGTTATAATATAATGAACATTTGTACCCGATGTGGAGGATCTGCTTGGGAAAGATGAGCCCCGCACAGAATGAGGTTTGTCTTCAAGTATCTAAAAGTCTGATATGAGGTAGAGAAACATATTAGAATCATATTCCATTTGATTTGTAGCTCAGCTCAAAATAAAGAGAGGACAGTTGTTAGGATTAGGTCACTGTCAAGATAACATCTAGTCCTGATGTTCTACGATCTTTGAAAAAGACATCCTCTTCAACTACATGTAGGGGTCAGATCAATCCTTAAGTTTTCAAAGCAGTTCTGTAAATAGACTGTATCTTTGGTGAGACTTCACTTAAGTGTCATAGGATGGCAGAGATCAAGACCAGATCAAACTGCAATTCTGGCTCTTTGTTACCTTTTCTGCCTTTTCCCCCACAGTAGAATTGTGCTCTTCCATTGCTTGACATGAAAGGCACAGGACTTTCCGGAACACAACAAGACAGTTGTACACTATATAGAGGAAGAGCCATGAAAGCCTAGTGTTGAGCATGGGAGTAAAGCAAACAGAATAACTAAAGAAAAAGAAAGGGGACCCTTAGAGAGACATTTTTTCTCAGGACTAAAAAGTGTAGGACGGTGTCCTGGTTGAGGTGTTTTTTTTTTTTTTTTTTTTGTCAACTTGATGCAAGTTTGAGTTACCTGAGAAGAGGGAACCACAACTGAGACTGGCCAAAGACAAGCCTGTGGGGGCATTTTCTTAATAAGTGATTGATGTGGAAGGCCATCCACCCCTGGGCAGGTGGGTCTTGGGGTGTATAGGAAAAGAGGCTGAGCAGGACATGGCATGCGAGGCTGTAGTCAGCACTCTTCTGGGTTCATTACTATCTCTGGTTCCTGCTCTGACATCTCTCAGTGATGGAGTGTGACATAACAGTTGTAAGATGAAATAAATCCCTTTCCCTCCAAGTTGTTTTTGGTCATGGTGTATCATCACAGCAGGAAACCTAACTAAGATAGAAGGGAAGCTATTTCATGGTAATTGTTAAGAAGTGTTTGAAAGTAATGCTGATCACACTCACGGCACAAAAACAGCAGGGTACATGTTAGGTGACAAAGCAGCCTCCCCTATCCTCTACAATATCTGGACCTAGCAACATGGTGTTGGGCCACTTAAAGCAAGAAATACAGGAGAGGCATAATTTCCTAGTGATTAAGGAAAAGAATGTCATGTCACAATCTCCCACTGAACATTGAAGCATACCCACTGTAGAGGCAGAGGAGAGTAGAGCGGATCCTGGAAGGAAGGAGTGTAAGATCCAGGAAACCAGGCAGCAGAGGCTAAAGGATGGTGGCCAGGTGAGCAGCAGACCACCTGCATTAACTGTGGTTAAGAGCCTTGCATGTTTGGCTGATGGGATGAGCCAACACCTGGCCATCAGGTTTGGAACAAGTAAGGAGTGGGGCTTTACCAAGGGCTGACTCAACTGGTACATGAAAAATGTCCTGGAGAAAAGTGAAGGTAACATGAAGTCAACCATTGACTAGCACGTGTCATAAGAAAGCTCAGAGTGTTTGTCTGATGTTGGAGAAGAATATGCAAGATGGAAGCACAGAACCTCTCTAGACTTCTGGGGTGGCTGGGCTGGTTCAGAGAACACAGTCTGAGATGACAGAAATAGGAACAGGAGTAGGATGATTGAGCCCTAGTCCAGTTACTGCCGGGAATCAGCTAATTGGACCAACTTCCAGTTTTTCTATAACTAAGTGCCTGGAATCATAGCAATCCTGGCATCTAAGTTACTGACCTGTCAGATATGTGAGGCACTGGAATATCTTCTACGTTACACAAATTGAAGGCTTATTTCCAGGTAAGTCAATTATCACAGAATACCAAGACCTAATTTTTTTTTTTTCCTTGCTGGAAAGAAACTGACTTTAAAACCTCGGTGATAACAATATTTAAATCAATAAAAGTCATCTAATAGCCTGAAACTAAAGGAATAACTGAATAAATTACATTACATTCATGTGATGGAATACTAGACCGCCTTTAGAGGGAACACTTCAAGAAGACATTTTTTAACAATGTAAAAAAAAATTAATGGTAACATGCAATTTAAAAGTAGTAAACAAAGCAAGGTATCTAGAACAAGACAGACTCTGATAAGGTTAATCTCAAAAGCGACATCTTCTGGTGAGGATGAGCTATGAACCAGATTAAAACTCCCAGTGTAATCAGTTAGGAAGCTGAATAAAATATGCAGAATTTATTTTTAGGCATGGTACTGTAGACAGCACAGCAAATGGAGCAAGGAATGCAATGGGCACACCAAGAAATGAAACGGTCTGCTCTCTCATGACATGGAACCCTTTGGAAAGAAGTTATAAGGAGCCAATAAACAGCTACTACAACTATGGAAGTTTCAAAAAGTTACATAATAACAATCAATTAAAACAACCACCACCAACAACAAAACAAACAAACAAACAAAAACAAGCCATGCTTCTACATCCAAGCAAGGAACTCGAAAGTGTGCGAATGTAATTAAAATAATAATTTATTAAATCACTGATGCATGTATGATTTAAAAGAAGTTTAACAATACCTGTTCAAATGTGGATGAAAGAAATTAAAGAAGTTCTAAATAAGTGGAATGAGGGACGGATTTTGTTACGAATTCAGTTTCCTGATTCTGGTTGACATATTTAATGCAACTGGAACTGAAAATGGTCTAGAACAACCAAAAACTCAACTTCTGAGATGAGGAGCATAAAACAGTTACACAATCAGATTACAAGGCTGGCTAGAAAAATGGAAGTAATCAAGAAAGTGTCATATTGGCATGGGGTTAGCATATAGATTAATGGAAAAAAGACAGTGAGTCAAGAGACAGATTAACACAAATCTGGTCAATTGATTTTTGTAGTGGTGCTAAGAAAACGAGTGGTGTCCGGTCAGTGTTTCCCAAAACACATTACTGGAACTAAGCAACAGCAATCTAGATTTTAAAAAATGAACTTTGCTTGCTACCTCACATCAATTTGATAGTTATTAAAACGTGGATAGCAGACTCAGCCATAAGAAAATGAATACCCTGCATCAAATACAGACAAAAGAGCCCAGGCATCATGAAGCACAAGCAAGAGAACAGTCATGGGTTTGTGGTTAGCCTGGGCTACCTATAGGTTCTAGAACATGCTAGGCTATAGAGTGAAACCCTGTCTCAACAAAACAAGAAACAAACAAACAAAAATAGACAAACGATATGGGATTCATCAAAGAAGATACACAAATATCTAATAAACATATGAAAGATGATAGATAAAACCTGTCATCAGTGAACTGAGGATGTGATCAACCACGAGACAAAAACCAGAGAGCAGGACTCCTCTGCAAGGGAAAAGAATGCAGATGACCTAGTGGATGTCTAGCACTGAGTAGGACAACTAAACCAGAACAATGGTCACTTCAGACTCAGGTTGGTCTGAAGTGGTGGGCACATTCATTCTTTGCTGGTAGAAATGGAGGATGCTAGGCTCACTCTAGAAAACAGCACAGTAACTTCTTTACAAGGCTAAACACTCTCCCACCATACCATCTAGCAAGTGTGTCCCTTGGTTTTCACCCAAGTGAGTTAAAAAAGCATGCCTACAAATAGGCAAAGAAACAAAAACCCTGCAAATTGTTCGCAGCAATTACAGTGACAATTGGTTGAATGGATGACAAACTAATATATACATATCATGGACTATTATTCAGCACTGAAAAGAAATGAATGACCGTGTCATAAAAAGACACAAAGGCTTCTGGGTGCCTAAGGCCAGTGCACAAAGCTAAGTGCTTCCAACTACACAGCACTCTGGAAAAGGGGGGCCTAAAGAAAGAGTACAAAGGTCAAACAAGGGAGGCACAGATCCAGGGAAGAAAGAGCAGGGGCAGTCAAAACAGTAGGGATGTTTAAGGCAGTGAAACAATTGTGCATGATATTGTAATAATTGATACACACCATTATACTCTTGCCAAAGCCCATAGAAGGTATCATACAAGGACTTAATGTACACTGTGGACATCACCTAACATTGTAAAACATTGGCTCATCTGCGATAACACTAATGTTAGGTGTTACCAGGGAAGGCCGTGTGAGGGGAGGAAGCGGGGTTGTTTGGAGGCTTTATGCAGGTTTTATTCATTTATAAAAATTACGTATTGTGTATCTTCCTAGTCATGTGCATGTGTAATTGTATACGCCCCCACGTGTGTATGTGTCTAGAAGAGACAGCTGACTGAACCATCAGTCTCCACCTGTTCCTCTGAGGCAGGGTCTCATCCCACATTCTGGTGCTTGCATTTTCTCGCCATGCTAGAACCCAGCAAGCCCTAGCAATCCTCCCATCTCCACCAACCTCAGAGCTGGGGTTAGAGGTGTTAGTGGCTTGTTACACGGATACTGACATCCAAACTTTGGTCTTCATGGTGCTTGGTGCCTTTCTGCAGCTTCATCCATACACAGGCACTTTGGGCCGGCTTGGTGCATTCTACTGCCTGCCACTGAGGACCGGTGGTGGCAATCCTGGTGAGAGGTGTGGCTTCAGAAGGGCTGAGCCCGAGTGTTGATACTTCCAGGTACGCGGTAATCTTTTCACCTTTACATGTAACGAACCATTTCACAGTCCCAGGCTGGCTTGTGTGGTTCTTTAAAGATCACTAGTTTCGCTAACACTCTAAAACAAACCAAGTACAATTTTTGTGTTGACTTATGTGCATGTATGTATATGACCATTTTTTTTGTTATAGTTCTGTTTGGTTGTTTGGTTTAGGTTTTTAGGCGTTTGTTTGTTAGGGTTTCTTTTTTTGTTGTTTGTTTGTTTTTTCTGAAGGGCTATGCAGGCTACAGAGGGTTTCTCTGTGTATCCCTCACTCTCTTGAAACTCTGTAGACCAGGTTGGCCTTAAATTCAGAGATCTACCAGCCTTTGCCTCTTGAGTGCTGGGATTAAACACATGTGCCACTGCTACTCAGCTAAACTTTTGCTTGTTTGTTTTGTTTTCCTTTGTCTTGTTTGGTTTTTTAAACATAACATTTCAGCTATGAATTGGGCATGGGATTGCTAACCTTTGACACATTTCAGTATTTGTTCAGGCACAAGTTTTCATGTCTGATGGGCCAGGTTGAGCTCTTACTGCACAGAATGGCTCACTGGGTGCATAGCTTCATTCCTGAAATAGTTTTTGGAGAACAGTCTTTCTGCCCCATCTTCAACAATGATCCCTGAGCATTGGGAGAAGGGTCAGGGTGCAGTTTATATGTGCCATTGAGGACTGAGGATTCTCTAGTCTCTTATTCTCTACACCTTGTACAGTTTGGGGGTCTTTGTGTTAACCACCATCTACTGCAAATAAAAGCTTCTCAGATGATGGTTGCGAGATGCCTTCATCTCTGGTTTTAACTGTAATTATCAATATTTATATTATTTTATATTATATATTTATGTTATATAATGTATTACATAGATTATATAATATATAAACATAATGTATAACATGCAGTTATATATTTATAAATTATATTTATATTATAATTTACATAGATAAAAACAATGCATATAAAATAATAATTGGTTTGATACTAGGCCCATTTTCCAGGTAGTGGTAATGGGTTTTCCTTTGGGCCTATGACCGATCTAGCCATAAGTAGTTGCCCCAATTATGGTACTATATCTGGATTTCATCTTGTGGAATAGGACTTAGATTCAGTAAGAATGTGGCTGTCTATTCCCATCCCTGGTCCTCAGCTGGGGGAGACAGCTGAGATTCTGCATTTCCAGCAAGATTCCTGGAGAAGCAGCTGGCCCTTTGCAGTCGTCTAAAGCAGCAAGGTTTGCCAAGAGCTTCGGGCTGCCAGGTACTCTGTGTGGTGTTTTTTGTTTTGTTTTGTTTTGTTTTTTTACTACATGGACTCTTGGGAATAGTAGTCTCTTCCTTTTATTTATGTTCCTGACCTTGACTAAAAGATTTTTCAGGTTCAGCTGGCCTAAATTATACTTCTATTTCCCATTGGTAATCTTGCATGCCCAAAACTTCTTGGCAAGCACCCCCATCTTTTCCTCACCTCATTTCCATTTCTTACTTACTGTGCTTACATACAGCACTTCCTTTAGTCCTTTCAAACCTACACGTATTGAAGTTTTTACGGCATTTTGTTGTTGTCTTTGTTTTTTAACAAACATTCCTTTATCCTCATGTGTTTGTATATCCATGGGTAAGTGTGTGTGCCCACGTGTGAACAGGCACCAAACAGTCCTCTGTGTTTCTGCCACTTCAGAGCTGAGGTTAAGGCTTGTGCAAGACACTCAGCTGGTTATGTGGGTTCTGGTTTCTGAACTCCAGTCCTTATGATGTGCAGCAAGCACTCTTAGCCACTCCAGACCCATCATTGTTTTCCTGAGAAAGTTTGTGTTGCTCTCAAACTCTTCCTTCTCCCCCCTCAGCTTCCAGAATGCAAGAATTTCAGGTGTGCACCACCACACACAGTTATCATTGCTGATTCAAATCACTTCCTCTTTGGGTTTTCAATAACAATTCTAGAGGAGAAGATAAAAGTGAAGTGCCCTCCTCTCTTCTATATCACTCATGGATGGGTAAGAAGATAAGTGAAATTGATTGATTGACACATGGTCCATGAAGATTTATAGAACACACAGAATCATTAAGTAGTATACACATTGTTGCTTAAGAAACCTTCAGAAAGTTGTAACACCTTTACAATGTTCCAGTAGACAAAAAAAAAAAAAAACCCAATTCCAGAATTAAGACAAAATGTAGACTAGTGAGAATGAGAAGTTGGGGAGGGTGTGTGGATAAAAGTGGGTTGAATCTGATCCAAACATGAGTACACTTTGAGGAAATAGTACACTGAGACACAATTAATATGTATAGTTGACACATATTAATCAAAACAAAACAATTGGTTTTGAAACCCAATTAATAAAATAATAGAAAAATAAAAATGAGTGAATTTATGTCATATCTAAATACTTCATAAATTCAATCATTCCACGAGGTCAGCTTTGTTCTATGGGAAAGTTTTCAGTTAGTCCCAGTGCTTCATCATCCCTTGGCTTTCTCTGTTCTTCCTTCCCAGTTGAGTGCTGTGTCCTTCTTTCTCCTAAAGCTGCCTCCAGGATTTTCTATGTTCTTGATCACGGTCTTCTGCTCCTTGCTTTGAACACTGGTTTTGGGCCATAGTTTGGCGCATCAACCCCTTGGCATGCAGAGGGCTTTGCATGACGTCATAGGATTTTGCTTCCTTGCATATTCTTAAAACTCTGCTCGCTCACGTCTCTTCTTCTCACTCTCCCCATTGCCTCGCAACTGAGAGAATGTAAGGATCCTGAGCTGGAACTGCAGTTATTTATCATGGGTCTGAACTCCACAATCCATCTCTCTGCTAGTCAGCTTCACTTTTATCCGGAGTGAGCGACATATCAGGCTCAATGTGTCCTTTCCCTTATCACCCTCTTAGTATACTGCTTTTCAGTGTATCAAATAATCTTTCCCAAGAGCATCTACTGTCCATTTGGACAGTCCAGACTTTTACAGACACACACCACTCTCTAACACTTCTCCTCTTCTTCCTAGTCGGCAGTGCCAAAGTGTGTCATAACAGAGAGCACAGCACTTTATGACTGCAGCATTATACAGTGTATAATTACAGAGGATTGCCAATCCATACATCCGATGAGTTTGCAAAATGACCTGCATGTCTTAGGTGAGGCTTCTGTAAACTGCCTTAAACTGGGTGATTTAATGAAAAACATCACACACTCTGATTGTGATGTACTGTGTGCTGCCATGGACATAAAGTGACACAGCCAATGGAGCACAGACCAAAACAGCTAAAACTGTGTGCCAAAAGAGACCTTTCTTTTTAAAGTTGCTTGTCTCTGGTGCTCGTTATAGCAGCAGAAAGATGACTAATACATTCTCTTAGGATTCCTCGGTTTTCCAGATTGTATTCAGAATGTTTTACTTGGCTATCTCCCATTGCTGCCCTAATGCACCAGCCACCACCTGTACACACTGCTTTGTTTTTAGAATGGAGAAAAAAAATAAGCTGTAGACTTGAAGGGGAAAAACATTAAACTTGGGAAACTCCACAGGGATGACAGGAGTTAGCATACCCTGTCCTTCAGTTCCTATCTGATGTCGCAGCTAAGCGTCCGCAGCAAGGGTTGATCAGAGCAAGAGGGCTTTAATGGGTACAGATGAGCAGGGCCAAGACAAATGAGAAAAGGTGGAAAGCAGGAAAGGCAGGCTGGCTAAACCCAAAGTGACAACTGTTAGAGTCCCCCCCCCCCCGTTACCTCAAAATTCAGAGGCTAGCCCAGGGCTCTTCAGGATAATCAATAAGAGAAGCCTCTTGACC
>CM053759.1:16716908-16755948 GCA_028658305.1 Pachyuromys duprasi | reverse complement strand
GCCTTTTATTTGTGCACATGTGGGTTCTTCCCATGCTGCAACTTACTAACAGCTCTACCAAGTCCAAAGTGAAAATTCAGTCTGAAGGTGAAGAAGCCCCTGCAGTACCCCCTTGGTGCCCCGTCCCTGTCGTTTGTCATATCTATGGGTTCTTTTCAACACTCTCATTTGGTTCTGAGTCAGTCACTTTTCTCTCTCTAAGCATGCCGCAGTTAGTCCTGAAGACCCCTAGTCAAAGCAGGAGCCTGTACACCATAGTAACTAGATTCCAAAGATGCTGTCAGAGATAATGTTATTACTCCACCTACTTTAAGAGACATACACAGACACATCAGTCAGCCAAGTCAGACACATCTGCCTAGACTGAAAGCCATACTTGACAAAGTATCCAGACCCGTCCCTCTAGAAGAAGGGACCAACTTCTCTATGACTGAATTCCCAAGCCTCTCCGCAGTCATCCACCATTTTGCTCCTGACTGTATCTAGAAGGCTGTCCACCAGCACCTGGCCCTCCATGCCCAGTGAAGGTCCTGAGCTGTACTAACACCAATTCCTCTAGCATGAGATCCATTGCTTGTTTGTTTTGTTTTCAGTTTTCCCCATTTTCAAGAAGAGAAAAAAGGTAAGTCCTAGAAGAACTGGGTTTCAAACCAATACAGAAGTAAAAACAACTAAGCTGAGACAAGACACCAACAGAATCCCAGCGAGAAACGCAGGCAAAGACGTAGCAACCCTTCTAAAATTAGAAGTGAAATAATCCATTCACTATCGCTCAGCTGTTGTTTCTATTCTGGAATGCCTTTAGCATAATCTTGTTGTAGACATGTGCGTGTTCAAGGAAAACCTCTGAATGAGAAAGTGGGTGAAGGAGAAATGTGGGGGAAAAAATGGGGCCGTGAATGAGAAAAGAAAAGGTTCAGAGGGAAAATCTGATTAGTGTGATTTGCATTTCTTATGAGCGTGGACTAGCAGTCCAGTGCAGCCTCTTCTGGACCAGACTCCTACTGCCTCAGAGAATCCACATTTACCTCATTCATTTACATGTTAGAAAAACCAAAGTTACTGAATATGCTATTTATAATCGGCACCCACCATGTTATACAAACAAACAAACAAAAATAAGAGAAAAAGTATTAGTACAAGGTCCTAACATGCCATAGTCTGTGTTAAATTATGGAACCATAACACGCTCCCCAACCCCCATTAACTCTGAGTGTCAGAGTGGTAAAATGTAAGTAAAGAAATTATTGCAAGCGTTTACATTCAAATGTTACCTTTTGTTTTGGGAGCCATCATTGACAGAGAAAGCCTTTCTTTCTTTAGTGTGTCTGCTGTATAACCAAGGATGCCTCTCAGACCACAACAGTATCTCAGAACACTGAATTCCGTGCCTTACGGAAGGGAGAAAAAAGTCAGCGAACTAAAATAAGTTTAATTGTCTTTTAAAATGGAAGGCAGATAAAGGCAGGAGGGGGAAGAGGAAAAGACCCGTCTTGCTTGAATTTTTCTGCTCTCCCACGACTGAAGGCAGCTTTGGAGGAAATATTATTCTGTACAATTATTCTTGAAAATGCCAGTTTTGACTTCAGTGGGCACAGGCTGACACCCCTTTCAATAATTCTTTCAAAATGAAGGTTTCTGTTCATTAATGTCAAATAAGGTAAGGATTTAACAGCTTCCACTGAAGCCTTATCAAACATTGCTTGATTATGCGCCTGCTGGCAGTTTTTACAAAGGCCTTTCTGGGTGGATTCAGGTTCTTTGCACTTCACTTGGATTTTGAAAGAATGATTCACTAGGGTGGCTGAATACAAGGGCAACTTTAAAATTACCAGTATTGTCGTTTTTAATTTTCTTCTTTTGTCTTCATATACACACCACACACACACACACAGGCACACATGCATACACACAGAGCAGGTGTTTTGAGAGGTAACAGATTCACAGGGTGCTAGTGCTTCTTAGGAATCTGTGGCATAGATTCCCAAGTGTGTTCAGAACCCTGCACTCTCAGAGAACTGCAAGCAGCTACCCAGCCTCCCTGCTGTGAGGTGTGCACTTGACTGAGCTCTAGACAGTGAGCTGAGTGGGGTTTGCAGTGATACAATCTCTAGCTAACAGGGAAGAGATCTTCTTCCTGCCTTTCGTCCATCACACAGCTGAAAGAAAAATGGACCAAGTGCCTTGGAAGAAAAGAATCCACATACTACAGAAGCTGGGTGACAGCTCAAGGGGTCCAGTATCCACACAAGTTCATGAGCTGCCTACACGTGGACTCCTGTATGAGAAATGGAGTTCGAGCTTCACAAGTCATTGTCCCCAGTCCTCTGAGACATGCAGCCCACACTGGAAGCAGAGATGCCACCCAACTTGGCTGAGCCTGATATCCTCTCCTTCCAGGTGCTGGCATTCTTGCTTTCTCCTGTTTTGTTATTGCTTTTTGAGGGTTTTTGTTTGTTTATTTGTTTGTTATTTTTGTTCTGTTTTTTGTTTGTTTGTTTGGTTGGTTGGTTTTGGTTTTCTTTTTACAGTTCTGGGCTGTGCTGGTTGGCTTCTTGTCAACTTGACGCTAGTTAGAGTCATCTGTGTAGAGAGACCCTCAATGGAGAAAAATGACTCCATTAGAATGGCCTGCAGGCAAGTCTGTGGGGTTTTTTTTTTTTTTGATTGATGAGTGATGTGAGATGGCCCAGCCCACTGTGGGAGGTACCATCCCCTTCTCAGGTGGCCCTGGGTGGTGTATGAAAGCAGACTGAGTGATCCATGGTGAGCAAACCACTGAGCAGCATTTCTCCCTGCCCTTTGCTGCAGTTCTTGACTCCCCTTGACTTCCTGCTCTGACTTCCCTTAGTGGTGGATTATGGCCTGGTACAGGTAAACCAAATAAACTCTTTCTTCCCAAAGTTGCTTTGATTGATGCTTTATCACTGCACTAGAGAATGAAGTAGGGCATGGGTGTTGGGCTCTGGGCTCTGTGTGCCAGATATAAGTTTTACCACCCCCACCTCTAGCATGGCTCTTCCACTTCCACCAGATAATCTTAGCCAACAGCTGATTATATTTAAATTTAAAACTATATTTTTGCTGTCACATTTTATAAACTGTTAATAATTTTGTAATATCCACCTACATCAAAATTAGGCCTCATTCATACTGTCATATTATAGCCTGGACCTGAAATGTCCTTAGCCCCCAGCTAATGTCTTGTGATCTTGGTTCCAGCCTGGTGCCCCTGAGAGGCAGTAGAAGTTTTAGGAGTCACAGCTTGGTTAATTTTTATTTTTAAAGCAAGGTCACAGGGAGAGTGAATGCTATTGCAAGGGACATTGGGAATGTGGTCCCTTCTCTCTTTTTGCTTCTGAAAGCACCAGGTGAGCAGCCTCTTCACCCACATATTGCAGCCATGACGCACTGTACTACCACACAGTTGCAAAGCAACAGGGCCAAGCCACAGTCTTACACTGTGAACTGCAGGCCACATATTTCCCCTTCTGACTCCAGGCAGGGCTGGAGATTAAACCCAAGGCCTGAGGCATATTAAGCAAGTGTTCACTCCAACCTACAGCCCCAGCTCCAAACCTCCTTCTTATTCTGAAGTTGATTATTGTCAGTATTTTCTCACAGAATAGGGAACTGATTGGCATATTATATTCTTGCTACTGAAAAAGAAAATGACCTCTTAGATCCAAATTATCTGTATCCAAATTATCTGAAAATATGTGTGTGATGTACACAGACACACACACCCACGCGCGTGCGTGCGCTTTAAGAATGCCCCATGCACTTGCCAGGGGCTAGGGCTAAGCAGGGATGAGCCTGGGGTGATAGAATTGAGACCCACCATCCAATGCAACAGGCTGGGGCTTAAGTCATGGTTCCCTCCTCGTCTATTTAAATACATCATCTAATTTCTAGAAGCCTATTTTCTGGTCATGAAAAAGCTTCATCCTGTCAAGCTGTTGCTGCAGAAGCTAATTGGGATAGCATATATTTTAAGTATCTGACACTTGGCATATGAAGAAGTATCTAATAAATACTTTCTTTTGCACCTGTATATATTTATTCACTCAATAATTATTTATAAAGTACCACATACCATGGTCTTGGAAAAGAATCGGAGAATTCAGGAGAGGGTGGCTGCCCTTATGGGGCTTTTCTGTGGGTGGCAGAAGAAAAGAGTCTAGTTTAAAAGAATAATTTGGTTTCATTTTTCTAAACTTCCTTTTATGAGGGAATACATAAAAGTTGTGGTGCTTTTAGAATACATATGTATATTTTTAATTTGCTTATTTGGAAATAAGCACTGTTAGTATTCAGGGATGTACCCTTCCTTTTATTTCATCTTGTTGAATGTAGCCTTACATTCAGACAAACTATAAAAAATATGCAAAACGTGTTAGACTTTTCTCTTTTAAAAAACTTTTAAAATTAATTTACAAAATTGTGTGTCATTACCATTTAAATTGTTCACTTGTATTCCCTTGCCTAGATGTACTAGCATTCATTCAAAAGTCCCTGTTTGAGGATATTGCATTCTTCCTCCTTTCCATCAGGTCTGCTGCTGCTCTAAGGACACAGTCTTGAGGGGATTTCCCTGACGGGCTCTCACCTACTCTCCCTGTTCTACAGTTGCTCTTTGTTTCTTTCTTCATCACAATGAGAATTTTTCAAATTAGATCATCTGTGGATGGCATGTTGCTTGTTCTCTCACCAGAACTGAAGCCCAACACAGCCACCAACTTGATCATCACCAGTGGAAGACCTTGGAGGTCAAGACCTTTGATTGTATTAACATATGACTGTTTAGTTAATGAGTGAAAGAGGGGCACTTGTGATGAACATTCTCAAACAAGTGTTTTATGCCACAATAGTAATTTCCTTAAAAGAAATCCACCAAAGGGAAAAGACTTCAGAGTTGAAGAATAATGACTCTTGATATACAGTGTCAAATGATTTAGACAACAATGGTTATATTACTCACCCCAAAGAAAAATTTCATTTCTCTACATGCTCACTAATATTTTATATTTTTTGTGTTGTTTTTGTTTGCTTTGATGATGATGTTGTTGTTTGAGACAGTTTCACATCACAGTTAAAGCTGATCTCCAACTTATGATAATCCCCCTGCCTCAGCCTCTCCATTACTTAATTTATAGGCATAAGCCACCACAACAATGCTCTTCAGTATTTACTAAGTATCAGTTTTAGAACAATAAAAGCTCTTATAGCCTTTATTTGTTCAACTCTAGTTCTTAATAAGATAAGCTATTTCATGGATGAGTTAGTCATTAACATCTGAGAGAAAATGACTCAGGGAAAACTGAATATCATTTCTTTCTTAGGCTTTAACATGTAACAAGAAGGTTCCACAGAGAAACATAAATTAATAGAAAGAATGATAATTGATGTGAAGAAATTTAAATAGATTTAAAGGTACAAAGAACTGAGAGGTTGAATTTACTAATGAAAGGACTATCTTAAAAGCATATGGAAGCTTTGCTATTTGTATCTTATCTACAACTATAAATCTTCAGCATTAGAATCCATATGCCTAGTGTCTATCACAGTATTACTTAACATTAAGTCATCTCACTTCTTTAAAACCTAAAAACAGCCAATCCTGGGTATTCACAGATGATTCATTATTAGACTTTCTTTAGCATCAAGGTCCATGGATGACAAATCCTTTATATAAAGTGTACTATTTGCATCTAACCTCAAATCTCCACTTTATTACTTAACTCTAGGTTACTTGTGCCTACTAAATGTAACTGCTACACAAATCATTGTTATACTACTATACAGTCTGGGGCAGTGGTTCTCAGCCTGTGGGTCGCAGCCCCTTTGAGAATTTCAGAGCAGATACCGTGCATATCAGATACTTGCATCACACCTCATAAAAGAAGCAAAACTACAGTCATGAATAGCAACAAAAATAACTTTATGGTTGGGGGTCACACAACATGAGAAACTGTATTACAGGGTCACAACATTAGGAAAGTTGACAACCCACTGGACTAAGGCATGATGGCAATGAGGGGCAAAGGTTACAGGTTCATAAAAGTTGGTTAAATCCATGGATCACAACTCAAAATACAGAGAAGGCAGACTATATGTTTATATAAAATGAAAAGAAAGTTTGTATCCATATTATAAATACTATTCCCTTGCCTAGATGTACTAGCATTCATTCAAAAGTCCCTGTTTGAGGATATTGCATTCTTCCTCCTTTCCATCAGGTCTGCTGCTGCTCTAAGGACACAGTCTTGAGGGGATTTCCCTGACGGCTCTCACCTACTCTCCCTGTTCTACAGCTGCTCTTTGTTTCTTTCTTCATCACAATTAGAATTTTTCAAATTAGATCGTCTGTGGATGGCGTGTTGCTTGTTCTCTCACCAGAACTGAAGCCCAACACAGCCACCAACTTGATCATCACCAGTGGAAGACCTTGGAGGTCAAGACCTTTGATTGTATTAACATATGACTGTTTAGTTAATGAGTGAAAGAGGGGCACTTGTGATGAACATTCTCAAACAAGTGTTTTATGCTACAATAGTAATTTCCTTAAAAGAAATCCACCAAAGGGAAAAATACTTCAGAGTCAATGGATATTTTCACTCTTAATTCTTGATGTACAGTGTCGAATTATTAGGCAACAATGTCTATAAGTTACTCACCCCGAATAAAAATTTCATTTCTCTGTATCCATGATAACATTTCATATTTTTGTGCTGTTTTTTATTGTTATTGTTTGTGTTGTTGCTGTTTCAAACACAGTTTCACACTGCAAATCAGGCTGGCCTCCAACTCAAAAGCTTGGTAACACTATATTGAGATTTTTTTCCTCCTTTGCTCCATTGGCAGAATTAAAAGAGAACAGAAAGAACCACTCTCTTCCTGAGAGATACTAAAGTCTATATATCATGCCTACACCTCCTAAATTTTCTCCTTACAGGTGCTATGAGAAATCTGAGTGCACAGCCCTGAGCAGAGAGCAAAGCAGTTGGAGTCACATCCCACGATACCAGCAAAAGACAGGCCATAGCCACCCACAGCTGATGCCCTAAACCTGTAACTCTCTCATCATTTCTCTCTTCTCCCTTCTACTTTCCCATGTTTGCTCTGTCTTCCTTAGGGCCAAGTATCTTTCTCTTTCATTGACACAGATACTGTAAATTCTTAATAACGAATGTTAATAATAGAAACAAAGTAAGCCAAACATTTTTATATTTGTCTAGAGGCCAAACACTTCTTACTGGAATTGAGAGATCTGAAATGCTGAGGACTAAGGCAAAGGAGGAAAATAAAATAAAATAAAATAAAACCACCCAGTGTTGCATCTTTTAAGCTACAGAATGGATTGCATGCTTGGAGACAGAGAATGAGCATGAAAGATTTTTTTTTCTAATGTTTGCTTATTCAATCTAAAATGAAGGTATTCACATGTTAATAACATTGTGCATAGAGATGGGAGACTTGAAAGCCAGAGGGAGGCCATGATGCTCCAGAGCAGAGCAATTCAGTTGTTCATCCCCTCTCTCCTGTGCTGACCACCCCTAAGTCCTCATTTTCTGTAATCTCGTGTGCCCGTCTAGTTCTTTACTGGAAACCTATTTCTTGTTGCCTTCCAAGAACTTCAAATAAACACACTCAAAACATAATTCTTCACCAGTCCCTTCGAATTATGAGTTTTCCTTTAGGCTTACAATGTTGATGGCCACCGTCTAGGATGTTATCCAAGAGAGGGTAGCTAATATTTTGATCAGTTCACCTACCCAGCAGCAAACAAGTACACATATCCTTTTCAACAATTGGCTTAGGAATGATTGTGTAGAGCTCTGGCCAGGGACATAAGGTCAGGTGGGTCAGGTGGTAAACCAGACCTTAAATCTTTTCGTCAATGAGGATTCTATCAGTGGCATTTTATCACCTGGGGATAGTTTGAGGTTGAGGCACAACAGAAACATGAGAAGAATCCAGGGATCTCAACCTTGCTGTGGAGCTGCTGGGCTTATCAACCCAACAAAGTTTTATGTGATATAATAGATTTCCTTATTATTTAAGACTTCCTTATTTGGGTGCTTGCTTAATTAAGGCTTACACTGGTTACTTTTAAAAGTAAATTTTTCATCTCTAAGTAGCTTTATGTCAGGGCATTTTATCACACCAATGAGACAGAAACTACTACAAGCCTGAATGTATCAGAATTAAAAAAAAAAAAGATTGAAGTGGGATTGTTTTCTAGTGCCTTCTGTGCTTTGTTTGCGTGTAATAAAAAAGATGCCATTTCTTCTCCCAGAAAACAACAGGAAGCTGTTTTTATATGATTTTCAGATGCAAGATAATCCAAGCTTAAATATACCAAAAGAAGGAGCGAGGAAGTGCCATTGACTTGGAAAGAAGATCAAAGGAACTGAATGTTTAGGTGCCTTCCAAAAGTAATGGAGGTGGGCCTTTGACTCTGGTCAAAGGACTTTATCTGCTTCAATTGATTTCTTCTTGGGTTTTTCTAAGCTTAAAAAGGACAGCTACTGCCATCTCAGGATATCTGTCAGGGCTTCATTAAACTTAAATCGCGTACCATTGCAAGTTCTAGAGTTCTAAGGTCCATGGGGCCCTTTGGTGTCATCATCTCTGCACAAAGCCAGAAGGATCCTTGAATTTTTTTCACAGGAACACTCACAGGATGATTTTAAGTTGTTCTTTAGAAATTGCTTTCTTCAAAGATCCATGAAAACACCTCTTACATTGTGACTCCTAAAAGTAAATTCTAAGATATCCCTAAAACAAATTCATAGTTTAAGCTTACTTTTTACCTTTCTTTATTAACTCTAAAAATATTTATTAAGTATTTCCCTTAAGTAAATAATAAATTACCCAATTTGGAGTTCTGAAATTTAACATTTTTAAATAGTTCATTTCTGCAAATTATAGCTTTGTTGAAATGTGATATTCTAATATACAACTCCAAAATTATAAAATTAACATTACCTATGAAGTTACCTTTATGTTTTGAAGGAATCTTAAAAAAAAAACAACTACTAAGTGAATCAATGTTTTACTCTGTTCCTATTAGTTAGCTTTCCTTTTCTATTGCAAAATACCAGAGAATATCAACTTAGAAAAAGGAAAAGGTTTTCTTGACTCATTTTTCAACCTCTGGGTGTTTGACCCTGTTGATTTGGAGCCTGTGACAGCACAGCACACCACGGCAGGAAACCTGCTGTGGAGGAGATTGTTCAACTCCGCACATCACTGTAGTTAGGAAGTGAAACAGGGGGCAAGGAAGAAGCTGGGGTCACAACATTCTCCCTTCAGGGGCACAACCAGAAGCTATTGATCAAGACATCAGTACACAGGTCTTTGTGGAAGGGGTACTCAGTTGTAAACTATACCATGTTCTAAAGAGATTAGAACAATGGAGAGATGCTTAATTTATAACAGAGGTATCAGATGCCAAGATATTTCAAAAGATCTATTTCTCGTTTAACTGAATATTGAAAAATTATGATCACGTATGTTTTTGGAGCTTCATCTCATGTTTACTGAGTTACTCATAACAGCCAAGCTATATAATAAATTTGCACACCCAATGAATGGATCAAGAAAATGGCAGGGGTCTCTAAGGAAGGCTGTGATAGATACCTGCCCACCTTTATAATTTCACTGCATCCCACAAATATCACAGCAAGGTTCTGTGATACTATCTTACTAGAGCTAAAGGGCCCATAGAAGAGGCCAGAGAAGAGAAGAAGCTCTTGCCCTTGAGCTGTGAATTAAAAATCCATCCTCAGACCTCAAGAAGAAATGGAAGAAAGACCTCAAGGTGCTCGAGACTCTGGTAGGTGATGGACAGTAGGAAATGATGAGCAGAGGTTCCTCTACACAGTTATACTACCCAGTCACACCCAGGTTAATTGCTACCCAGTCACACTCAAACCAAAAAACGCTTCTGGGAAATCACTACCTCCCCCTCCATTCTGCCTCAGCACCTCTCAAGAGAGTGATGGTATCATAAAAGCAAAGCAAACAGAAATCACAAATTAAAAGTAGCAGAGGCGTCTTAATTTAAAATAAAAATGTAAAAAAAAAACTTAGAAGAGTTGCTAGAGACAGTGTAAAAGAATTTTTTTTCCTCTCAAGAACTTCCAAGAAATACTGTTGCCAATCACATGAAAGTAGCAGGGTTCTCACACGTATTAGAATCATTTCCCTGACATTTACATTTGGCAAACACTTTCATGTAGAATTTTAACACGGGGAGGCAGCACCGGTGCTGGCATGCTTCCTTTGGCAGGATAATAACCCCCTCACTGTATAGTGACAAACCAATGTCATTAAGAGGGAATTTATACATACACACATATATATATATATATTTGTGCATATAAATATAGACATATGTATGTATGTATTCCCTCTTAATTGGGTTTGTCATATATATGTATATATATGTATATATATGTATATATATATATATATATACATATATATATATATAGAATGTATGCCTGCATGTAGAGAGAGAGTGGAGAGAGAGAAAGAGGTATTTCTTGTCTCTTGGTACCACCTTAAGCTTTGCCCCTGTAAAGTTATTGGTCCTAAGAAGGGGATGGGGACAGAGACGGTAAAGTTGTTTCCACCGAAGATCCTAGAGGCTCTGTAAAGCACCAGAAAGTCCACATGTCAGTGGAGAGAGCAATGCCAGTAGCTGAGAGAACTCAGCAGCTGGCAGAATGAAGTCAGTGACTGGCCTCAGCCCCGAGCCTGCAGCAGAACAGCATGACAGGAGAGATGGTGGTGTAGGGTGGCAACTGTGCTCGGCGGAGGTAGAGGCAGGGGCCATAGGCAGGCAAGAGGCTCCACAGCTTCGTGGGCAGCAGGACATATTACCCTGCATCAAGGGTCCATCTCTTGGAGCTGACAGTCTGCTTCTGTGGCTCATTATCTCTCCATCCAGCTATGGGAATTAGAACAGTAATCCTTGGCAAAGCTAGTGTCTTGAAATTCTTTTGATCCCTGATCACTAAAAACCTTAACACGCAGATAGTTTTGTCCCTGATTTTAAAATGCTGTAAGCTGGGTGGAGGGACACCTGCCTGTAATACCCACATTCAGGAGACTGAGGCAGGGATAACATCAGTTACAACACAGTCAAGGCTACGGAATCAGACCTTGTCTCAAAAATAGATATGTGAGTGCTTAAAGGAAGGCATGAATAAAATGTAAAGGCTGAATGAATGACAGAGGCTTTTTATATCATTGCTCTACGTTTTTCACAAGTAACTCTGAAGATCACTGCAATGAAGTAATCTATAAACTTTTGGGACACAATTTTAAATCTCGGATGTCACACATTAGTGACTCAGGCCTGTAGCTTCCTACCCTCTACAGGTGAAAACAGCTTTGCTGGGCCTGTGTTTAGGAAAGAAATAGCTGGCTTTGCTTTTTCTTTGGGAAGAAATATGTCTTTAGGGTAGACACTAGTGGGCTGTCGCAGTGACAGGCAATAAGGTGTCGTAGTCTCCACATGGGTGTCTAGAAGTTGTGGATTATTGTAGAAGTAAATACTGAGGCCAGGCTAAATCTACGCATCCAGAACAGCTTCAAACTAGACAGCTAATCTTAAAATTATGTCTGGCAATAATTAAATTATGTCTCCTTTTTGTTTGAATATGCCTATTGACTATAACAATACAATTCAAAAAGTCTTTCTATACCAATATCTCAAACTACAACTCAGCAGTTTATCTGGAAGCACTTATCTTTATTTCAATGTAGAAACATGCAAACCAGACTCTCAGAGCAGGTGCTGGCATTGACTGACTTGTTTTAGTGGAAACAAAATTTAATTAATGATTATGAGAATTATTTTTCCCTCCATGAAAGACATTAAGTTTTTTCCTTCTAAATAATTTTATCAAAGACTTGTAATTTTTTTTCCAATACTGATCTGCACTCTTATATAAATACACTGTAGCCAATAGCTCGCTGGTTTCTAAGCTGAAGAAATAAGATTTTAATACCACAAAAATTAAATGCATAAGTGAAAAGATCAAGTATTGCAAAGTTTTTGGTCAGAAGTCCAGAGACTCCTCTGTGTATATGTTGGTGAGCACACACCCCTTCCTCCCACCCTTCAAACACAGGAGAGAAATAAAGACTAAAGGGAGGCACCTGGGTTATCCACACCAATTGACTCAAGCTCATCTGCAAGCCTTCTGCTTGCATATGGTCTTTTTACCATTCCCATTTTGCTCAGTCACATCAACAATCTTTCCTTGGTTTCGTTACCAACTCTGTGACAGTGTTTCTAAACCCAATCAAAACTTTCACTTAAATGAAGAGAGAGAAAACAGTCATCTCATAAATTAAGAGTGGAAACCATGGAGAAGACACAGAGCGCCAATGGCTGCCTGTTCTGATCGCCTCCTTGCACACAGCTCACTGCTGATGTCCTTACAGTTCCAACACAGCCAACAGGCCCACGGTCCTCTGCTCCACCCAGGCCATGTGGACCTGTGGTCTCTTCTTCCTCCCACTCAGGGAATAGAATTCCCACTCATCTGTGCTCAGTGTTAAACAAAATGGACAGAGATAGTAGGACCCATCCTCCACAGCTGCTTTCTGCAAAGCCGCAGGAGTTGTCTATTCTGGCCATTTTTATAGGCAGGGCCGAATGGAAGACAAGCATCCTACAAACACATGGGAAAATGGACACAAAAGTCTTTCTTCACGGTTTTCTTCTCCTGAAGCACCCCACCAAAAGTCAGTGTCTGTCCTAGGATGCAAGACATAAGCAGCTCAATGTCTGTCTCACCAGAGCTCTTCCTCTTTGTTCTCTGTCTTTTCTCCATCTCTTGGAGATACTGTCTTGGTTTGAGCATGTTGGTATTGAAAAGTTTCCACATTAAGTTTCTGAAGAGAACTTTAGATTTCATATGACAGCATCTTAGGTCATAAACAAAACATACAAAAAATCCCCCAAAACAATATAACAATGAAACACACAACCACTAAAGAGTCCCTTTGTACACACTGGCCAAACATTTTAAGCATTAAAAAGGAGGCTAAAGGAGGAGATGAGGGAGGGTGGGATTGGGAGGGAAGAAGAAGGGGACTACAGCTGGGATGCAAAGAAAATAAACTGTGATTAAGAAAAAATAAATTAATTTTTAAAAAAGGAGTCCAGAAGAATGATGCCAAATTAGGAATCAGGAAATATGAATGGGGATATTAATTCCCAAGCAGAGGCTTAGGGATTATAGCTCAGAGGTAGAGTCCTTACTTATCACATACAAGGCCCTGGTTATTCTTCAATGCTTCAACAAAAAACCCTAATTCTCACAGGTAGAGTTTGATGTTCTGACAAGAGAAAAATATAGAAATACCTCCATGCACATAGTAAAATATGTATACATGAGCACATGTACACACACACACATGTACACACACACACCTTGGGATACAGCACAAAGTCACTGTGTCACTTGGCATCTCTGCTATTAATTTCTTTCCATCATATAATGATTGTGCAGATAAGGGTTATAACTGAAGCTATATTTGGAGTTTTTAAATATAAAAAAATTATTTATTGTAATGAACTCACAAATGAAAATTATCATGCATCTAGATCAAGGCATCCACTCAAACAAGCACCCAATCCAAAATTTGATGCATCTCAGTGAACTTCTATACAGTTAGAACAGCTGTTCTGAAGCTATGGAGCTTCATAACTCAAGATTTTTACATGTTTACTGTAATTTTTAATGACAAAAAAGACATGACAGAATTAAAATTAGAAAGCAACTAACTTTATATTCTCTCTCATGATTCATGTGTCCTGTACCTGTATTCTGTCCTTGCTCTTCACCTAACATTATCCTTACTTGTTCTCCTTTCTAAATATTATACTATACCCAGACTTACATATATACATTAAAGACTAGAATCAGCCCAAGTAAATATGTTTCATCCTCATCAAAACATATACTTTGAGCTTTTATGGAAATGTTACATAACCGAATACCTCTCTCATTGGAGCCTTGTGAGATTAGACTCAACTGAATCAAAAGATACTTTTTTTTAAGTCTCTAATGATACATTAAGAAAAAAATCAAAACAAGCTTGGAGAAGTCTATAATACCAGAAAGTAAGGAAAGGCTCCAAAAATGAAAACATGCAGGCATGTCCCCGGGTCATAGGAGTCAACGTTCTGCAGGCCTCCAGTGATCAAAGACCTTAAGGAGCAAACAAACAAACAAACAAACAAACAAACAAACAAATACATAGGTGATAATCCCAGTATCAGGGTATTGCTCTTGCAGAGGATCCGAATTCAGTTTCCAGCATTGATGTCAAGTGGTTCATAACCACCTAGGGAATCTAATGTGTTTGGCCTCTATGGACACCTACACTCAAGCGCACAAACTGAAATACAGACACGTACATATATCACATACACACACACTTAAAAATAATAAAATGAATCTTTAAAAAAGAAACATGCAAGAGTTCTGCTAATATGAATAAAAGATTTAGACAAACTAATATTGGAGGAGAAAAGATAAATGTCCCTAAAAGTATATTCCAAAAATAAATGCCATTTCTCTTTATCCCCGGAACTGTTGAATGTGGGAGTCTGGCACTTAATTTTGGACAATAAGCTTGAAAAAGAAAAATTAACAACGTTACAATGAAAAAACCTGCCAAACACTTATATTTACCCAAGTGACCAAGCAGAAGATAGACCATCAGGCAATTTTGAAAAGCTGCTCCAAGTGCTATAATTGAAGCCCGTCATGATATTGGAGGATAACACAAGGGAACTGTGATACTTAATTTTGACTGTGTCTCCCAGAAGACACAGGTCTATGAGGTTGTTTCTATGAAGATTGAACTGAGGAGGGAAGTCACATCCTGAATGTGGGCAACACCATGCTGGTGGACTGGTGTTCTGGATTGAATAAAAAGGGAGAAGAAAAGAGAAAACGAGTTGACAATGCACTCATCTCTCTCAGCTTCCTGACCGCAGATGCAGTGTGATGACCTGCCTCACATTTTTGCTCCCACAGTAGTAGCTACTGCTGTCATGCCTTCCTTCCTGTCTTGTACTGATTTTGACAAATATGTAACAGCGTTAAAAAAATGCAGCTGACGTAGGCACCCAATCAGACTTTAGGTTTATGGGTTAGGGACTATCATTTGAGTTCTGAAGGACAACTAAATCATAAGTGACCCAAGGGGAAAGACATGGTTGTATACATCTCAGTCTTGCAGAGTTTGAAGTTAGTAAATAGCAGATACTGACATGTCATGATAATCAATAATAATATTGATAACATGGATTGAGACAATACCAATGTCTTGGGTCCAACAAACAGAACTGAACAAAGCAGAAATTCTAACTCTCAAGGAGATTTTTTTGAAAATTTCTCTGTTTACTCTGAGATTTATAATGCCAGCTGGAATTTTGGGGGCATTCCTGGCACTCAGTAAATGAAGGTGATTCCTAAGACACTCAACATATAAGCCAGCACCAAGACCTAGGATCTCTATAAGACTCCAATTGCTGAGGCATTGGCCTTGAGGACAAACAACCATCAGGTTCTCAGCCTCCTAGGTGAGATTCAGTTGTTTTAATTAATTCATGATATGCCATGTCTCTGTGCCTCCTTACTTTTAATTCTTCCAACAGTTCTTGTTATTTCTTTGGCAATTTTCCATACAGATTCCTGAGGAAATTAATACCAGTCTCCCTGGTGCCAAGCAACCTCTCACAGTAGTGCACATAAATAAGGTAGATCACTGGCCTCCTGCTTGCATGGCCTTCCTTGTTGCCTCTGAGTTGATTCCCCCAGTTGCTGCTGATTCCTTCACTGATTTTGGAACCAGTGCCTACACGCTTCCACCTTGGAACCATCTAGTTTTTCAGTGTCAGAGTGGAACTATTGAGACACCAAGATTTATAGGCTACATAGCTACTGGGTCGTTGACCTCTGCAGTGACAGACAACCATGTTAGGACTCCAACTTCTGAGGCATCCAGCCTTGAGGACAATCAACCATCAGGCTCTCAGCCTCCTAGATGTGATTCAGCTGTTTGTTTTATTATTTTTACATACATTAATATTATAAATTCTTGAATTTGAATACTCATCCCATTGGTTCTGTTCCTTTAGAGAATGCTGACTAATATATAGTCCACCATCAGGGAAAGTCAAGGCATGAACCTGGAGGAAAGAATTGAAGGGAAACCATGGAAGAAGGGAGAAGGCTATGTGCAGACTTGCCTTATGTGGCTTGCACAGCCTCCTTTATCAGATAGTCCAGGCTTGCTTCCCTGAAAATAGCACAAGCCAGTGTCCTGGGCCCTTCTACATCAACTAGCAATTGAGGAAATACCTCACAGGCAGCCACAGGCCAATCTGTGATAGGGACGATTTTTCGGTTGAGGGTTATTTTTGCTACTTGGCTCTAGTTTGTGTCAAGTTGACAAAAACATGGCAAGCACAGATCTCTTTGCTCAAGTCACAATTCACTGAGCTCCTGGAGAGAGATTGGTAAGAATTTACTAGAGCCCTGTAGGAGAGATGGGAAATAAACACTCAACTCAAATACACCACAACAGCACAGCAGGCTGAAGTGAGGTGAGGAAGGGACTCAGGCATGGACCATTTGAAGGCAGGAGTCATGGTGGCCCATGCCGACATGTTAGACACGGTAGGGGAGAGAAAGCATGGGGACAACTGGGAGGAGCAACAAGTCAGAAAAGGGCAACTGCTTAGGTTTTACTGCTTTCTTTTGAACTGCAATTGAGACACTGTAATGTAGAGTGCGTAGGTCTTTAGTGTATGCCTCCACAAGGTTTAGTTCATAACCACTGTTCAAGAAAGAGAAAACATTACCAGCCCCACAGAATCTTCCCTTTAAGCTCACTTCAGCCTCACAGGTAGTCATTAAAATTCTGCCTCCCAAGCTGAGTTTTGCCCACTTGTCCTTATTAATGGAATCCTACTGTCAGTACCTGACTTCTCCTCCTTATTACTATTGTGTCTAAATGAGGCATCTACACTATCACATACATGTACAACTGACATACATGTGTCATTCCTCTTCACACAAATAACTTATACTCTCACTGAACATGGTTGGATATTGGGGATGCGTTCTTTTGGGCCACGATAAGTTAGTGTTCAGTAAATAATTTTGCACATCCTTGGTGTACATGAGCATGCATCCAACACACATAGAATTCTAATCACTGGGTTGCAAGATATACACATGCTTAACTTAGTAGCCTTCTATCATGGCTCTATGAATTAAAGTCTTACCCAGAGTTATTGAGGTATACATAATCTTTATTTTCATTAACATTTGGATACTGTCAATCATTTTAATTTCAGCTGTTTGACAGTTATGTGGTATAAGACACAAACTGTGCATATTCTTGATATCTGATGACAAGGGTCATTTAGATATTCTTTTTTGTTAAATTCCATGCTCACCTTTCTGTTTTTACTGATTTGTATGTAGGTGCTCTATAAATTATGGACATTGGCCCTTTATTAGAGTTTAAATAGGAAATACGGCATTCTAGTTTGTGACTTGTCTTCACCCTATAAATGTAATCTGCTAGAGACAAAGTGATTAATTTCTCTGTGGTCTAACTTATTCATCTTAATAAATCAAAATTATTAAAAATGGTAAGCATTTTTTCCTGGTCCAAGTTAATGAAGTTTTAAAAATTGATTTTAGAAGTGTCATTGTTTCAATTTATAATTGAAGTTTATACCTCACATTAAACTGACCATTGTTGGTGATTTGAAGGGGAAATCAAGATTCATTTTGTAATGTACACAGGTCTTTCCCTATATTTCCACACCTAGGAGCTGCCCTATAACTTCATCCTTGGATCAGGACCGCACATATATTAGTTACTTTTCTGTCGCTGTGATACAATGCATGACGAAGTCAACTTACAGAAGTGTATTTTTGGCTGATGCTTGCAGAGGGATAGGAGTCCATGATGGCGAAGCAGAGGAATGCAGCAGGAGACAGTCATGGCAGCAGAAACAGCACCCTGAGAGCTCAAACACGAGGCCTCACTCACGAAGCGCTGACAGTGAATGTCCAGTCCTTAAAATCTCAGTGTGCCCGTTCAGTGACATACTTCCTCTAACAAGGCCACATCTCCTAAACCTCCCCAAACGGTGCTACCAGCTAGGGACCAGGTATTCAAATACAGGAGTCCACGAAGCCAGTCTCACTCACACTGCCACAATACCGACTTAAGGAATTCATCTTTATTGTGAGTGCTGATGTCCATAGTCAGTCTCCTTCATGCTTCACCACTGACTTGTCTGTTCTTGAACCTGTGCTTTCCATATAAACTTCAGTCTGCACACGTATACAAACAAACTCACTTAGATTTTCATAAGAATTGCATCTAGTGGGAAATTTAAAAGCACTTTTTTATTAAACTTATTCACAGCACTTAATTATTTATGGTAATATAAATAATACATGTTTAATTTTACTTTGTAATTATTCTTCGTACTTAATTTTACAAAATGACCTTTGACCCAGTGAGCCTAAAAAGTCCATGGACATTACTAATTTGTTAAATATGTCTACAAATTTATCTTGTATCTTTTAATGTTTACAGTTACACTGTTAATAATCAATAACTTCCTCTTAAATTCTCATTTTAAATGTCTTTTTCTTATCTATTGTGTTACCTGTCAAATCCAGTAAAATTATTAATTCATATATGGTATCTATAGTTCATCTTTGATTTTTAATTGTGAACAATAGCATCATCTGGCAACAATAACAATATTATTTTCTTTTTAGTGTGATATTTATTTTTTTCTTTCCTTATTGCATTGCCTATGAGTTTTCATACAATGATGAATAAAAAGCATGACATACACCTCTCTCTCAGACAATCTGCGCAGATAATTTTTAATATTTCACCACTACATAAGATTCTTTTAAAAGAAATCCACTATCACAATACTAATGGTTTTTATTTCTCACTGAGATTTTTATCATGTGTGGATACTAGAACTCATCAAATAATCAAATACTTTGCTTTTCTTCACCTGCTATCTTTAGGGAAGCCAAGGAATCAAAAACCTGAAACAACCAGCCATACCACGTCCACACACAAGAACAGAGAGGAATGAATCCATGAACCTCTCCTTTCGTTTCCACCCACTCTTACTTAGTCTAAGAGCCACACCCAGAGAATGGTACTGCCCACACTGGTGGGCCTCTTCACCTGAATTCAGGAATCAAGACAGTCTCCTGCAGACATGCCACAAGCCATCTTGATCTAGAAGGTTATTCATTGAAGACTCTCTTCCCAAGTGATTCTAAGTTGTGTCAAGTTAAAAATTAAAACTAACCATTACAGGTACCAAGCCTATTTACATACTTTTGTTCTATTAGTCTGATAGTGTGATAAACTACATTCATTACTTACAAAACTTTGTATAAACATTGTATTATTGAAATAAACTTGTTTGTAATGGTATATTATCAATACATAACAGTATTAATTACTTATTTTTAACTCTCATGTACCCTGTTCTAAACAATGAGACCCTTGACAAAAGTATTATACTATTTTGCTTTTTCTTTATTATTCACAAAATTATAATTATATTGTAACAGTATTTATAGAACTGTAAACAGTGTGCAAATAGGCATCCTAGTCTACTCTTTGTCTATTATTTAGGTTTGATAAGTTCATATGACTTGCTGAATTGAAGCCCTCACTCTCTGACAGTGTTTTTCACGTAAAAGACTCTCTCAGCCCTTTTCGCAGATGAGATGCTACTGGTGGTTTTATATTAGTGGGCGCCATCTCCCCAACCTAAATCCTCAGGCCACTTCTGGGTCTATCTCACAACTTACCGGGAGGACAGTGGTGCCAGCTTCCTGGAGGCAGATGCCACGTTTACAGGGCTCACTATGTTCTGGAGAATAAAGAAGTGTATGGCATCTACCCCATGATTTGGGCCTTCTACATAGGCCAGTCAAGAATGAACTCTGTAAGGTAAGGCTACTTGGGAAAATTTGCAACAGTCTCCATTTACACTATTATTATGGGCTATATTTGTAATTTTTGAAACTTAACTCATCTTTCCATGTTTAAAGAAAAATTTAAAGAAAGTTGGGCCCTGTGGCACACACATGGAACCCCAGAACAAGAGAGGCAGAGACCGTAGAATCACTTGCAAGTGGGCCTATACTGAGAGTTCCAGGTCAGCCGAGCTACAAAATAAGCCAGAAGGGAGGGGAGAAAGGAGGAAGGGGAGGAGAGAGAGTAGAGGGGTTGGGAGAAGAAAGAGAAGAGAGAGGAGGGTAGAAGAAATGATTATATACCTTTTGTTTAGAAGGTCTGTGTCTTTAAGCAAGACATTTGACATCTCTACTATGCCCTGACATTTATGTTGCATCTTGAAACTTCCCTGCACAAGTTGCAGATGTATGAACCTTAGGTAACTCACTTTGATGTTTCCAGTTTAGGCACTATTTCTGGGATGAGCTTTTGCCACGCGTTCCGCTTATCCGCCTGTATACCACCTACCCATCAGCTCGGTATGAGAGCTGCTCCTGTCACATCCTAGAGACCCCAAACCATCATCAGATTTCTTGAACCTTAGAACCACAATAGAAACATTAAAAACTGCTCCACAGATGTATGCCTGAGATAGACACAGAAGTCTGTAAGGAAAAGGAAAAAAAAAAAAACCTTTTAGAAACATGAGCCAGAAATTGATATGTGATTGCTATATAGACGAGGAGATAAAGCTTCAGTTCAGTCATGTTGAGCTTCTCAAATTCAATGTATCAAATGTGATATGTCACAGACCACGATTAAATTCAATAATCAATAATAAGCTATACCCCATAGAGTTCAGAGAAAACAAAACTTCAAAACAAGCTGGCATGCCAGTCCTTGGGGAGAGAGGTCCATTAGAGCAAGATATATGTCAACTGTGGCAGGGTCAAGGACAATATATGGACCCACTGATGTCCATTAGAAGGCTCCCATGAGACGCTTAATGCTCCTTTCTCAATGGATTAGTTAGAGAGGCGGAGAACATCACCTGCCCAGATGGTCCTTTTCATCTATCTATCTAAAACTCACAGGCACTACTCCTGGTGAACATTATTGTCCTTATGTGTTTGCCGGTCTGTGTGTTTGGTTGGTTTTTAATGGAGCATTTTAAAGATTCATTCCCTCGGATTGAATTGTGTCTCTCCATGCATTGCTGATCTGCTCGGTGGGGCACAGAACTTTCATGGGTGTGCTCTGTGGGACATAAATGGCATTATATAACACAAGCCTACACTGCAGTGGTCAATTTTGCTCTTATTCTTTGCTCATCATGTGAATAATTCACCGCAGGAGGCAAGTGTGAACTTGACATTTATTTACAATTTGCTGGTAACACGAACAATTAAAGCAGGTGTAAAACACACTTAGAGAGACTTTTATTAAGTTAAGACAGTAGACCAAAAGACAATGCTCATCACAAAGAAGAACATTAAAAATTGTCTTTCATCCTGTGTGTGTGTGTGTGTGTGTGTGTGTGCTTGTGAGTGTGAGTGTGCATACATCTGAGTGAATGAGTGCATGCATGTAGCCGGAGAGCAATGTCAGATATCTTCTTTAGTCACTCTCCACCTTATTTTTTGAGTCAGAGTCAGTTGGTGAGCCTGGATCTTCTGCCAGTTCACCTAGACTGGCTGGCCAGTGAGTTCTGGAGATCTGTCTGTCTCCATCTACTTCAGCTCCAGTTACAGATATGAACCCCAGCTCAGGGCTTTTATGTGGGTGCTAGAGATCCAAACATGGCTCCTCATGCTTGTGCAGGAAGCACTCTACCAACAGAGCCATCCCTCCAGGCCCTTGTCACTTTCTCTTTACCAATTTCCTCTTCCTCTTCCCATTTAAAGAGATTCCCTGACCAATCTTGCAGCTTCATCTCATCAGCACAAGCCAAGAAGGAAATGAAGGTGCGAGATAGCTGTGAAGAGCTGGTCTCATTTACACTGGCCATCAGAGATTAAGAGAGGCAAAGGAGTCAGATGAGAAGGATCAGATGGGCTAAGCAGACAGCCACTCATTATGAAGAGCCAAACTCCCAGAAAACCAGACAAAAACTGGAAACATCCTTGTTGGCCAAAAGGCCATATGCTTTGGGGCACAGGCCAGCTGATGTGAAATGCGAAAATCTTGGAGGAGTAGAGGGAAGACTGGGGAAGTCATTTTACCTACAGATACAAGACTCATCATCTACTATAGCTCTATGGTCATTTAACTTAAGTCCAATGAATGCTTCATTGTGGCCCTATGGAGGGCTAAGAAAAGATGTATTTCCTTCCTTACTGGGTTTTGGTTGGGTCTCCTTTCCATTCCTTTCAAGTGAACCTTGGCTATGAAACTTACTTTGGCTACTCGGTATGAGCTGTGCAGATCCATCTCTTGTGGGCAGAAGCTTCAGGAGCCATCTCTAGATTCTTTTAATGTCTATGCTGTCATGGCAATAGTGGTAACAAGTACCAGCACTGGCATTTCCTTCCATCAAGCAGGTAGACTCAAAATGGGAGACTCTCTACCAGCCTATATAGATGAAAAAGCCTGCCTGACACATATAGCACATTTGTTCCTGAAATATAGACAGAGAACATCCATTTACTCACCACTGCAAATGCGCAACTTTTTAAATGTGACTGTATATCTTACATACTTTAAGCTCTTCACCCATGGTCGCCTCGCTTACTGAAAATGTAGTAAAATCCAAATTCAGGTCTGTCTAACCTTTACTTACAGCCACATTAGCAAGATCAAATGAACTGCACAGAGAAGAAAGCAAGGCTTCTCCTTCATCAATATAACCTGGATACTCACGTAGCTGGCATAAAATTGTCAACTGTGCAGATCACACTCACCTCACCCTCTTTCCAATAGAATATATATTATATATAGCACACACACACCACACACACACACACACACACACACACACACACACACACATATATATATATATATATATATATATATTAGAAAGTTCAAGAACAGCAAACAGTACTGAATGACACCAAATGTCATACTGTCCTGTGAGACAATCAAGAGCTTCAAAGGAACCTAACCTAGGGAGATTGCAAGGGTGGCACATGCCCAGGTTGCTTAGCTAAATCACAGTTCTTTCTATTATCCCTTAAGACAAATACAAGAATCCTACAACAAACAAGACTTCCCTTGCTTCTCAAGCCCATGCTCCCCAGAGCCATAGGAATTCGGAAACAGAAGACAATGCAAAATACTGTAAGGCGGTGGTTCTCAACCTGTGGGTCACGACCTCACCCCGGGGGGGGGGGAGGTGTCACATATCAAACATTTATATTATGGTTCGTAACAGTGGCAAAGGTGCAGTTAGGAAGTAACACAATCATTTTATGTTTGGGGGGTCACCACAACATGAAGAACTATGTTAAAGGGTCACAGCATTAGGAGGGTTGGGAACCGCTGCTCTAAGCATCCAGAGCTTCACTCATAGCAAGTAAGACAATATTCTGTATGCAACCAAAATTTTCTCTTTCCTCGGTATACAATCAGAATTTGAAGCTATGAGTTCACAGTATAGAACCTAACCTTGCACATTCTAATTGTGATTTAGGAATGAGAAAATTGCTTACAAATATATTTTTTTCCTGTCTTTACTTGGTTAAGTCAGTTTTTTAAGAGGCTGGCTTTGGACTCCTGTTGTTTCACAGACACATGACACTATGTCCGACCACGTATTTATTTTCACTCTATGACCCCAGATGACCCCAGAAACACTGATTGACCCAGGCTGTTCTTTTTTCAGCACCCCAGTACTGAGACTTTAGGCATGCATCATCACAGCCATTTATTTACTTATAGATTTTTCTTTTAGGTGTCAACTAACTAATAAGGAAAATCAAGTTTAAGATCAATTAACATCAATCAAGAATATGTTCCAACCAAACTCACGTCTCTTGTTGTTGCTTTCATCTCAGGTCTTTTAGTCAAAGTGGGAGATAACGTACTCTCACTTTTAGCAAAGGGGATAGAAATATATTACTTAGCTGTCATCTTACACCATGCTATTGACTTTCAGATTAAGCCATGCCTCTAAAGTCTGGCTAGAATCCACACACTGCCACATTTCATTGTGGGGAATCCCGTTACTGTGATGACTAAATGTATGTGTCATTCGAAGGCATAATTTATTTATTCCCTTAATATTTAGATTGGCTTTCAAAGCACCGAGCAACTGAATAGGCTGTTTTCAGGCACATAATATCCATCATAACTATTTCTTCATTTTTTTCAGAATAGTAAAAACGATGGTCATCTTTTTGATGAGACAGACCAAAGGCGTGGTTTTTAAGTTACCCTTGACTTTCTATGACACCCTCAACTTTCTCCCTGCAACATCTAAAACTAGAAGGTGCCACATAGCTTCAGCATGCTGTTTATAATGAACCTAATGCCAGGTTACATTTACTACAGGCTTTTCAATCTCACACACTGAATTAAAAATTAACAGCAATTTGCCTAAATATTATAGCTTAGGACACAGGACATATAAATACCGAGTGCTTGAGTTTGAATAAAATTTGTATCTTTATATGGCTTTAACTCTTCGTAACATGCTCATAAACACCAATTCATTAAAGTTTTAATATTTCAAAGGGGCCGGAGAATATGCCCCCAAATCATTTGATACAAAAGCTCTGTTTTTAATTGAAGGTAAACGTAGAAGAAGTTAGAACATACATCTCATGAAAACATAGTTTAAAAAGGAAAACAAATGATACTCTGATTTAAATATCAAATGAGGCACATGATTTTTTTGAAATGAATGCAATGCTCTCTTTGGGGGCATCTGAGTGAGGAGGATTGCAGATGCTCATACACTGGCAAATAACCAGGCCTCCCTCTGCTTCAGCTCTCGTTCTCAGAAGAGCCAAGCATCCCACACTTAAAGCAGAAAGGTGACACTTCTGTGGCCCATGAGGTAGAACTAATACGCTCAATGCAAATGAAAAAGTGGAAAAAATATTTCAGTATAATGTATGCAGCAGCATCTGTGACTCGGGATGACATACAAAAGGTTGCACTATTGATTTTTCAGTAAGAGTAGAAAAGAAATGGGGCAGACTATAGCAACCGCTGCAAATGAACACACAGTTATGATGAAAGGAAAATGAAGTAAGTGTGTTCTGTCAGCACTCTGAGGCCAGAGGCTGGGGTCAGTTTCCTCATGCGCATCCAGAGCTATAGTACACGAAGATGCTAATTCTATCTATCCTCTATAAACTCCAGCCATTACTGATCCCTTCAAGCACCATCCTGGAGTGAGCGTTTTTTTGTTTTGTTTTGTTTTGTTTTGTTTGAACAGGTATTGCTGTTGCCTTTCAACCAAGCAATTCACGCTATGCTACCTAGCAATCCTTCAGCGACCTCCCCTGTCTTGAGGGTCCAACGCACCCTTTCGGTTCTCTCCACGCAAAGCAGAGCCTGTTACTCAACTCAACCAGGAACTTTAAATAAGGGCTTTAGAATTAGTCATTGTTGTGACTTAATCAGGCCCTCAAAAAGGCACAGGCTGTCCTGTGGGTTTCTAACACAAATACCAACTTCCCCATTTCTTCCCAGGGACACTGTTGTGAGGCAAAGCTCAGGAACGGCTTTGGTGGCCAGATGGGATTCAGGTGGTACAGCGCTGAGGGTTGCGGGTGTTTCCAGAGTTTTCCATCTTATCTTTTTTTTTATCATTATTGATGTGGTGACCCAAATACCAGCACATCTCCACAAACCGTTAGCAGACTCAGTTCGGGTTCTCGTCTATTGCTGGCACTTAAGATTCTTAGTTTCATTTCAACATTTGGTTAAGGAAATACTGACTGGCTGGGCTTTTAAGTGTGGCTTCCCAAATGGCCCTTGTTGAAGGACTTGTTCTCTTTCTAGAACGGTCAGTCTCAGGGACTCAGCCCCAGAGCCAAAGACCTAAGTCCTCAACCGTGAGAGAAAAGGGGGAGATCCATACCCGATGGGTCCCGCTCAGCAGAGTGGCAGACTGCTAAGGACCTTCTCAGCGCAGATTCTGTCTCCACTTGGGAGACAGGTGGAGAGGCTCCCTAAAAACTCCTGCTAGCATCCCAACAGACATTGCCAAAAGCTCGGGATCGCCAGCGATAACTTTATTGCAGCGTTTTTGTTTTGTTTTTTTGTAGTTTCTGCACTGAGTGAAACAGCCCCAAAGAACCAGCTAAACACCCCACTGGAACCCTCCGTGGGCAAAGCCCAGTCCCACGTGAACAACCACTCTTCTCACAGGTACCCCCAAGATCCCAGTGCACGTGAATCCTACAGGAAAGGAGCCTGTCAGGACAGGATGCCGGGGCTGGGGTACCTTGAAAGGGAATCTTTCTTTCCTCCCTGCGGTTAAGTCATTAAGCAAAAAAAGTGCAGGGGACGCTTCAGGGTTGACAGACCTTACAAGCACCCTGGCCTTGGGGGCAGAGCGCCCGCTGGGGTCCCCACTAGAGTCCCTACACCCCTAGAGCTGCATGCCCCCTACCACCTAGACCCCTGAGAGCAAGTGGCCCTTACATGTTCCAGCTTGTCTTTCCTCCGGAGCCAGACGCTGGCGCTGTAGTCCTGCTGCTTGACACTGCTGTAGAAGTTCGCGCCCACTCGGGTCAGGCTGGGCGAGGGCTCCTTGGGGCGGCTTTTCAACCTCATCTGCTCGAAGCCCTCGTGGGGGGAGGCCGAGAGCCACTCGTGCTGCCGGATCTCCATCCTGACATGACCAGGCGGCGGCCCGACGAGCAGCCCACTCGGGATGGGAGCAGGGCGCCGCCGGCGAGCGAGAGGCCGGACGGGCGGTGAGGATGGAGCTGAAGGAGAGAGCTGGGGGCACGCGGTGCCTATCGCCCCTGGGAATCACTGGTGCCTATCGCCCGAGGGTGCGCAGCGTGCTGGCTAGCGGCACAGGAGCGGGGGACAAGGGGAGAGGGACGGAGGGAGGGTGTCTCAGGGCAGGGGATGGGAGAAGGGATGGGGGAGGGGGCGGATTAGGTGGGAGACGGGACAAAGGGAGACCGGGAGGGAGTGGATGCCTGTTCCGGAGCGGCCGGGAGTGAGGGTGCAGAGGAGGTGGCCGCGAGGTCGCCTGCCACTGCGGTCCCGGGCGGGAGCTCCGCTCCAGGCTGCTCCGCACCAACTGTAACCCGGGCCCCGGGGCGGGCGGCGGCGGGGGTGGGGTGCAGTGGGAGGGGCCCAGCGGCCGAGCCGGAGCCCGCAGGTTGATGCAGTGGGGAGCAGCCCGAGGCGAGCGCCGAGTCTGGCCACCGCCCTCTGCGCGCGTCTCTCCCCAGCCCGCCCGCCCGCCTCGCCCTCGCCTTCGCCTGCACCGGTTCTCGCAGACCAACCACGGGGCGAGCGGCTTGGCGAAGTGAGCGCGGTCCGTGCGGTGGCTAGCAAGGCGCGGGAGGACGGCGCTCCTGGAAGCCACCACCTCCTCGCAGCGCCGCTCCGGTTCCTTCCGACTCCACCTTGTACCCTTGCTGGGAAAGTTCACTAACTTCCCACCTAGGGAGCCCAGGCATCTCACCCCAGGGGATTCGGCTCAGAGTGTCCGCAGAAAATAGCTTAGAGGGCGTGTGTTTTGCGAACCTTGCTCTTCACTTCATCTGAGGATGACGCGACGCATGCCCCTCCGTTAGCCAGCGTAGCCCTCTCCTGTCCAGCTTGTGGGACCTGTCACTCCTTAGCTCTCAGGGTCAACCTTGAAGCAGGCTCCCTGGGGGGACTTGCTACCTCTGGAGAGGCGATCCAGCACCGGTCTACACTGCGTGCTTGGACTGTTTCTAACGTGCGTGGCTGGTTACTGTGCTGTTCTCTCTGCGGCTTCTAGGCTTATGAGGGCTTTTAACACCAAGACCAGTCTGAAAATAACCAAGCTCAAGGATTACGGTGGCGCGTTGATATTGAATCTTAGATTCTTTCTCCTTCGCTCTCCCTTGTAGTCAATGGATGGAAGCATTTCTGGCTTGCTGTTTTAATCAGAAAACTGAAACTTAACTGTTGTTAAGGCTTCCGAGGTCTGGGTTTAAAAGCCTGGAAAGTCAATATAAATTTGAGACGCACCCAGGGCAGTGGGATTGAAAAAGCTGCAGGGGGCAAACTTACGCAGCCCTTGAAGGTACTCCTACACACCCCCAACAAACACCCAGCATTCTTGCTCAGATGATGGTTTCATAGAAAGATATGCCAAGTTGGAATCCGTCAAACTTGTGAAGACAACGGTGTCCTAACTATTCAGAGTCCCCGTTTCATAAGATTGGCCCTGGGAGGGGTACACCAGAAGACAGAGCCCCGGCTTTGCAAGGCCAGGCCCTGGCTCACAGTGCCTTTCCAAATGCGATGCAAACATAATGGTTGAAATAGAAACCCGTGGGCAGTGCATGCGAGGAAGGAGCAACTGAATACAAATACACAATTTTTCAGTCTTAGCATCTAAACTACTGGGCAGGGTGACCTATGGGTCGTTGCTAAACCTCACATCTAATTCTTTAAGATAAATGTTAGGAAGCCCATTTTGCAGAGAGGGATCTGAGGCTGCGGGAGAAATCACACTTTCAAACACAAACACCTGAGCCAGGTTTTGAAAAACTGTGAAGTCCAAGTTGTAGCTTAGCCAACTGCTTACCTAGCAAGGACAGGTCTTGACTCCAATCCTTACAACAGTAGAGTGAAAATGACCTACATTCCATTGTGCAATATCTTCCATTTTATACTATCATAATCTATCATATTATTCATCATCTCTCAGTTTTCACTATTGCAGTTTTTAAGAATAAACACAGTCTAAGTGGATATAATTAGACACAATGGATACAAGTTGATTGCCTTTTTGCAAAGAAGACTTCCTCACACCTTGACATGTGATAGATTGCCAATTCAGAGTACTAATAAAGTGATGAAGTGTCTTACCACAGGGGATTGAATTTAAATAAACAGTTTCCACATTAAGCCAGTTTTTTAGTTGAATGATTTTTGGGGAATTGAACTCAGGACCTCTGGAAGAGCACTCAGTGTTCTTAACTGCTGAGCCATCTCTCCAGGCTCCAAGATGAGTGAAGGGGAAAACACTAGGAATGTTTCTATCATCTCCAATTTTTCAAGACTGCAAAAGAAGTGTGTATGTACCTATATGTGACAGTAAACTACTGAACTGAGCGTTGTCATCGACACACAGATGTTTGCTGTATTAAAAAACTATCAGGCAAAGCATTAATTTCCACTGCATCACGCTCACCCTCATTACTGTAGCACGCCAGGGGTAAGTGGACTCAGTGAGTCCAGCAAGTGCCCGAATTGTCACTCACAGCCCTTTCTTCCGTCTTTGACTCTTGTTCAAGCTTATTGTTTGTGACAGTAGGACTTTTCCGGCTGATGTTCAAAAGAACATTTTATATCAAATTGAATTGGATTCCAACTACCGGAAGGAAGAAAAAGATTTCTAAAAGATGACCAGTAATATAGGATTTCAACACTGGAAGGAATATTAGGAGCAGATTAGCATTATGGAACTCACACAACTTACTCCCAAAACGCTTATTCCTAAGCATTTTCACAGCACTTTGGTGTTTTGAATGCACTGTAAGTACTAGGCATAACTTATCCTACCATCCCATTGGCTGCTTGCAAGCTGGAACAATGAATGCATGGTCCTCTCCCCTGCTGATCGCACCTCACTGGTAATAGTCACACAATAAATCACACAGAATAGATTCATGAGTGTTACAACAACACAATCCATTTTTTACTACTTTTTCTTTGAGAGAATTCAAAATTAACAATACCCATAGTTTAGAGCCAGCTAGATGGCCCAGTATGTAAGAGCACTTGCCACCAAGCTTGACAACTTGAGTTCAGTCCCTGAACTGCACATGTTAGAAGGAGACAACACATTTATAGGACCCACCCACCATGGGGCTGACTCAACACACACACATACACCCCTACACAAACAAAATAAATAAACATTCAGTTTTTGGAGGCATCTCCTTTAATTGCTTAGTTATAAATTTCCCAGTTCCTTTAATTGCTTAGCTATAAATTTCCCAGTTTTTTACTTGGTTTCCAACAACTTCAAGTTCATAAAATAAATGGGGATGTGTTGATCAGCTTTTTGTTACTGTAAGACATACCTGAGGTGGTCAGCATTTGAAAAGAGGAAAAGGCTTATTTGGATTCGAGGTTGGAGGGCTCAGTCCATGAATTAGTTGCCTGCACTGTTGGGGCTTGTGCTGAAGCAGCATGTCACAGCAGACTGCAAGCTGCTCACCTCCCAGTGGGGAAGGAAAGCAAGGAAGAAGCAGCTGCTGAGTCTCCATACCCCCTCTAATGGCCAGAATACTTCCCACAGGCCTCTGTTTCTTGGTTCTACCACCTTCTAATGATGCCACAGGCCCAGGGTACATGTCTTTAAGCAACATGGACCTTTGGAGAAACTCTTATTTAAAAACACAGTCAAGGAATAACTGTTGCTTGTTCCAGTGATTGCGCTGGGAAGAGAAAGAGAACTACAGCACTTGGATTGTTCTTAGAACTTTAATGCACTGGAATGTTCTTTGCGTTGTTGTAGTGATAGTTGTCTTTCCCTTCAACAGTTACCCCATTTGAGTAATTGCAACTGTTTAGTGTAAAAACTGCATTCAGCCACAAACTCACATCTAAGAGTACTTTATCTTAGTTGCTATAACACGAAAGTATTCTTGCTATTAGCTACTAGCTCCATTCCACACATATGCACACACACCAGAGGTAGAAAATTAAAAGTCCAGGGCCATTAAATAACCTGCTCAAATCCTCTGTCTAATAAGTCACGGAGTGTGAGATAGAAAAGGTAGGCTCGCTAACTCTAAATAAAGATTCAGTCCCCATCATTTCAGACGAGAAAACTTAAGATGATTATTTCTTAGTGTGTATGTATACGTGTGTGTGTGAATGTGGTGTCCCAAAGTCAACACCGGCTGTCTTTCTCAGTTGCTCTTCACCAGGTCTCCTTGCTGAACCTGGAGCTCACCAGCTTGGTTAGACTTCCTGTCCAGTGAGGCTGGGATCCACTTGTCTCTGCTGCTGTCCTAGGACTGGGGTCACCGACACTTCCCCCCAAGTTTTTTATGTTGGTACTGAGCATTGAAACTGCTCCTGGTTGTGTGGGAAATACTTTACCCACTTCTTAATGATGGTGTGTTTTGTTTTTTGTGTGTATGTTTTCATTAAGTATCATTGGGTTTTTTCAAAGGCTTACCACTAAGCAATTTTTTTAAAAAACTTCAATAATTAGACGTTTCCTGACAAATCCTAATTACTGTTACACTATGCAAGTCTGTGCTGAAATACTGGCTCAAAACAAAACAAAACAAAAACAAAAACAAAAGAGTTCCCACTTGGGAGTCTGTGCTAGGCACAGTGTTGGTTGGTCTTTGAAGGCATCCTATCATTTAATTCTCAAAAATCTTGCAAGGTAAACACAACTATCGCTGCACTGCAGGCTATGTAATTTATGAATAAAAGAAGTTTATTTAGCTCTTGGTTCAGTAGGATAAACCAATCATGTTTAGGGAGAGATTTCATGTTGCACTGGCACAGACAGCAGAACTGTGTGCAAAGGATGAAACCCACAGGGTACAGTTGCTACTGAGCCTTAATCATAATAACGAACCTGTTCTATCCGTGATGGCTCTACCCTACACACAAGCCACCCTCTTCTCATTAGGCCGCCTCTCGGTATCACTGCAATGGCGGGGGGGGGACGGTCATACCTCCAATATTGAACTGGGGAGGTGCATTTCAAACCATAGCAGCATGTTACAAATGAGGCAACAAAGACTGAAAGATACAAGGGATGAACCAGCACCACGACTGTTAGATGGGCTGTGTTCCAGGTGCCTTTTCATAACCAGTATCTCTGAAAGCCCTAATGATGACCTGGAGGGAGTTGGGGGGTCATGAAAGAGCATCTCATTCCCAAGGTGAGATCTAAGGACTGTAACTTCCCATGATGATTTGGAGCTTACGATCTTATCTACACAAGAAGGACCAAGTCACACTGCACTGGAATGTTCTGAGGTTTCCCCAGCTCAGGGGACAAGGTGCCAGCTATGGAGACTCAAGTGAATTGCTCTGCTTAGTCAACCTGTCAAGTTGCTAACTTCTGATCACCAGCTTCCGATCACAGGAAATGTAACAACGTCTCACTGGGAAACAAAGAAGGTAGCTGAAAGAGTTAATTATATAGTTCAGCATACCCCAAAGCTTCTAGTAAAAAACACAACATTTTTCCAGCTTCCAGTTCTACCATCTCATGGTGTGGACAGACTAATCAGACAATTGATTAAACTGCCACTTCATTTGGTCTTTGTGACCATGGCCTGGGAGTTATGATTAAATAATTGTGAAACAGTAATTGAGTACTTCAGATTTATTTCCCCTGATACTCTAAATTTCATTTTAATTATTTGTGTTAGTCAACTTTCCATTAATATAATAAAATACATAAGAAATTGATTTAAAAGAGAAAGGGTATGTTTTGATTGAAATTTTGTAGTTGCAATCCATAATTGAAGAGCTACAGTACTTGAGTTTCATGTAGAAAGTTGAGATGGCAAGAATTTGGACTGTATGGCAGAGAGAAACAACTCACATCACTTGCCCCACAATCTCTTTTAAGGATGCACCCACAATGGCCTAAGACTCACTGGATAGACCTAACCTTCTGAAAGGTTAAACGTTTCCAATAGCACCATGCAAAAGTTTTAATACACAGGCTTTTGTGGAGTATTCAACATGCAAGCTACAATGTATCTAGAATCATCTGCATATTTAACATGGTACCCAGGATGCAGTATGCCCAACTTAACAATGAACAAGGAAATACTTGACTGGACTATGTTTCTTATGTATCTGTAGATCCTTGAAACTGATATCTACTCTTAAATGAGGTACAACTGGTCTATGCTTACTATGTGAACATATCCTGCATGGTGGGCGTTGACTATGCTCACATTCAGAGCTTGTCAAATTTCCCTTCTGTTGAGGAGCCTGTTGTTACTGAGAACAATATAGAATTAGTGTCATAAAACAGTCCAACCATCTCTGAAACATGCCATCTGCTATCTGTGCTAAAGAGGAACCTGCTGACTCCTTAGAACTTCATTCCTGACACACAGAGCAATTGTTCTTACAGTAAATCACTTAAACAAGTGTAACCCAACATGAAGTTTCTTGGTTCTTGCCCAGATCATTGTTAGTAGCTCTGTGCATGTCACAGTACATGTGAAAAGAGAAGGTAAATTCATATTTCCTGGTAACAAAATTCAGAGGACCCAGAGGTAATTATTATTTGCCTGTTTGTTCATTTTTCCACCTGTTATATTTTTAAGACTGTCTCTTGTAGCCTAGGCTAGCCTTGAACTCCTGACCATTCTGTCTTTATCTTCCAAGTACTAAGCCTGTAGGAATATGCCACTGTACCTGGCTCACAGGGCTAATTTTTATGTTTAGTGACTCAAGATTTCTTTGATCTTAGGTTTTCTGAACCAATGATTTCTTCCTCTAGTCTGATTTTGAAGTTCTGATTTTGAGAACAACATTTATTGAGAGCAACAACCTAGAATATAAAATTATTACCCTTGTGTAATGATGTTATTTTTGTGGCCTTTTTTTCTTTATGCTGCTCTGATGACATTTCTTAATACAGGCAGAAAATAAATAATAGATGAAGAATTAGTTAATCTATCATGAACCAAGACTGCCTCACAACATGTCAGACTGATGGATAGGTTCCAAGTTATATAAAGTATTAAATTGATATACAAAGTTGGAAGAGGCATATTAAATATCTGTCATTTCCCTCCTTTAATATTTCTTCTCTAATTATGTTCAAGTCAGTCCTACTTTTTTCCTAGGAGCATTCATTTTAGCAATTGGTGTGTGCCAGGCCATAGAGACACAAGATAAATTTAAAAAGAAAAAGAAAAACAAGGTTAAATGTCACCTCAGCCTGTACTGGCTGGGAATGCAGACAAACATTGTAGCATAACCCCAAGGTATCACAGATCAGCCTAGGCTGGAGGTGAGCCAGGGGAGGTATGGAAGAAATTTTTCTATGTGGAGATAAGGTTCTCTCGAAGAAAACAAGGTTTAGATAATCCTGGCTGAGAGAGTGAGAATTAGATTTTCTGTGCTAGAACTCAAAATTTCTACTTGACAAATATGTGTTCAGTTTCTAGTGAACAATGACAGTTTGGCAAATATCATGGAGAGTCAAAAATTCTGAGAAACCATGAACTGTAACTTAAGGGAACTGATGGTTTTATAAATAGACTGACTTTAATAAAGCCATGAATATCATAGCTTATGATGAAATGGTAAGGTTAATGACACAGAAAATGCATGCTAAATCAATAGTTTTCAAATGAGACAACATTTTCAACCAGTAAACATATTGTTCCCGGAATTTGGGGTGTGCATCCTGGTTTGGGAAGATGGGTACAAGTGGCTGAAAAATTAATTCATTTTAAGTGTGAAGATGGTATTTAGAGCTGTTTGAGCTGAAGTAAGAATACCTTCTCCAGAAAAGAAACAGTGATCAACAGATAGAGCTCAGGAATGTCTGTGGAATAGGAGGGATACTTGGGCCACCTTCAAAACTAAAGGGCTGAGCCTCTCCTTCACCTAGACTGGAGGTTACAATGTATCATTTCCAGTTTGAAATTGAGAAAATAAACAATGTTCCTTCAATTTCTTTGTCATAAGTGGACATGTGAGGAATATGTCATACTTAACTAAGTGATAAGAGGTTTATGCTGTTCTTTCCTTTTAATTATTACTGGTGTGCACCACTTCTTACCTGCTATCTACGAATACATCAGAATCCTAACGTGATAAGCCTTCAGCATTTTCAGGATTATTCTGAATAATGCTTTAACTTGAATTTTATTGATACAAGTTTGAACCCTTGAAAACGATTTGCTGATATCTTTGATCACCTTTCGCTGTAGTTTATATTGGGAATGGCCACCAAGTGCCTGTGTACTGAAGGCTTGCTTCCAGTTTGATGGTATTGGAAAGCAGTATGAAGGAGGAGGAGGAGGAAGAGATGACGACTAATGGGAAATTTTGAGTTATTGGGCACTACAGGCCCCCACCATCTCTCCCTCTTACTTCTGGCAAGAGGTGAATAGTTTTTCTCTGGCACATACTGCTGCCATGATACTCTGCCACAGGTCCAACTATTCTATGACTTTTCCTGGATAGTTGTTAGAAAATGCCTATTCAACCAAAATGGGGCACCAATGGCAGACCAAAGAATTGGTTCTGCTCTAGTCTAGCTTAGTGAACCAGTGACTTTTCTGGACTTACAGGATCATGGGACTCAATGGCAACTGCATCACAGAAATGTCCACCTCAACAAGGGTAATGGCTCATGATGCTTCCAGCTCTCCTGACTAGAGGGTTTCCTCTCATTCTTAGTACTCAGATAACCTTGGGGTGAGGCTTTGTGACTTCTACAAATTTCAGGAACTTCCTAAGAGTTGGAATTTTTGCTTACTTCTTGAGTCTTAATTGATTGTTTCAATCTGGAGAAAATAACTACCAAAAAGTATTTGTAAGTCCACAATATTTCAAATATTTATCAGAGTAATGGGAAGCTAACTATCAGAGCCCTGTATATTTTCATTGTTCCATTTTTGAGAGTGTCAAAGTCAATATGCACACCATGAAGGAGAGGTAGTAGAGCCATGACTTATACTTAGCAGAAATCACTGAGATTACCCTCACATGACTGGCCGGAGAGGCTATGAATTCCAGCAATAAGGAAATAGAATCCAATGGAACAGAAACAAGTTATATCCAGAAACCATCACTGAAAAGTCTGTTCCTGTTCAAGAGAGATAGGATAATTCACATCTGTCCAGAACGTAATCTTGGGTGGAAAGAACAGAGAACAGGAAACAAGCCCACAAAGACTTTAGATGCCAGTCTCAGCAGACTGACAGGAGCCTGCTAAGTAAGTGCAGGAGAAACTATTTTATCTCCTAAGTGGGTCTGGTAAACTGAATGCAATTTGTCATGAAACAATTTAGAAAAAGGTATTGCAACAAGCCAATTGAAGTTGCAGAGGATTATTGACTCCATTTGTGATTTTATTATAGGGAATAAAATGCTGAAGGAATCCATACGAAGTCTTGTTCTGATTTTCTCTTTTGTGCCTCTGCACAAAAAGAAGAAGAGATGAAACCTGTCTGGAAACATCAGTTTCTGCACATTTCCTGCCATGGACAGAAACCACAGACTCTACTGAGGAGGAAGCTGGGTCTTAATGCGAAGCCACGTCCTACATTAAGAGCTTTGCTTAAGCTCTCAATTTGTCCTCACCACCATCTTCTGCCCTTGCCATTCACATTTTGAGATGACATCGAGAGGTTAAAGTCAAGGACACAACACAGGGAAGTGACAGAGAGTGAAACTGAACCCAGGACTGATTTTGAATCCAGGTTCTTAAATCACACGTTACTGCAATCCATTCATTAAATTAATGAGCACTGGCTGTGCACCAGGCCCCTGCGAAGGCACTCAGTGTACTAGTTCTTGCTTGTGAAAGACATGTTTTCTCATATTTGATCTAGTCAAATCACTCTTTAAGTTTTTGGTGATTTTTAAATTAATTTTTCTACCGTATATTTTGAAGATATTTTTTAACTCTCCTCCAACTTCTCTCGGGTCCTTCTCCATAGCTCTACCCACCCAACTTTATGTTCTCTCTTTTTTTTTTCTCTCTCTCTCTCATAAAAAAATCAAAACAAACAACCAACTCCACCACAAGACAAAAATGCCCAAACAGAACAAACTGAAACACCTCCCCACAAGACAAAAAAAGAAGAAAGAAAGAAAAAAAATGGAATTAGTTTTGTTTTAAACAACTACTCCTGGGCATGGGGAATTGGCCGGGAGTATGGTTGATATCAGGCTGTGGCCCTCCACTGGAGAAAGCTGGTTTTCTCTTTAGCATTGGGTATAAACTGCAAATAGCTTCTTGGTTAAGGACGGGACCCCGTGTCCACTTTCCCTTCTCAAAGTGCTGGGACTGGCTTGAACCTGTGCAGGTCCTGTGTGTGCTGCCACAGTCTCTGTGAGTTCACGTGAGCACCAGTCCTGTTGGGTCATCCATCACCTCTGGCTCTTACTATCTCCCTGCCTCCTCTTCGGAACCTTGAGGGGAAGGCGTTGATGAAAATATCCTATTTAGGACTGGGTGTTCCAAAGTTTTTCACTCTCTACACATTGTCCAGTTGTGGGCTCTGGATTCATTCCCATTTACTGCAGGAATAAGCTTCCTTGAGTGAGCACTGTTCTGTGAGTACAGCTGTTATGTCATTAGGAGTCATTTTATTGCTATGTTCCTTTAACAGAGTCATTGTAGTAAATATTCCTCTAAGCCCCTTGTCTATCTAGTTTCAGGTTCTTGGCCACATTAGCAGTATGTCAGGTATGGTTTCCAAGCCCTGGAGTGTGCCTTTAACCTACCTATATCATAAAAGTGGTTGGTTAATCCCAGAATATATGCACCACTCCTTCACCAGTATGTCTTACAGGCAGGTTGCTGTTATAGGTTGCAAGTGATGTTACTGAGTTTAATTTCTCCTCCAATGGTTTCTCACAGAGGGCAATTTAATAATTATTAAATTATTCTTTAATTTTTAAAAATCCAGTACAAGAATCATACACAATTGAAACATCATCTTTCCCCCACTTTACAGTCAGAATCAGGCTTAGAAACTTGTAGTGGGAGAGGGAGGCACCTCTATGCCCCCTCACCCTTGCTAGCTGCTTCATGTGGCCCCTGCAGGTCTGATATAGGATGAGAAATTTTATAACTTGTGTTTCCCTAGAGAGCAGACTCTGAGATGAAGAGGAAGAAGGTACAAGGAATACTCTAAGGATCACACTTGGAAGGGGTAGGGCAAAGGCAGAATTTGAGCAACTCTAACACAGTTTAATTCAGAGGACCCCACCTGGGGATGTCCTTCTGAGTCGTCCTGAGCTGGGGCAAGGTGAGGATTCATTAGAATACTGCTTTGATCAGCCAATAGATGGGATGCTTCCCAAGAAAGAGCATTGGACATGGCATCCCCTCTCCAGGAGAGGCAGTCCTTAGAGAAAGCAGAAGGCCAAGTGTCATCTTACCTATTATTCCTGAAACTATGGAATAAGTTTTTCTTCTCTGGGGGCTGGTTTTGATTAAACTGAAACATCCACCAGAAAGAAGAACGCAAAGGAATTTCTTTTTCCAACAGATGATGATCGGATCCTGATGCTCTTAGGTGTGGCACACACCAAAGAATGCCGGTTTTCCCCTCCTGGCTGTTCTCCGGTTTTCTCATCAGGGTATGATCTTTCTCCTGAAGTTCTTAGTTGACACTGTCACCAAGACTGCTTATCTGTGCTCAGTATGCTTCTGTCTGGCTTCTAGGCCCATGTTTCTGCTGGGTCACTTAGCCCTCCAAGTGGGATGCTTGACAGATTACCCAAAGACACCATGTCAGAAATATCTACTGGGAGAACTTTTTGCCCATAAGGTTGGACATCTTGGTTACTATCATCCCATATGTGAGGACATTCAAGTGAGGGAAGTTTTTCTACCTCTAGGCATCCTTAGGAATATATCTGTTACTAAGTCTAGAGTCTGTCAAACTTCACAGATGACCAGTTGACTTCCCAGACTTGGTCTCTGAAAGGCCCTTTGCTTGAGGTGAGTTGCTTCAAGGAAAGTATCCTCTCCCCAGGAAAATACTTCCTATCTCAGGGAATTTTCTCTTCTCTCCCCTCTCTTCTTTTCTCTCTCTCTCTCTCTCTCTCTCTCTCTCTCTCTCTCTCTCTCTCTCTCTCTCTCTCTCTCTCTCTCTCT
>CM053759.1:16650132-16716408 GCA_028658305.1 Pachyuromys duprasi | reverse complement strand
CACCCATACAAGCCGGGGAGTAACAGACTGGCTAGATCCCAGGGGAGGACATTGTAGCCAGCCCTGAGGAGACAGGATGAGCTGGGGTTGGATGGAAGGGGAGGAGGTCCTCCCCTGTTGGTGGACTTGGAGTGGGCAGGGAGGAGATGAGGGAGGGTTGGGGAGGGTGGGAGGGAGTGGGCAGGCTGCGCATGGGATGCAAAGTACCTAACCTGTGATTGATAACAAAAAATAAAATAAAATAAAAATAAAAAAAGTAAAAAAAAGTAAATCCAAAGAGCAAATATTATCTCAAGTACTGATTAGATTCAGGTGACTGCCATCACCCAGAGCCCTAGCAGGCAACACCTTCTTTACCTGTGCTTGTCCAGCACAAAAAAGAAGAAGAGAAAATGCCCCCATGTCATAACCCAAGGACTGATCCATCTCTTCATGAAATATATTTTTATCAAGTAGCTGCTCTCTTTCAGAACTCAAAAGCATCATGGAGTGTTAAGGCATTGGACAATATTGCTTGACCACTGACTTTAAGAATTAAAATCCAGAGATCTCTCTCTGAACCTGGAACACTGATGGCAGCCAGCAAGCACCAGCGACCCTCCTGTCTTGGTCCACCTCAGTACCAGGGTTATAGGTGCATTCCCAGCTGTGGTCGGTTCTTGAGATCTGAACTCAGGTCTTATCATGCGTGGGCAGAAAACACCCTTCCTCACTGAACCTTCTCCTCAGCTGCAGGTGCTATCTTTATGTGTTATGAGCTGGCCAGGGAAAGAAAGAACCAGGAGCCTCACCTTGAATGCTCTTAGAAGGAAGGATTGTAAATTCCTTCTCTGGGCTTCAATAAAACGAAAGTACAGTCTGTTACTCGTTGGAGAAAGGGCCCGTTACATTTCAATACTTCCACAAGTGATTATAGGAAGACTTGGATTATGAATTTCTCTGCCTCTAATGTAATCAGGAAGCAGAGACCATAAGGGCATCATCATCGTACAAAGATTCCGAGCTCCTTACAAAGTGTCACCAGCACCATGCTATCCTGGCCACATGTCCCCTGTCTCTGCCTGCACCACCGCCTTTCTCTGAGATGGATATGCACTGGCAGAGTGCTAGCATGCTCTGTCTCACTCTGTCCCTAGTGGGCTCTTAGTCAAGAAACTAGAGAAAACAATTGTCTCAAAGAGCTAACAAGCCAAAACTGTGGGGGAAGCTAAGTTCACTGCTGGTAGGCATGGTGGAGAGAGCAATACATCCATTTTAAGTAGCTGCAGACATGATGACTCCCTTGTACAAACAGAATACTGCAACACATCTGGCTCACAAGGTGAAATCTCCAGGAAAGGGAGGAGGAGAGCACAGGTGGAAGAGTGCATGGACTTCTGTGATGGACACGGTGTGATGTCCTACATTACACTGACAGCCAGAGTGATGGAGGGTGTGTCCATTTCTTAAGAACTGCTCATAGTATGACTGGCTATAGGTCAAAGGAAAAGGCAACAATGATAAGAAAGACCTGTGTGTGACAATCAGATGAAGTGTCTCAGAGTCCCTAAGTATCCTCTTCCCATTGGATCTTTGCTTTTATTTAGAAAACATTTCTCTTTTAATATTTAATTGTGTGTGTGTGTTTGTGATGTATCTATGAGTATGCATGACACCGCCTAGTATATACAGGTCAGAGAAAAACTTGGAACCCATTCTTGTCTTCCGCCTCTCTTTGGAATCTAGAGACTGAGCTCAGGCCATCGGGATTGCATCCTCAGATCACCAGCATCCTTACCCCTTGAGCCATTTCACTGAGCCCTAGAAATCATTTCTTTTTATTTGCCCTGACTTGTCTTCTCACCCCAACTTGTCACCCTTCTGATGTAGCAATCTAAACTCTATGGGCAGGCTACCTGGAGGGAAGGAGATGAAATTATTTTAAGAGCCTCAACAAAACATGTATGATGGAAATATTTCTAAAGGGATTCCCTGCTACATTATGTTATAGCCATCCCAAGTGCCTCTAGGGATACAAATGACACTAAGGAATTATGATCATTTACCCAAAGAGGCTCCACAAGGCATTTAATCCTGCAACTTGCCAGGAAAGCACAGAGCATGTGTGATACAGGCAAAGAGAAGTCAGCTTTAAGTGGTAGCACTTACTTTCAGGGTCAGTATTACTGTTATGGTCTGCTTGGGCAGGAAACATACATAAAAAATTTAGTACTCGCTATGATGACATCATAGAAACTCATTTATCCTGGTTGAATGTGATACCTTACCAAGCCAGGACTCAATCATAAGGGATATTAGGGGTCTAAAGTCAAGTGCTACTTTTAGATTCGTGCTCACTCCGTGTGGTGTGTGGTACCCAGAACACTGCCACAGCTAGATATGTATGACGTTCAGACTTTGTGTTTGGTGACTTCTGGTTGATATCAGCACCAGCAATGAAGGGATAACATGGAAAATCAGTCAACACTCCAGTCAGGACTTCACTCCCGCCCCCATTCCTGAGAGCCAATTGTTAAAATTATTAAAACAGTTTCTGGGAAGTATATATACATGGGAGAAGAATTAAAATGGGGGGGTGATTTTTTCTATGATGTAGCAATTCTATTTTAGCAAAATATTAGATCATAGTACAAGGTAGGGTACTTACCCAGCATGTCCAATACCTTAGGTTCCTTCTGCAGCATGGTAGGCTGGGAAGGCAGGTCTTATTCTGCACAAACTTCAGTAAATAGTGCTTATGTAGCTTTAGTTGCTCCTGATGAGAACGGGCAGTGCAGACTTTCTCTGTGATTCTCTCTTTTGGCTGAAGGCATTAGAGAACTACAGCGCTTGCCTTGCCTGTCACCATGAGGAAGCAAAAGTATCTGCTGCAGCCATGTGCTTCCCGAGCGCTGACACTGAGTACCACCTCTTGGGGTACCAGCATTGTGTGCCATTTCCCATGACCTTGCATCACCCCTATTACCTATGAGTTTCGTAGCATTTTCTTTGCAAATGAACTCAGAATCCAGACATGCTATTTCTCTCCTTTTTATCCATCACCTTAGTAACCTGCGCTGAACTCCATTTGTCTTCTTGCAAAACAATTTGAAGGCATTTGGAAATGATCAAGACAAAAATATCAGAAAACAGACCAATCAAATTTACCAGGGTTGCAAGGGTTACATAGCAATATACAATTGTATTTGGCCTCTGAGGGTTAACAAATTGCCCTTCCAGGGAGGGGTAGGAAAGGTTCCACAGGTGAGGATTTGGGGACCCTGGGGATACCAGCAAGCATATTCATTGTACAAGGATATAGCTATCAGTAAGGAAAGCCTGATCGCGCACATACATCTGACCAGAGCGCAGAAAGCCACTCTTTTCTCTGTAAATCCCACTGGTACCAAGTGCAAGCAGTAGGTCTTGGCAGATGGCTCCCAAGGCTCTTATCATTCGTCATTTAGTGAGTAGTTTGACACTTGTTTTTACATGCAAGAACAAAGGGGTTTGGGTTGGGTTTTTTTTTTCTTTCTAAGTTTGCAAACTGTGCCTTTGAAATCCAAGGCCAGAGAAATGGCTGTCACATTTTCTTCTCTTATGTTTAAAACCTTTATTTTCTCATTTGTCTCCTTGTGTAGGATACTTAGCATATGTCATCCTGTATGAACTCGTGCATACATATTGTATTGTATGTGCTCCGAGGAAGGTGCTATGTTTTATTTATGTTTTAACCCTAGTCATTCTAGCATAAGATCTTATTGGTTGTCCATAAACAGTGGTAATTCAACTTTTTACCTTTGTGGGAAAAATTTTGTCCATATCTTATTGTTTATATCTATAATAAATAAACACAAATGTATATTATTGTGCACAGCTTCTCATACCCGATAAGCATGAAATCAAAATATTAGTCAGTTCTGAAAAATGTCCTATATTATCAAATCTTCAGCCAATATTTAATCCTTTATGTAAACATAAACACATTCATACCAATAATGTTTAAATTTGTTATATATATATAGTGCTGTTTGTGTCTGTTTATTTATGTTTGTGGTGCTGGAGTTAAGTATATCACTGAGTGGAACACTCCAAAGAATTGTTTTAAAATATATGACTTTATGGCTCATTATCAGTAAGCATTTGATTGGCATACCTATTTGATATAGCTATATGCACACAGCTGTGTAAATATGTCTCAATGTAAAGAATTTAGGAATCTCTGCCCTGGAGTGATATCTGTGAATGTTTGGAACTCCAGAAAATCAAATCATCCTTCTCTAGATCTATGACTGAAAATATTTTCAAAAAGCAGAAATTACTTATTATTTTGTTCATTAAATCTACCAAGCTCCTAGAACTCTGCTTGATTCTCAGTAGATGTTCACCTCTTACCAATCCCCTAATGGCCTAAGATTATTCTCATGTTTGCGTTCTGTATTTAAGTTCTCAGGACACCCTGATACTCAACTGCACTATAGCTCCTTCACTCCCACCTGCACACACACTTGTTGGTAACCATGGAGGGTGCCAGTGTAGGGGCTGAGGGGGGTGGGGCTATGGGCTCTGGAGTTAGCACATCTTGTTTTGAATCCTTGCCTCTCACTAATTGGATCTATTTTCAACAAGCCAGTGACCTGTCTGAACCTCAGGGCTGGAGAAATGAACGAAAGAAAGAAGGTAAGCAAATTCCTCTTAGGGATGCTGACATGAGTTGTCGCGGGGTACTGAGGCTTCGAATTCCATTTTCTTGCAGCCAGAAACAACAGAAAAGGAACTTTGTCTAAAACAACAACATAGACAGCAAGGACTAACACCCTGAGCTGACCTCTGACCTCCACTGTGTGTTTGTGCACGTGCACATAAGCACACAGATGCACACAACCACAATGTACACACATCATATATACACATACACATCAAGATTTTCAAAACTGACAAAAGTGAATGAATAAATTCAAAACCTTAGACAAAGGTGAGAATGTTCACCTTAACATCCCCTTCACAATTCATTCACTTTGCAGACTGAATGCGGGTAGGTGAAAACACTCCAGTGAAATCAGGACTTCCCAATTTTATTTTGGAAAGGAGCACTCCGGACTAATCTGGACACTCAGAGATTAGCTGCAGTTGTTCATTTAGTTAATCCTCTTGATCATGAGAAAGCAATTCTGCCATTTCCTTTGGGAGACTGAGTGGGGACATTTGTTAATCAAAATCTTCTTTGCATGTTCCTGCTGCCTAAGCCCATTTCTGCAGGCTGACCTGATTTGAATGACAGGAATCTGCTGGTGCCTTGAATGGACCCACTAATCTGGAACTCACTTATCTCGGAGAAAATGGAAACCCCAATGCCAAGTGCATATTCGGAATGAAGCTGGTCTCCTGGGAACATTGTAGATACTTTATTACTATGTGTTCAATTTAAAACTCATTTTTCATTTGACACTTGAATCTTTATTCTCAGGGCTTCTTATGGCTTCTACAATTTTCATGCAAAATATGATTCAGGAACATTGATTGAATACTCGATCGGTCAAGTCATTGAGACAGGCTTTGGGGGGAAAAGAAAATTCAGAAATAGAAAGTTAAATGAGACATGGTTCCTGCCTGAAGGAACTTAAAATTTACCAGGAGGGGACATAATATATAATACTATTAATTTGATGACTGAATTCGTTTACTTGATTAAACATACTTTAACCAAGAGACTTTTTAAACATTGAAGAGGAAGTGTCTTAAGGATAAAAACTGGAAAAAAGGAGATTCCTTATTTTATCATTTCTACATTTTGTTCAGTAATGTTTTAATTTTATGATATAAAATGAAAATGTGTCTCAATTTAATTTTTTTCTGATCTCTAAATTGTAGGTATCATGCCTTGTATGAGAATTTGTCCTGCAGGACAAGGAAACAAAAAGTTGAGATTAATAGCAACACAATTGTATGAATGGAAGAAGCAGAACCTTACCCTGAACGCTCCACAAAGACTAATTAACTGATTAGGAAGACTTCAGTAGTTGTGGAAAGGTTGGACTGTGGCAGGTCCAGAGACTAATGAAAAATTATCTTGTGCTTTCTTGGCCTCCTTTAAACAATCATTTATAAATCGTTTCTGTGTATGGTTAACATTCTTGTAGCAATTTTGGTAAAGCCTTTGGAATGTCTATACAGAGCTCCTACCTTCTACTAAAATAAAAGCTAAAGGTGTCATCAGGCATCACCTGAGTCCTATAGTGAAGATTCCCCCACATTGCTTTATGGCACACACCTTCATAATGTACCCACTAATATACCTTAAAAGTGTCTTCTTTGTTTTGCCACTAAAAGATAAAAGTGTTAACATGTTGAACATGGAGGTTGGAGTAACCTGAATCCGTGTTCCCATTCTATGGCCACTCATATTTGGCTCCAAAATAAATGATCTCTTATCCACTACAAAGTGAAAGCTGTGCTTTTTACATGTCAAATAGAATTTACAATAATAGTGCCCTTCATATGATGCTATACATTATAGACATACATATACACAGACATACAACAAAAAAATGGATACGTATGTCACAGTAGGCTTGGAGGACACTAAAGCTTTGTCTCTCACTTTCCATTTCTCTAGTAACAGCAGAAAGGTAAAATTCAGCTTTCCTACCCTTTGAGTCCTGGTTGAACGAATGGAATACCTCTGCCCTTGGGTAGAGACATGACATTGTGACCTGCTCCACGTTCGAACGTTCTATACTACTGTCTTCTCCCAGTTGGCTTGTCAACAACCTGGCTTAAAAAAACACCCTCTCAGGAAGGATGCTTCATCTAAAGTCGTGTTAAAGACAAGGGCACAATAACTCTCCCCTTAGTAAGCCCACTCTCAGCACAGTCACTCATGGGGCTGTCATTATGTGGTTCTTCTGGTAAGCCTGCAGGTTTTCTGAATTACTTTAAAAAGTCAAATGATTTTTTTTTCTTTTGAATATCTTTTTTCTTTCTTTTGGCTATTGGTCAAAATCTGGTTATCTTTTCCTGCAGTATCCTCCAACTTAGCATGGACCTGCTGGTCTAGATGCTTGATGAACTTTATGCCTGAAAAGTACAGCTTTCCTTCTTCCTTTCCTCTCTAGCCCTCCCCTCAATGGCTGCCAAAATTTCACAACTTGCTGCTTTGTTGTTTTATGTCAGATTCCAACTAAATTGTCTTCAAATGTCCTACTGAGTCAGATTTTTAAAAACATTTTATTAAAAACACTAAGAACCCAAAGAGGGGACCCCCAAATTTTATAGTGGCGTATAGATGGGCATTTTGTATAAATACACAGGCTCATTTCACATACCTACATGTATTCGTCATTAACTCTAGAATGTCCAAGGAAAGGTTATGGGTGCTTTCCTTTTCTGTCTCCTGGACATTATATTAGAGAGACCATGACCAGCTATCTAGCTATCTCTTTCTACTTTTATTAATGCCTAGTGCTATTGACACCTTAGTCTGTGAACCTACCACTTCAGTTTCTCTGTGTTACAAAAGAAAACAAGAAACCGGAATTGGTGAGAGAAAATGGATTTTTCTTTTTCAAATTTTGCTAAGCAAAAGGTAGCAAATATATGTGAGGGAATTAATTTCCTTTCTACCATGCCTGTGCTGGTAGTCATCTTACAATTTTGAATTTATAGAGAACCATGAGGCTAAGGTGAAAGTATGGGTATATTTAGTTCTAATCCTTTCCTAGGGAAGGGACCATTGGTTTCCTCCCTTGACTATGTTCTCTGTGACAGACACAGAGAATTTTTTTTTAAGTCCCAATCATGGTTCACAAGGGTCATGCAAATAAGTTAATGCATGGTTTTTACTACATTTATAGAAGATAGGATTTCTTATGAGACTCCCAGAAATTTCCAGATTTTTATCTAGGAAAAAAAAGGCTATCTATGCTTAGGCCTTAAGCTCATTCACTGATATTTTAACATTCTTATTTAAAACATAGCTGTGTAAAAAGAATATTGTTATTATTATATTAATTCACACTTTAAGTTGTTAATTAGGCCAGTGTTCTCGGTTCTCAGCCGGCCAAAGGCTAGACCAGACTCTGGAATGAGGCGCTTCCCCTTCTGTGCCCCTTCGTTTTTGTCGTCTATCTCTCCTGCCTCAGTTGAAGCAATTACGATAAAGAGTAAAGAGCAGATGACCAGAGCCACCACCCTGGGTTGAAACAAGGCCTCCATTGCTCATTGCTTCCTCCTCTCTGGAAGGGGTAGAGGTCCCCAGTACCCTTCCTGGATATATTCTGCAGTAATAGAATGGCCAAAAAGATCTTTTCTGACAACAATGGCCAGTCAGTTGATTAAGTATAAAAGAGAAAAAAAAATGAACTAGAGATGCAACCCTCTGTTGGTAGAGTGACTGTCTAAAATGTACAATGCCCTGGGTTTGATTGTTAGCACCACACAAACCAGACCTGGTGAGGCATGCTTGCAATTCTGGTAGAGGGAAAGTACAGACTGGAAGATCAGGATGTCAGGGCCATCCTCAGCTACATCACAGTTTAAGGTCAGCTTTGGACACAGGAGGAAAAAAGAAAGAAAAGAAAAAAGTTGAGAAAATTTCGACCTCCCTTTTTTACTGGAAAGTTGAGAATATATTTTTGTGGTCATCAGATGATAGTAGAGAAACTGGGCCCCCCTCTTGGCGCTCTTGGTCTCACACTGATGAAAGAATTCAAGAACAGACTCAAACGAAAGCTTGAGAACAAATTTGTTAGAGAATAAAAGAGAAAAACCTCAGATCAGGCAAGCTACAAGTCTCAGCAGCTGCCCAGAGGAGAACAACAGGGACAAAATGGGAAAAGAGCTAGACCACGTTAGTTAAACTGGTGTGGAGCCAGCCATTTGGCAGGCAGTAGCATACAAGAATAGGGACATTAGAGAAAGAGTGAAACACAAAGCATTCGGAACATGTGCTTAGAACAGAGCAAGAAGGGCCTGGTCATGGTGGTACACACCTTTAATCACAGCACTCAGGGATGCAGAGGCAGGCAGATCTCTGAGTTCAAAGCCAGCCTGTTCTACAGAGTGAGTTCCAGGAAAGCCAAAGCTACACAGAAAAAAATCCTGTCTAAAAACAACAACAAAAAGAACAAAGCAAGAAGGAGGAAAAGGAGAAGTTCCTCTCTTCTAAGTAACTCTGGAAAGCAGCAGCGAATTTACAGAGTGTCCGGGCTGAGCTCTGTAAGCTACTGAGCTAGAGGTGGGAATCCAGGGAAGGAAACGTTCAGTAGTTGATTACATTTGTCCACCCATCTCTTTATCGTGACTTTAGACAAGCCTGCCTTCCTAGGGGTTGTCCCTTCTTTCTGAGAGAAGGTCCCTTGGCTAAGTGATTGACAGGCCTAACTGGAATGTTAAGTCTCTACTCAAACCAAAGATTATAGGCTCTTGACCACAAGAACTTTTTCTTTAATGGGCCTTTATTGCTACTCTGAGAGCTTGACCTATGTTCCTAGAAAGCCTTTGGAAATCTATTCCACTCCCCCTGCCCCAGCCTTTGCTAAATGAAGACATCCTCATATTCCAGCTCCAGATATTATTCTTGCCTATAGATTCCATTGCCTATTAATCTCTAACCTCCTATATGTAGGTGCCTCCATGGCACAATTACATCAAGACTGGGTGCAGATACACCCTATATATAAAATCAGGTATTTTTCCAAGGGTCCATTGAGGACAGTCTTTACAGCTATTGATTTAGCATTCACGAGCATCCTTCCAATTAGCACTATTTTCTTTATCTCTCAGGTCTACAGAATGAGGTGAAGAGATCCAAAGTAGCCTGCCTAAGGAAAGCTAATTAACATGTACAAGAATTAGTGCATCACTTTGAGGCTGAGCTGTGTTGTGTCTAGAAGAACCAAGGACAGATTGACCCCTTGCATAAAATCTTCAGAGTTGGGGATGGTTTGCTGACCCAGGGAACAATTGAAGAGTTCTTATATTTAAAAAAAAAATCCTTTTTTTCTTTTTTTTAATTTATTTTTTAATAATTACACTTTATTCACTTTGTATCCCCCCATAAGCTCCTTCCTCCTCCCCTCCCAATCCCATCTTCCCTCCCCCTTCTCCATGCATGCCCCTCCCCAAGTCCACTTATAGGGGAGGTCTTCCTCTCCTTCTGTCTGATCCTAGTTTATCAGCTCTCATCAGGAGTGGTTGCATTGTCTTCCTCTGTGGCCTGGTAAGGCTGCTTCCCCATCTGGGTGAGGTGCTCAAAGAGCAGGCCAATGTCAGAGGCAGTCCCTCTTCCCATTACTATGGAACCCACTTGGATACTGAACTGCCATGGGCTACATCTGTGCAGGGGTTCTAGGTTTTCTCCTTGTATGATACTTGATTGGATTATCAGACTCAGGAAAGACCTCTGTGCTCAGATTTTTTGGTTGTGTTGCTCTCCTTGTGGAGCTCCTGTCCTCTGCCTATCTTACTATTTCCCACATCTTTGGTGAGGTTCCATGAACTCTGCCCAACAGTTGGCCATAAGTCTCAGCATCTGCTTTGGTATTCCGCAGGGAAGAGCCTTTCAGAGGTCTTCTGTAACAGGCTCCTAACTTGTTTCTTGTTTTCCTTTTTCTGATGTCCATCTGCTTTGCCTTTCTGGTTGGGGATTGAGCATTTTAGCCAGAGTCCTCCCTCTTGATTAGTTTCTTTAGGTGTACAGATTTTAGTAGGTTCATCCTATATTATATGTCTGTATGAGTGAATATATACTGTGTGTGTCTTTCTGCTTCTGGGATAGCTCACTCAGGATAATACTTTCCAGTTCCCACCATTTACCTGAAAATTTCATGATATCCTTGTTTTTTATTGCTGAGTAATATTCCATTGTGTAGACATACCGCAATTTCTGTATCCATTCCTCAATTGAGGGGCATCTGGGTTGTTTCCAACTTCTGGCTATTACAAATAAAGCTGCTACAAACATGGTTGAGCAAATGTCCTTATTGTTTACTTGAGCCTCTTTTGGATATATGCCAGGAGTGGTATAGCTGGATCTTGAGGAAGAACAACAATCAATAAATGGGACCTCATGAAACTGAAAAGCTTCTGTAAAGCAAAGGACACTGTCATCAAAACAAAACGACTGCCTACAGCTTGGGAAAGAATCTTCACCAACCCTATATCTGACAGAGGGCTAATATCCAGTATATATAAAGAACTACAGAAGTTGAAAAGCAACAAATCAAGTAATCCAATTAAAAAATGAGGTACAGAGCTAAACAGAGAACTCTTGATAAAGGAATATGGAATGACAGAGAAACACTTAAAGAAATACTCAATGTCATTAGCCATCAGAGAAATGCAAATCAAAACGACCCTGAGATTTCACCTCACACCCGTCAGAATGGCTAAGATCAAAAACTCAAGTGACAACACATGCTGGAGAGGTTGTGGAGAAAGGGGAACCTTCCTCCACTGCTGGTGGGAATGCAAACTTGTACAACCACTCTGGAAGTCAATCTGGCACTTTCTCAGACAATCAGGAATAGCGCTTCCTCAAGATCCAGCTCTACCACTCCTAGGCATATATCCAAAAGAGGCTCAAGTACACAAAAAATCCCTTTTATATGGAGAAGATATAAGTCTTCTCCACAGCCTAGGCCATGCTACCAGTACCATGAGAAGAGGAAGGTAAGGACAAAGAAAAGGAAGCAGGGCGAGGATTTGCAGTGCAAAGAACAACTTCACAAAATTTCAGCATTTGGATGGCTAAACCAAGTTAATTAAGTCCAGACATAACACTCTGCTTAATCTTTTCCTTCTTTGCGCCACGATTTCCCCCAAACCAAGTCTTCTGTCTTTACAACACCTCAATCCTTTACTTCCATGTGAATGAGGACCTACCCCAAATCAGATTGCTGTAAATATTGTGAATGTTGGAAAGAATATTGTCCAAAACAAAATTAGCTTGAAAATCAAGAATGCACATTAACACAGAACCTGAAGATTTTTTTTCATTAGATGGCCAATATTTCCACTTGATTTATGGAGTTTCATATGTGCTGTCCTGAAATTTAGAGAAATTAAAAAACACAGAAGCAAAAAAACACATGAAGAACCACAGAAGTCCAGTGGCAGGAGAGAGATGGGGCAATGATTTCTGCCCAGCATAAAGAAAAAGTGAAGGCCAACTCTCTGGAGACTTACTGGGCAACATGAGATTACCGGCGGGCTATACCTTAATGCCTAGTAACTTTGGTCCTCCAATAATAATAATATTAATAATAATAATAATAATAACAAAATGACTGTCAGATTCCACATGTGTAAAGGTGATTGACTCCAAGCCATTACCATCTAAATCATACTATGTTCCTTCTAGATCCCTCTTTCTACTGACCAAATCATCAAAGTACCCACACTGACTCAGGACCTGGAGAGAACAGAATTTCTGAAATATGACACATTGAAGACAGGAATAACGGAGAAAGGAAATCACACTCTGGTGTTATGAATGTGGCACACTGCTTGCCTTGTATAATATTTTTGTGTTTATTTCTGTGGAAATGAATCTGCTAGATTATAAATTAAAATGGCTAAAGGAAGCGACTTCTTTTTTTTTTCCTTATCTTGCCACCCCCTCTTGGCTGCACTGGTGGCAATAATGAGATTAGGCAGGCCTTAAATGCCATGGTGAAAGATTTGCAACTTTATCCAACCTTCTGATTATTTCTTTCATCCTACAGCAGAAGAGTGCCCGTGCCTCATTACCTACCCAGTGAAAAGCACAGAGGCATAAATAAACTTTTCATTTCTACTCTTGTCAACTTAATGTTGGAAAATGGAAATTTTACCCTGAACTGGGGAATTAATAGTCAATAATGTATATTGTAATTTGAAGAGGTACTCATGGTGCAAAAACCTCCAAAATACTTACTCTTGGAGTTTAAGTTTTAGTAAAAGTAAAATTTAATTTTTTGAGTCAAAATTTATATTTGGGGACAAAAGATGTAGCTCAATTGGTAGACTGCTACCTAGTTTGCAGCAAGTACTGGCTTCAGTCTCCAGTACTGCACAAACTGTAAACTCAGTCTGTTGGCTCACACCTATACTCCACCTATCATGTATGCACACCCTTATAAAGCTTGAAAACTAAGAAAAGTTAGGAGGTTCAGGGCACTCAGGACACTACAAACTTCTCAAGAGTACTCCCCAGGGTTGTAGGGCAGTAAGTCATTGCTGGGGCTGACCGCAGTTGTTACAGAGACTCAGCTTTCAGGAGCAGTCATGCATACTGGGGTGGGCTTTTTGATAATGCAGCTGTCTTTAAGTTACCTTGCCCCTGTAAGGACCCTCCCCGCCCCATGTTTCTGCAAATAACTCCAATAAGTGTATTGGCCCACCATGCTAAGTCATTTCCTTAGTCTACTGTTAGTGCCCTGATCTGGGAGGACATTTGCCCACATTTCTCTGAGAAAAGCCACGCAGTGATTCCCTAATGGGAAGATACATCCACATCCCTATACCCCCAGATTCATAACATGTAAAGAAAAAAGACTAAGGAAAGCTGAGGCCCTATTGGGCTTGGAAAAAGAAAATAAAACAGAAGAAGCACAGAGAAATAAAACAGTGGCATGAATGAGGTGATATCAGCAAAGTTATTGCTTAAATTCTGGATATAATTTGAAGATGGATCTTCACAGTTCCTAATGGATGGCATGCAGGCTACTAGAGGATGAAGAAATTGGCAATGAACACAGCACTTTAGGCCTGAGAAACTGAGAGTACAGCTGGCATTTCAGGTCACTCCATTCATCAATGCCATAACCAGAGAGGATACAGGACCTATGTCCCTCACATAAATACAGGATCTATGTCACTTGAGTCTGTTGCTTTGCCTTGCAGAGAAAAAAAAATGAGGAGGAATACTTGTAATTGTCTGTAGTTTCTTTCTATTTTACTTTTGATATATGCTGACAACTTCAAATTGTTCCTAGGCTCTTTTTTTCTTGCATTAGAATTTGCACAGACACCAGAATAGCCTGTGTCTATTAATCCATGGAAAATAGCATTTGTTGAAAAAATTTTGAGCCACTCTTGGGACCTGTGTGGTTTGAGACAGAGTAGTGAAGGACTGAAAGGCAGAGCTTCAACGGAATTGACTTGATAGATGTCAACGGAATTGACTTCATAGAGAGACATCGAGGTAGGGGAAGATGTAGGTGAGTACGAAGGTTTTCACAACTGGGTGTTTTACAAGTTGTTGCTGCCTTAGATCCTTATCGATGACTTCCAGGAAGTGAGGACCAGTGGTATGACAGGGAAAGGTTTTCCCTAAATGATGTCAGAAGGCCTCAAAGTTCCAGAGTGTTCATCAGGAGTAAGTGTGAGGCTGAGTCACAGAATGTGATAGGAGTAATGGAAGGGAGCAAGGGGGTCTCTGATCCCTCAGTGGATATTTTTAAGTGTCTACTGTACACCTGACATTTTGTATATTCTGGTGACATGGTGATGCATAGAGCCAAAAAACTCTTTCTATAATTAAGAATACTATACAGAGCGAAAGAAAGACAGTAGACAAGTGACTAAGTACATCATGTCACAGAGAAATTGGAACTTCAAAGAGCTATAAAGCAGAAGAGTAAACAGTGGGGTGAGTAGGTCTTAGAGGTGATGTTCCAGTGCACAGAGAGCTGTCAGGAAAGGCTAAGCTAATAAAATGATATTTGATCAGAGACTCAAAGGAAGTTAGGGACAAATGTGAAGCTCATTGACATAAAGAGTTCTATCAGAGAACAGTGTGACCAAAGACCAAAGTGTAACTGTTTACTGTGTGGGAAAAAGAGCAAGAAGGCTAGCATGGATGGACCAGGGCAAGGGAGAGAATGTAGCCAAGCCAAGCCCTTCGTAGGTGGAGTCCAAGGATGTAGAAGGGACCGAATCAAATGTGGTCTTTAAATCTACCAAAAACCAACACAGAGAAACCCTGTCACGATAAACCAAAAAATATATTTACATATATATTTCAATCTACCAAAAGACTTTAGTATTTTTTTGTTTTTGAAGGAGAGAAGAGACCATTAGAATTCTTGACAGAACAAGTAGATAATTTGATTGGGGACTTACCGGACTTTCTCACAGCTGTGTGGATAAGAACACCAAACACGGTGTGGCAGTGAGTGAGAGGAAGGCTGGGAAGGACATTTGTGGAATGCTCCAGGGATGGTGGCTTAGAGCAAAGTGAGATCAGGGAGGCGGTGTTAGGATTCAAGTTGTGATTTGAAGATAGATTCACAAGACTTGCTGTGTGAATGTCTGTAAATTCGTAAAGAGAAATTAAAAGGAACTTGTGGGTTTTGACCTGAACAACTAAAGAAATGATATTGTTGTGCACTTTGGGGAGACAACACAGAGAAAGGGAGCTTTGGATGAAGAACCAGTGAGTTTCACCCTGAGTATGTCTAGCTTCAGAAGTTTGTTACATTCTAAACTATAAACATTAAATAGGTGACTGTATAATATATGTTATAATTTACTATATAACATATATTCTATGTATGATAATGTATATTCACCTAACTAACATTATATACAAATAAATAATAATATATATAAATGTTATATATATATATAAAGTCTGGAATTCAATAACTAAAATATAAGTATAAACCAAAGAGTGGCATTTTAGTACCACATGGGTGGCTAGGATCATCCAGTGAGGAGCCATAATTATGGATAGATGTATCATACAACCACTCCCAAAGAAGTAAGGAATACTGGGAGACTCATGCCTGTGCACGCTCATTTACAGAAAGAGAGAGAATTGGCCATGGTGCAGGACAAGAGATAGTAGAGTCTGATGCTTTAGGAGCCATGTGAAGCACAGTGGTGGGATTTGAAGAACAGTGCTATCAGCTGTGGCTTATGGTCAGACAGATGAGTCAGAATCAGAAGACTAATTATTAACCACTAGGTTTAGTAACATGGAAATCATTTTTTTTTTTTTTACTTTGACAAAGGGTGCTTCACTCTGAATGAAAGAAAGCCTAACTGGAGCGTATTAAGAAAATGAGACCATGGAAGATGCTCCAGTTTCAATGTGAATTATATGAAAGTCCTTTGTTCCTATGGTAACAAAAAGAAACACATTGGACAATGATAATCATACTTTTCTTTGGGCCTAGCAAAGAACTTTCAAGGCAAAGATGCTATGATGAATTGAATTCCCAAAAGAAATTATCATGCAAAAGAGACCAGAGAGTCTTGTAGCTCCCACACCTGGTCTAGGCAAACAGGAGAGCAGGTCTACATGAAAAAGGAACTTGGCAGAAATTAGGAAAGGCCAGGCAGTCCTTAAACTGAATGCCTTCAAAACCAGCACATTCCTAATTTCATTTATCGGCTTGAGATGCAGCTCTGGTCCCTTCTGAACCACAGCTTCTGTGTGCTGACTCCCAGGAATTCATTCCAAGACTGAGCCTCAGTGATGCTGATCTTATATTAATCATGGCTGACTTTTCAGTTCTCACTAGCCAATATCCATTGTCTCAGTAAACCGGGTTCCACTGCCTCAGAGTCTATTGTATCTTTCATTTTAAACTATTATTATTATTAAACTTTAAAAACTAAAATACAGTTTCTACATTTTCCCTTTTCTTCCTCCCATCTCCTTCCCTCTCTGTCTCTCTCTCAAGTCAATGGCCTCTTTTTATTATTATTGTTATTTTATATATACACACATATACATATGTATATATACAAGCTGCTGAGTCCATTTAGTGTGGCTTTTGTATATTTGATGATTTCAGAGCTAATCACTTGTATTAGATGACCAAGAGACTAATTCCTCTCTCAGAAGTCATTAGTTGCCCATAAATCTTTGTTTAGGAGTGGGATTTCCTCCTTCTGAATCAGTATGTCTATTGAGATTATCTTTATCTGAGCCTTGTTTAGGCAGCTGTATTTTTGAAGTATCATAGGTAAAATTCGCCTGTCATATCTAGAAGAAATAATTTCACTGCAAACTTCCTAGTACTATGGATATTATTATTGTTATTTTATAATTTATTCACGTTGTATCCCAGTTGTAGCCCCCTCCTTTGTCTTCTTCCTGCCCCTCCCTCTCTCTTCCTCCCTTATCTCTCTCTCTTAGTCCAGTGATAGAGGAAGTCCACCTCCCCGACTGTCTGACCCTAGCCTATTAGGTTCCATCAGGACTGTCTGGATCCTCTTCCTCTGTGGGCTGGCTAGGTCTCCCCACCATGAAGAAGTGATGAAGGAGCAGGCAACTGAGTTCATGTCAGAGACTGTCTCTTCTTCCCTTACTAGGGAACCCACATAGGGACTGGGCTGTCTATGGGATACATCTGGGCAGGGGGTCTATGTCTTCTGGCTCTTATATTATCTTTCCATCTCCTCTTCCATGTTTTTCCCTGAGCCTTAGGTGCAGGAGCTGTATGGTAGATATGAACGGATAATGAAAATGTGATACACACAAAAATGAAAATTGTAGACACAATGGAAGACCTAAAGAGACAACTGCACAGGATCTCTCTCATCTGTGATTCCAAGCTCCAAACCTTCAGATGTGAGCATAAAACAAAGAGGAATCACTGAAACCAGGAAAGTATAAAGGGGGCATGTGTGGGGAGATGAGAAGGTAACAGCAGGTTACAAATTATAAGAAGAAGGAAGTGAGAAAAGCAGCAAGGGAGGCATTAATTGTAGAGGGGAGGGAAATCAGTATAGAGGGAGAGGGAAAGAGGAGAGGCAGATAACGCTAAGGACATTTGATAAAGCCTCAAAGAATATTATTAGTCTATATTTACCTAACATTGTGTGTGTGTGTGCGTGTGCGTGTGCGTGCGTGTGTGTGTGCTATGCTCTTCAGTCCAATAATGTTCCTTTCGAGAACTGTGGACTATCAACAAAAATCACGGTGCCAGGCTTGGGAAACATTCTTTTGAGTTGTTGGTCAGTGTAATCCAACTTATTCCCAAAATAACGTAGGCTATTGCTGCTGCCCTTGGTTCCCTCTCAGAGGCCGACAGCAAGTCCCTACTGGTTAACACACTGAACAATTTGAACACTTGAAAAATTCTGGCCGGATCTAACCTGAAAGCCTGCTTCCTGCAGTCTAGCTTCCGTAGTACCAGAGAGCACTGTGTAAGCTGCCAAGGGAAGGACACAGTCAGTAGTCCTTTCCTTCTGTGGTGTGCAACAATGATGAACATGGCAGGATAGCCCCAAAGGTGCAATAGAGGCACCCATGTCTTTGGGATAACCAACAGCTATCTAACTAGACTTAAAGCCCACTCAACAGAAAGGAAATTGTGCCTGGTACCAGAAACCCAACCAACTACCCGGTGCTAGTGAAGCCATGCAGTTTGGGAAAGAATCTGTTATCATCACTGTATTAGACCACTTTAATTCCTAGCTGCATCATAAAACTTATCCATATACCCACAGATAACTGTAGCTCTCACTCCTCATCAAAGAAGTTTCTCTTTACAACAGTCTGAGACCATCACAGAAAACCACAATTGGACCCAGTCCAGAGATCAATGGTTTGTGCAGAGTACAGCTCCAACTTCCAGATTCTTGACTTAAATATATAACACAAGTAGCCATGATAGAGTGAATTTTTCTCCCCTCCAAAACTTTATGAGCCAGGTTTCCAATATATAAGCCTCTCTCAACATTTCTATTTTCCACGTTCTCACAGAAAAGCCCATTAAACTCTGAACACTGAATGGCTTTTCTAGCCCAATGTTCCAAACACTTGGACCACCTGTTCAGGAGATGGCACCTCCCGTAGGGGGCTTGGATCTTCCCCATCAATCTTTAATCAAGGAAATTCCCCACATACATAATTACAGGCCAATTGGATGGAAGCAATTTCTTAACTGGGATTTCCCTCTTCCCAGGTGACCCTAGTTCATGGCAAATTGACAAAAACTAATCAGCACAAGGCCCAAAAAGAAAGACAAGGGAGAGAAGAAATAATCAAGAAAAGGAGAAAGAAAGAAAAGAAGGAATGAAAGATAGTGACAGAAGACTGGAAAGGAAACAATTGGTTCACCCTACCTAGCTCACCTCCTTTACTGGGTAGCTTTATGTCAGCTTGACACAAGCTAGAGTTATCTGAAAGGAGGAAACCTCAATTGAGAAAATGCTTCCATAAAAACCAGCTGTAGGACATTTTCTTAATTAGGGATTGATGGTAGAGGGCCCAGCTCATAGTGAGTGGTTCCATTCCTGGACTGGTGGTCCTGGGTTCTATAAGAGGGAAGGCTGAGCAAGCCAAGGTTGCAAGCCAGTAAGCAGCACCCCTCCATGGCCTCTGCATCAGCTCCTGCCTCCAGGTTCCAGCCGTGTTTGAGTTCCTGCCCTCACTGCTTTTGATAATGAAGTGTTATACGGAACTGTGAATGAAATAAATATTTCCCTCTCCAATTTGCTTTTTGGTCATGCTATTTTATCACAACAATAGGAACCCTGACCAAGACACCTTCTATCATTTGTTAATACTACTTTGTAAAAACTGTTATCTACATTTTTTATACTTCTTTCTCCCTTCCCACCCCAGTCCCTTCCAACACCCCAACACCAGGTAGGAGAGAAAGGGGGTTAGTGGGGAGATGGGGCAGATTTCTCTTTAGCTACTTCCTGCTGGTTAGGGTCTCCAGGCTACTTAAGGGCAAGTCCAGTGTTCGTTTCAGGATATCTCCAACTTCTCATCCAACTGCATCAACAGCAACCAAGGGCAGCAGGGGGAAGAGCAGCAGCCTTCTTTTTTCTCACAGCTCTCTTCTCTTTCTGAGCCCTAGCATTTACTCCCTCTCTAGAGTCCTCAGATTTAAACCATCTAAAGCTGGCAAAGGGCCCACAACAATCCTTCCATAAATTTTGTAGAGAAAGTTGCAGTACAAAAGGAGAGGTGATGTGCAGGGCACTCTAGAATTGACTCCAGAGGTGATTGATTTTTTTTTTAATGCCAGAAGTTGCCAATCTTTTCCAGCTTGCCTGGTAACACAATTAAAAAGGCAGGAGTAACATGTGAGAAACAGAAATAACCAAGACGGCTTCAGTTTAGTTAAATTCACATCACATACATAGCTCAAAGTAATTCTTACATAAATTGAATAGGTACTATTTCAGTAAATCCCCCCAAAGCATAAGGAGCTTATACTTGGGAATGAATAAAAAGACAAAAGATGGTAAAGTTGAGCCTTGTTATATTTGTGAGTATTAAACGTTAACAAATCAAAAATACAATTACAAGAAAGTATATGTTGAAATGAATTTTTAAAAAAGTAACATTCAACTACATGCTATTCACAAAGATGTATTTTATATCTGAAAGTATAGCCAGATGAAACTAAAGGACTGTTGTCTCTAATCATAAGAAACCCAGGTGATCATATTGACACCAGAAAGTGGAGCAAGAGGGAAAGAAAACATTTCAGAACAATAAAAACAACAGATCATCAGGATTGCACAGCAATTCTTGCTGGCCATGTTTCTAAGAAGAGAGCTCAAAGTATGTGCAAAACCAGACCAAACTGACACTTGCTGTGTTTGTTCTCCTCAGCTGTTTAGTCTCAAAAGAAAGAATTTAACTGAGAGTAAGAGACGGGTGAAGCAGAGGTGTATTGGCAGTTCAGTGTCCAAGTGGGTTCCGTAGTAATGGGGACAGGGACTGCCTCTGACATGAACTGATTGGCCTGCTCTTTGATCACTTCCCCCTGAGAGGGGGAGCAGCCTTACCAGGACAAAGAGGAAGACAATGCAGCCACCCCTGATGAGACCTGATAGACTAGGATCAAAAGGAAGGGGAGGAGGACCTCCTCTATCAGTGGACTTGGGGAGGGACATGGGTGGAGAAGGGAGAGGGAAGGTGGACTTTCAAGGGGAAGAGGGAGGGAGCTACAGGGGGGATACAAAGTGAAAAATTGTAACTAATAAAAATTAAAATTAAAAGGAAAAAAAGAAAGCAAAGGAAAGGGAGAGATGTGAGCAGGCTGGCCAGGGAAGAAGGGTGTTGGGTGCTGCATTATGGACTTTGAAGACTTTTTATGAATATTTATGAAGTGCGTAATATATTCAATTAGAGTAAGCTAGCCTCATTTCCTTCTCTACATCATGGTGTCCCTCATAGGGCATGCTTTCCTCAGGACAAAATGAACTCAAACCACATACAAATTGCACACTAATGGAACTGTGGTGTTCTGAGAATGCAGACCTTTGTAGTGTGTGTGTGTGTGTGTGTGTGTGTGTGGCAAGCAGGAAAGTGCCATGGTTCTTGGGTTTCTGGGGAATATCCAAACTGTGACTTCAGGAATGTTTAACCACAAAGGGGAATTCTGATCAGTAGGAGAGACAGCTCCCAAGACATAGGTGCAGTTTTCCCCGGTTTAAACCATATCTAACTCCTTGCAAACCCAACCTCAAAACTAGACAAGGCCAGATGGAGATTAATAGATGCTGTTCTTGTTATGGTGACAGAGTAAGTAACAGGGGAAAAGGGGTTTATTGTGGCTCACAGTTTGGAGGTTCAGTCCATTATGGCAGGTGAAGGAACGGCAGCTGTAGTAGCTAGCCTAGCTTTTATGGCAGCAGTGTGGCACAGCTGGTCATATTGTGTCTACAGACAGGAAGCAGAGAGAGAGAGAGATGAGTGCTGGCATGTTGCTCACTTCCACCCTCTTTCTTTTTAACTTAGTAAGGAACCACAGCCCATGGGATGGTGTGTTCACACGGAGGCTGTGATCACTCTGTGTGCATCACCCAGAGGTGTGTCTCCTAGGTAACAGCAAATCCAGTCAAGTTGAAAACAAAGATGAATAACCAAAGATAATATTAAATTTCACACCACCAAGCAAGTAGGAAAAAGAAAAGAAGGAAGGAAGGAAGAAAAAAAAAGAAAAGAAAGAGAAGAAATCTATAATAATATTGACAGGAAGAAAAGCAGATTTTAACAGCAAATATGAATCATGAACTGAATGACATCTGCACAAAATACCTAACACCTGTAAAGTGACCGGTATTTTCAAGTGTACAAAGGGCATTAACTCTGTCTGGTACTTCCTGGAACTTGCTTATGCGTGAACACTGTTCACTTTATTCACCAAGCCGTGAATAAAAAAAAAATTCCAGATCATAAAACCAAATCTGAAATTGGAGTTTGAAATTTTAAAATTTGAAGTTTGAAATCTCAGAGCATAGTCTCAGACCAGAAGAAGTCTAAACTAAAAACTGGTAACAAAAAGATAGATAGGGAAAATTTAAATGTCAGGAGATTAGGATACTCTTCTCCCTGAGCCGTGCGCCAAGGAAAGTTAAGGGAATAGAGAACTGTTTTTAGGGGAATGATAGTAAAAGTTCCAATGAAAACGATGAACTTTATGGGATGGAGCTGAGGAAATCCTTAGAAATTTATAACTACAAATGTTCATAGCAGGGAAGAACAAAGCTTCACAATCAGTCATCTAAGCTTTCATGGTAAGGAGCCACGGGGAAAAGCAAGACTAACACAAAGTCTGTAAGAAAAGCAATAAAGATAAGAGTAGAAATTGGGAAACAGAAAGCAGGTTAAAAACAGAAGATTAACAACACTGGAATTTAATTCTTTAAAAGGCTTAATACAATTTGGAAAAAAAAAAAAAAAACCTCTCCACACAATGGATCGAGGAAACTTACATATTGTGATTGCCATGTCAGCGGGGTAGGAAAATGGGTTGGTGGATAAAGTGAAGAGTGTTCAAGCATAAGCAAGTTGTTTAGCACATGCTCCAGGAAGTACCAGACAGAGTTTGGAGACAGTCCTGAGGGTGGAGACAGGTGGCTCACTGGGCATTAACTGGTCTGCCAGTGTAGTCAATGTGGCAAATTTCTAGTGCAGAGATCCTGTCTCAAAGGAACACCATGCAGATTAGTAGAGGGAAGCAACCACATGCTCTCTTGGCCTCTGCATGCACACAGGCTATCTATGAATCTATGAGCCCAGACACTCACCATCCCCCATCTTTTTCCCTCCCTCTCCACACACTTAGAAAATTACAATATGTCTCCAACTTTACAACCCAGGCTGTTCTTAAATGCAAAATCTTCTTGCCTCGGTCTCCTGAGTGCAAGGATTACAGGCATGCCCAGCTACTGGGTCACTTTTGTATGATTTTAAAACTTCTAAGTCAAAATATTGTAATGGGACAGTCTATGTCAGGAAGGAAAAATTACATCAATGAAGATAATATGACAACCACAACTATAACAACAGACAAACAAAAATGGTGGAGTAAGACTATTCAAAGACACAACAAAACACTGCAGGGGAAAAATGGCTTGAAATGTCAGAAAAGAGAGTCCCTACTTTTCTTGGTGACGAGACTTGAGGCTTCCTATCTATGAGATATGGAGTCAGAGCCATACACGTGGGTAGTGAATGACTGCAAGGCAAGTGTGGAACAGTGTAATGGGACACAGTCCTTGCGAAGCAGAGATATGGAGAGTTTCTACCCAACTCAGGCTCATGTTCACAGCTCTTCTCTGTTGTGTGTGTTAAAAAGCATGAACAGGATCTGAAGCTGCCGCTGTCACAGAATCCCTTAAAGGGGAACATAGCTGGAGGACATTATACAGCTATAAGATTTGCACTAACAGAGAGTGCCGTTGACATAACGGTTGTCAGGTAGGTTATAGTGACAAACAAAGGTTATGAAGGTCTGATTTTCAGGGCATGCATCAGAATTATTCAGTTGAGAAAGAAAATGTTTTTTTATTAAATCATATACTAGGATGAAAAGCGAACCTTAATCCTTCACACAGCAAATGCACCCACACACTTTCCATGTTTGTTAAGTGGATCCTAGGCTTAAAATACAAACAACGCCATGCAGCTTTTAGGAAAAAAGAAAAGACCTACAAGCTGTACTTAAAATATATGGGAAGGACAACATGTCTTGAACAGGAGGTAAAAAATCACTAATGAAAGAACATAATCATGGATAGTTATTTATCTAAGGGCAACATTAGTCATGTGTGATGAACCAAGTTTATAACCTCAGCTCCCGGGAGTTAGATGTCAGATCAAGAGTTCAAGATCATACTTAACTGCATAGCAAGCTTGAGACCAGCATTTGCTACATAAGACCCTGCTTTAAAAGAAAAAAAAGTGCACAGACAAATGGCACCATTAAGTAAGTGTACTGAAATTAGAGCCTGGGAGAAAAAAATTGCAATACCTAGATCTGATAAGGGACTTTTATTCATAAGATATTTGATCTATCTATCCATCCATCCATCTATCATATATATGTCAGACATAATGGTTGTCAGGTATCTATCTGATATCTATCAGATACATAGATGGGTGGGTAGATAGATAGATAGATAGATAGATAGATAGATAGATAGATAGATAGATAGATGACAGGAATGTTATGTAGTATAATTAAAATATGGTTCCCAAAGTTTTTACCTAGGGGTCATAACCCCTATGTAATACCTGCCCTTGGTGTGGGCAGGCTCTGAGAATTTGATGCTTGTTACTCTTATGATGATATGATTATAACTTTGACATATGGCAAAGTTGAGAAGACTTTTAGATATTAGTTAAGGTCAATAATTGAATCATTGTTAGTAATAATTCCCATAATAAAAAGCTTGAAAATCCTGGTGCAGCTGCGACTCTAATATATTCTATTATGAAAAGAAGCCAAATCTAACATATTTGATACTGGATAATTTCTAATGTATGAAAGTCAGTAGTACAAATCTACAGCAAGAGCAGTCAGAGCCATGGCTACTGCTATGGGGGAAAAGAGATTGCAAAGGAGCACAAGAGAATCATGGAGAGTGTTCTTATTGGGGCCCTACAGGTAAACATTCTTGATAAATCTTTGCCTCCATGTTAAATTGTTCTTTTAAAAATGCTTAAGCATGGTTCTAGGTTATCTCCATGCATGGTACTTGGTTGGAGTATCAGTATCAGGAATAACCCCTGTGCTCATATTTTTTGGTTCTGTTGCTCTCCTTATGGAACTCCTGTCCTCTCCCTATCTTACTATTTCCCACTTCTTTCATAAGATTCCCTGCACTCTGCTCAGTGGTTAGCCATAAGTCTCAGCATCTGCTTTGATATTCTGCAGGCAGAGCCTTTCAGAGGCCCTCTGTGGCAGGCTCCTAACTTGTTCCCTGTTTTCTCTTTCTCCTGATGTCCATCCTCTTTGCCTTTATGGATGGGGATCAAGCATTTTAGCCAGAGTCCTCCCTCTTGATTAGTTTCTTTAGGTGTACAGATTTTAGTAGGTTTATCCTATATTATATGTCTATATGAGTGAGTATATACCGTGTGAGTCTTTCTGCTTCTGGGATAACAAATGTAGCCCATGGCAGTTCAGTGTCCAAGTGGATTCCATAGTAATAAGAACAGGGACTGCCTCTGACAGGAACTGATTGGCCTGTTCTTTGATCACCTCACCCTGAGGGGGCGGGGGCAGCCTTACCAGGCCACAGAGGAAGACAGTGCAGCCAGTCCTGATAAGACCTAATAGACTAGGATCAGAAGTAAGGAAAAGAAGACCTCCCCTATCAGTGGACTTTAGGAGGGGCATGCATGGAGAAGGGAGAGGAAGGGAGGGTTTGGGAGGGGAGGAGGGAGGGAGCTACAGGGGGGATACAAAGTGAATAAAGTATAATTAATAAAAAATTTAAAATAAAATAAAATCACGCTTAAGCATTAGGCAATAATGGCTTACAGTTAATGAATATCGATATTTTCAACATTTTTAAGGAAGAAGCAAGAAAGTAGCTGGGCCCTGTCCTAGGGTCTAATGAGGAATTTTTTGAAGCATACATATGGAGGAACTTATTTGTACGCAGACACAATGCTCCAGTAGGGAGCAGGAAATCAATAGCGGAGCTGAGACAAAGAAGGTTAGTTGGAATAACGTTCTTGAGTAGGTGAGGTAAAGGGGAGCTAGCGCCTGAATGAGTATGGTGGATTTACATAGAGCACAGAGAGGCTGGGATTATAGCGCAGACGCTGGCTCAAAATAGCAGAGACAGCAGATTTAGAATCCATAGTCACAGCTTCCAGCAGTCAATGTTTAATAAAAGGATAAAATAATTCTTGTCTTGTTTTTTTTCCCCTCACAAGCTTGCAATGAGCTTATTCATTAAGCCAGACTGGTGAGATGCTTGAGCTTGTAAAACAAACAAACAAACAAACATAATTATTGATAAGACTCACCCTGGGATGACTCTGGGTGACTTACAAAGTCATGGGTCTGTATCTTGTACTGTTTACAGAGAAAAGAGCCTCATGGTAGGCGGATGGTTGAATCAGGTGCTCTCTATAAGATGCCTACGGCTCAAAATGAACAACAACTGAGATGCTAGCGAGGGAGTTGTGAAAGTGGCTTGTCTTGTGACAGAAGCACAATACTTGACAAAAGTACCTTCTAGAAGGGTTTATTTTGAGGAAGGTTCAAAGACACCGTCCATCATGGCAGAAAAATCATGGTGGCGGGAGCCAGACACAGCTGATCACGTCACACCCACAGTTAAGAAGCAGGGAGCAATGGACACTTGTGCTCACCTTACTTTCTCTTTTTCTGCCACTCGAGACCCTAGCCCATGGATGGAACCAAATTTAGAGTGGATCTTCCCGTCACAGTTTACCTAGTCTAGATGACCTCTCACAGACATACCCAGCAATTTCTCTCTTCCACGATTCAAGATCTTGTCAGGCGGCAATGTTAACCATGATATGCATTGCAGGCAGGCATCCCTGTACACAGGGCTAGGTTTCAGGTTGAGTATTTTTACGGAAAACAGCAGGCTTTAGAGCTGCGTATTCATGGTCGTGGTTGCCATTTAGAGTAAGAGTGGTTGGTCGAAAGTTTTGTTTCTTCAACCACAGTATAAATAAGTGAATAATATAAGTCTAAGTAAGCATATTTAATTAACAACCCCCTGCTTTTGTTGAAAAGATAAAGTGCTGTAATGCTTACAAAGTGCCCAGGTTAGAGTGTGGCTCTCACAGACATCCTGGTTCCTCTTAGTGTGGGCAACCATGATGCATTAGCCAGCTTTCCACTGTTCTAATAAACACCTAGAGAAAGTTTATTTTGGTTTGTGGTTTCAGAGGTTTGAGTTCATGGTTAATTGGCCCCATCCCTCTGGGCTTGTGGAAAGGCACTACCTAATGGGAGAGAGGAGAGGAGATAGCAGGGTGTATGGTCATTTCACGGTTAGGAGAGGGAGACAGGGGGGGGGAGAGAGAGAGAGAGAGAGAGAGAGAGAGAGAGAGAGAGAGAGATCCCCCTTCAAGTTTAGCCACCCAACGCCTCTCACTAGCTTTTATACCTTGAAGCTTCCATTCCCAAAAGCTTCCTCCCAATAGCATCATGTTACTGAACAAAGCTTTAATACAGGGGACTTTGAGGGACATTTTTGAGACGCAAAAACTTCCTATGAGACTTCCTATTCACAAAGAGTGAACTAGTACCATTCTATTGGTCCCGGCTAGACTTGTCACCTCTTGATTCTACATGAAGGATGGATAGGCCACCATTCTTGAACCTCTTCTATCCCAGGACTCCATGGTCTTAGGAGGCTTGGCAGGTAGACAAAGACAGGTCCACTGCTTCCTTTATTGCACATCTCTTAAGTTTTCTTCATACACTGACACAAGACTTCACCAGCTAGACTGTAGCAATTTATGATAAAAGCAGAGGATGTGATTCTCCCTGAGCAAGGAGGGACTGATTCAAACGAGCATCAGTACTTCCAAGGCCACCTTTGCACTCATCTTCAGTCCCGTGTGATTAATAATAGACAAACAGTTTATTCTTCAGTAAAAATCCACTCTGAATCTCATCCTCAGACAATCTTTCCATACACATCCAGAATTGAAGTCTGCCAAAACATTTGAAAGCTATAAATTTAGCTTGCCAGAAAGTTCCTCTCTACTCCGAGGAAGAAAGCAACTCACAAATAAATAAATGCCTTCCATCAATTTTCACTTATAAATGTAGTCATCTAAGTATCTGTCTGACATGAAGAGTTCTAGCCTTCCTGGCAAAGGCAACAGAAGGGAAGCACTATAAATGGACATCTGTCTGTACATAGGTTAATGAGTTGAAAAGAACATCAGTAGAGGAGAACTGTATTCATAATTCAGTTACTAACTTGGGATCCTATTGTCCCTAGCATTGCTTTAAACCTAAGGTCTGCAAACATTTTCTCTAAAAAGCAGATGATAAGTATCTTTGGCTGTGGGATCCTCTTAGATCCTGCTGGGTAGAAAAAGCAGGGAACGCAAAATGAAAATGTGTGGGCTCCAATAAAGCTTGTCTTCTCAGAAGGGATGGCAAGCCCCAGTCGCCATGATCTCGGCTTCCATGCACAGAGATCGAATGCTTCTGGAAGAAACTTAGAGGATGAAAAATCTGGGCGTGGGGGTGGGGGCAGGGGTGGGGGTAAGGCTAGAGCATTCTGATGGCCTGATTATGTAGCTGAAGCTTTCAATCCTGTCCTCTCCCAGAACTGGCACCCACTTTCTGAGAAGGGGACACATGTGGTCTCTAACTTCCAGTGATCCAAAAAAAAAAATCAGACAAACCACATCTCCAAAGCACTTTATGTGACTGACAGTAGCTTTAAACTCAAATTGATTTCCAAAGCCTCTGTTTCTTCCACTGCTCTATCCCAGGGACACCACAAGCCCAGGTTACTAAACAACAAAGGTGTAAAAATGATGAAAGGAACTAGGAATAGTTTAAATCTCCCATAATGAAGTTGTGTAGTGAAGGCTGTTTAATAAGACAGGATTGCCCTGTAATCCAGGCAATTGCCCACTAAGAGCACAGAATAAAATCATCTCCCAATAGGGCTATCACCGGTTTGTGCCAGTGAAAGATGACAAGGATGATACTGCTTCCGTGTCCTGAAGAAATGCCCCTACTCCCTCATCAGCAGTGTCTTCTCTCTGTCAGGGCCCCATGGCTTGCTTTCATTTTCTTTTCTCTAGGGAGAGTAGCCAACGTGTAGTCATCAGTCATTGGTCCTCCACCTCTTTCCCTGGGAGACTTCCTTCTCTGTCGCCTGACTATGGAATTTGAGCCTCACCCCCAATAACCCCAGCAGGATGAGAATTACCTCATAGGGCTGTATCATGCTGGGGTCTACTTACAGATCTGATTGAGATGGTTCAGTGAACGCCATCCCTGTTAGTTTCATTTCACAAGCTGAAGATACCAAGAGCTACCTAACAAATAACTGTTCTTCTAGAAATGGCAGACCCTGGTGAGTGAGTAGGCTTTGCTAGCTTATATGTACAAAGCCAGCTTCCTTTAGATTTTCAGATGGGTGAGCGGGAGGAGCAGGACAGCACTGAAAAGAGCGACGGCAGGTGAAAACAGAAGAGTTCTCCTCACTGATCATGCCACTCTGAATCCATTCAATCTTTTCTGTCTTGGGAAAAATGAATAGCTCTTTAAATACCAGGTTGTGTGTTCCAAAGACATATAGCCTTACCTGTCAGCTAGGAAAGAACAAAAGCAAATAACTCTGAGTGCCAGTCTTGTTTCTGCTGCTGTGATAAAGCACTCTGACCAAAAAAAAGTTTATTTCTGCTTACAGTCCCAGGTCACATTCCATCACTCTGGAGAAGTTAAGGCAGGAACCCCTTCAGTCAAAACCAGGAAGAAATGAATCCATATAAGTTCACTTGCTTTGCTTGTTTGTGCTTACTACAATTTCTTCACTCTCATACAGTTAAGGGCCCACTCCATAGGGAATGATGCCATCCACACTGGGCTGGGTCTTCTCACATCAACTAAACTTAATTAAGACACCACCCCTAAAGTCATGTGTACAGCCCAACATGATATTGATAATCTGTAATTTAGATTGTTTTCTACCTTATGCCAAGTTTATATTGAATGTTAACTATCACACCTTGGTAGCTCTGGGCTCAGTTCTTTCCAAAAAGTGTGTGCTGGAAAGCAAGACCCAGGCAGTGTTGTCATAGCATTGTAGGTACCAAGGACACTTCACAATGCCTCTAACATTTGGAAATCAGCATCGGACTTAGCCTCTCTCTAACTAAAAGGTCTTTCCTAAGAGTCTTCTTAATAACAAAGAGTGACTGGTCCCATTTCATTGGTCTCTTCTAGACTTGCCACCTCTTGAGTATACATTAAGGATGGATAGGCCGCCATTCTTGAAGCTCTTCTATCCCAGGACTGCATGGCCTTAGGAGGCTTGGAAGGCAGACAAAGACAGGGCCACTGCTTCCTTTATTGCTCATCTCAAGTTTTCTTCATACACCGACACAAAACTGCACCAACTAGAATGTTCTTTCTTGTTTGAAGGTCTTGGATAGATCATAGGGTAGTGCAAGAGTAGTAGATAATTAGAAAGGCAACATCTTAAAATGCAGATATTGTATTATACTGTAGAAAAATCGTCAGCTATCTCTCCCCCTCTGTAGAAATGTTCTCCAGGCAATTCTCCTCAATGCCTGGTCTATTGGTATGCTGCTGACTCCTCTCCTCCTGTGACCTTAGTGTCCATGCCTATGAAAGGGCAATTTTACTTCTCAGTGCCAGGCTTAGTAGTCCTGAATCTGTAAGCATTTAGTGCCTAGGTCTTCATCAGTGTACAGCAATATGCTTACTCCTAATCACTGAGCAAAGACCAAAGTTTGAGTTAAACTGTCAGACGTCACAGGTGATCCCTATAGGGTAACATAAAATACAGTGATGGTTAAGTGAGAATTGGTCTGACCTAACGTCACCTACTTCTTATGAAAGTGGAAGCCACCCAAACTAATATTTCAGTTTTTGATGGCATCTAACACAAGTGGAATTTGTAATAAGCCAAAAGATCTTTGAAGGAGCATGAAGCCAGAGACTAGTTCCCTGAACTAATTGGATGGATCACACTGGAGTTGGAGCTTAATGTGAGTGTGCCCTTAGACTGCATGGTGAGAAGCAATTTGTCTAGGATTGAACTTCACCACTCAGGATGATTAATGTGTGACCCATTTACAGGAAGGGAGCTTCCTCTCATTCTGTTTCATTTGTACTTCTAATCAAGTGTCCGACACTTGGGAGAATTACCAAGGTCCTGTAGCATTCAGAATGCTCAACCTCAACTTCTACATCTAAGACAAACAGTCCTCTTTTTAAAATACATATTTGTGTGTGGCCTGTAGACTGCATGTGTGTGGTGCCTACGCACAAGCATACATGTTCATACAGCTGTGCATGAACATGAAGAAGTTAGAAGAGGACATAATATGTCTCTGTTTTTATCTATTATCTATCATCTATCTGTTGTCTATCTATTATCTTCTATCATTGTCTATCTATCTATCTACCTATTTATTTATCTATCTATCTATCTATCTATCTACCTACCTACCTACATACATAACTACCTCCCTATCTACCTATGTATGTGAGACAGATTCACTGAACCAGAGATATGTGTTTCAACTAGGTTGAGTGGGCTCTCACTACCCACCTGTCTCCATCCCCTCCCCCCCGCCATGTTGAACTTACAGGGTACACACAGACAAACACTGCTTTTACTTGGGTTATAAGGATTTGAACTAGGGTCCTTGTATTTGCAAAGTAAGTGGTATTACCTTCTGTGCCATCTCCTCAGTCCACAAACACACCTCTTTTGATAGTAAAGGAAATATAGTTTTTTGTGACCTTGATTCCTGGGAGCTAATAACTGGAAAGCCACATTTTCTACTAACAAAAAGAGGTCTTGAAGACGAAGCTGGGATTTCCCTGTAAGTAGGCAGTGTTGTTACTAAGGAGGAAGTATTGAGGATATTTACAACTCTAGGGTAGAAATGTCTGTGGCCTTTTCGCAAGATTTACGAAACTCACTGCCTTCTGCATGACTCGAGAACACTTGTGTATAAGTCTGGTAGAGAATTTTCCATCTCTGGTGACGAACACAGCCCTTGAGGAACAGGTCATGGGAAAGTAATGCTCCATTACAGGACTCTGGGGACACCCTTTGATTGTACTGCCAGTCACAGCAGTGAGGCCCCCAGAAATGATTAATTCCACCAAGAGAGTACACAGAATAAATGAAGGCTAAAATTAATCAAAATCTGAGCAGAGTTTCAACCAGGCAGCACAAGGACTTCACAAGAAGGATGTAAATGTTATTATTGAAGTTCACATCAAACTTGGCAGAAAATTAAATCAGAATCCAGAGAATAGAATTTGTGTCTGAGAAGCCCAAAGCTCGGGGAAGGGAGGGCTTCTGAGGCCCCCAAAGCTCAGAATTGCCAGTCAGTCCATACTTCAGCATACAGCGTTTAGTAAGAAAAATCTCAAAGCTTCAAATGTGTGCTACCAGGAAGTCTTTCATTTTATTTCATCATTGGGGGATTTTGAGACAGTGTCTTGATATGTAACTGGACTGGAATTCATGATCCTCCTGTGTCAGCTTCCTGAGTACAGGAATTAAAGGCCTGTGTCATGAGGGCCTGCTAGTTTTTCCTTTGTGTGTGTGTGCACACACATGCACACCAATAATGAAGGTTAGACATGTTTTTTTTTGAGACCGGGTCTCTCACTGACCCTGGATGACACTGTCTGGTTAGATAGGCTCTCCAGTGACCTCCAGGATATTCTCCTGCCTCTGCTTTCCAAGCACTAGGAATACAGGTGCACATTGCTAGCCCAGCATCTTGGGCAGGTGCTTGCAGTGACACGGGCTCTCATGCTTCTCTGAAAAGCAATTTACAGAACTAACCATCTCCCATGTCCCCTGGTTTTTCTTTTCATTTCTTACAAACATAGAATCTTTCAAACTTACTACTGCGAAGATTGATTTTTGAGGCCCCAGACCTTCAAATTCCTGAAGAGAAATTACAGGCATTACCCAAAGTGCATGCTAATACCAATTTTAAGGGTAGGAACTAGAGTGCTTAGTCTGTCCTTGAAGCTCTGGCTTCCCCCCCACACCCCAAGATGTTTAACTCATGATTGTGAAGTAAGGAGCTCCGTCAAAGACTTCATAAATCAGAGGAAGGCTCCTCGGGCAAGGGATGTTTTGTTATAGATAAGCTCTCAGGCTTATCAGAATAGCACAATACTGTGACACATGAAGCACAGTAAGTGCGACAGCTCCACATCCAATGTGAAAATAGTCCGAGGAGCTGGCAAACAGGCAGGCCACAATCTTAGTAAGTGGAATACTTCAGAGCTTCCCATTTCTCTTCTGCTCACCCTCCCCTCCCCACCCGAGCCTTCCACAGTACCCCCTGGCTCAGGAGAGGCTAACTACAAAGAAGTCCTGCCCCTGCCCTGGCACCAGGCTGCATCAGGAAGTTCCCTGCCTTCCTGGCTGCTCCCAATCAATGACCAAGTGGTTCTAGAACACCTGTTACAAAGAAAAAATAGATCAGGCCTGAGGATAAGGGACACTTCCAGTGGTTGCCTTTGATTTCATTGGCTCCCCGAAGCTTTTCAATGGCACTTCCTTGTTCTCCTCTCCCTTCTACTGAAGTCAGTTCTCTTCCCTAGCCCGCATGGTCCCTGGCTGCTACACCTCACCTTCCTCTAGGCTGACATACCTAGATGTGCTTATGTATTGCGGCAGGCATACTGGAAAACATTAAGTGCAACAGCCACCTCGAATGCTCATTCACTCTAACAGGCCCAAGCACTGTAAACGTGTCCGGACAGGTCTTGCACTTCCCTACTTTCACGAGCTAGCCACCATGGCCCATTCCCTCATTTGGCCTAACTCATTGCTGACACTGATCACTATGGTCAAGCCATCAAAACACCAAAATTCAGCAATCAAGATTCATTATTTGGCTACACTGACCCACATGACCAATCAGGACTTCCCACCTCATCCTAGCACAGGCTTCCCCTTTTCCTCCCTAGAACCCACTCCTGTGAAACCAAGTGTTGTTGTGTTTGTCCGGTCCAGAAGTAGCCCTCCTGCTTGTCCCTCTTGGATAATAAAATCTGCTTTGTGCTGAGAACTTGGTGTCTGAATGTGTTCTCTGCAAACTCTGGGCCCCCTTCACTATTGATTCAGACAAAGCAAGCAACAATTATAGTAATTTAAAATATGCACTATTGATGCAAACATATGGCAGAGATTAATTTGTTACATAAATTCTAAATTCTAATTAGTCTTCTCAAAAGCACATCGCCATTTAAAATGAGAAAGAAAACATTTTATTCTTTTAAAAGTGATGGACAATTAGAAATTAACATTAGTAGCTGGAAAGATGGATCACATGGTGCTTTTACATAAGAGCTAAGTGTAGTTTCCAGAACTCAGTTCAGGTTGCCCATAACCTGTTCCAGGGCATGCAATGCCATCTTTTGGCCTCCCTGGGCAACCACACACCTGTGGTGCATATAACTGCATACATCTGGTCCATATTAACTCATGCAAGCAAACACACATACATATACACTTTAAAATAGAGACATTAAAAAATAAGAAACCAGCATTCATCACACATCATGTGTCGCTGTGCTGTGTCATAAAAGTACGTACGACAGTCTTGCCTAGTATTCCTTAACTTTGGCGATTCTCGTCGGCTTAACTTTCCAACGGAAGAAATCGAAACAAAGATTTTTGTGAATTTCCCAGAAAATTCATGCACAGCCTGCAATGCCAGGCTCACCCAGGATAAGTGTAGAAGATTTATCCTCTGTTAGTCTACAAGGTCCAGTGTCAAGCCTGGTGAATGTACAACCAACTGTAAATCTTGGCTTGTCTGTCTAATCCCAGTCTCATACTTGGCACTGCCCACTTGTGCCTGGGCCTCTGCCTCTTACAACTTATTTCAAACTGTTAAGCTTAGAAAGAAGCAGCCCATTGGGACTGCTTCCAGGAGTCTAGCTGACTGCAATAGCTAATGTGTATGTGCCTGTGAAAGGGAACATTTTCTTTCTTTGAAAAAGGGTATTAAATAATTTCCTTAATACAGATATTTTGTGTTATGATCATCTATTTCATTTTATGAGTACAAGTGCTTTGCCTACATGTATGTACGTGCACCGCAGGTGTGCTGGGTACCCTCGGAGGTCGCAGGAGGGTGTCAGATCCCCTGGAACTGGAGTTAGGGATGACCGTGGGCCGCCAAGGATGTGCTACAAATTTGACCCAGGTCATTTGCAAGAGAGAGCGCTCTTAACCACTCTCCAGGCTCAAATATACATATTTCATTTGTGAAAATTTTCTGGTGGAGCCAAGTTCCCTCAAAGGGGGTGAGGTATACTACCCAAAGAGTCTCTTCAGGAGCAAGAGGAACATCTCAGCAGCTGCCCGGCAGATGGCCATGCTCATGTATGTCTGCACTTCTAGGATGAGAGAAAACACTCCAAAGAACACAGAAAAATTAGAGTTCAGATTATATATCTCTGGCCACACAGTGGGAACCTGATTTTGATGTTCAGCCTCAATGTGAAAAGCCAGGTACTCTGCCACACACAGAGAGTTACAGCTTTGGGGAGGTAGAGGCAGGCAGATCCCACGCCTGTCTTCCCTAGTTGATCGCTCTCAGGTCATGGTGAAAGAATTTCTCTCCAAACAACAAGACGGTTTGCTATACTAATGAGAACATTTAGCCAAGCAGGAGCAGGGCCAGTGCTCCAGGAGGCAAAAGAATCTCTCTGAGTTCAAGGTCAGTCTTGTGTATAGAGAGAGTTCTAGGACAGCCAAGGCTACACAGAGAAACCCTGTCTTGAAAAACCAGTGATGATGATGATAATAATATAAATAAATAAATAAATAAATAAATAGTTTGTGGTATGGGGCTGGGGCTTTCAATGCGGTGAATCAGATAGCAGCAGAGAGCAGGATTCACACTCCAATGGCATGGGAAAACACTGTAGGGACCTGCCTTCATATTTTGCTGGGAGCCAAGGCCAGCTAGTGGAAATTTACTGACAGCTGCAACAAGGTCATGGGTGAGAGATTTATGTTCCAGGAACTTATGAGACATCTGTTTTCAGGCTAGACATTTTGAGATATCTTAGCTGACATTCTTGTAGTATCTCTTTTAGTAAACGTTCTTGCGGTATTTTGCATCATAAACCACCCTACTATCTTTTGTATCATAAACTAATTTGTTAATAAATTTTTCCTCCCTGCCTTCTCCTTATAAAGTTGTGTGATAGATTTCTAATTAACAGAGTTAGATCAGATTATAGACTGGCTCTCGTTCCTTGTGTCTCTTGTTCCCACCCATTCATTTCGCCCCTCCTTAGGAACACATTGACCCCCAGCTGGATCGGGGCAACATTTCAGTGGGCCACACTTCAGTCAGACAAGGCTCTGAGAGCAAGTCTCCAATTCCAGCATCCCTAGAGAACCTCAGAGATACCAAGGCTACAGAGACACATGGGCTCTGTTTTCCTCTCTGTTGCAGAGCACTATTCGGGACCTGTTACATCGGGAGGGATCTAAGAAGCTCACTTTTCAACCCAGCACAGCTGTGCCAGCAGGTCACCCAGCAGGTCTTCTCCTTCTTCCCTGTTGTCTGTTATCTGACTTCCACGCCTGCCTGTAAGCCTCGTGTTTTTGTCCGTATAGTGCTCAGGCGGATTTTAGGACTGTTGTTCATGATTTTCCACCCAGTTTACTGAAGACATTTCATCACATTACATTCTTCAGCTGCGTTTCATGCACTACTCCTCTCATTCCTATGCATTTCCTTCTTTCTCATGTCCTTATTCCTTTCTTTTACTTCTTAATTATCACCTTCCATAACTTTTTTTTTTTGGCCTGTAAAATTCACACATCCTAGAAGTGTCTCCTCAGCTTTCCCTTCCTTGTTCCTTTACTCACCTCAAAATTTGTCTTTTCAAGTTGATATAATACTTAGTCCTCATTCCTGCCCACCCTATCTTTACTTTCTTTATTTAAAACATATTTTAATTATGAGTAAATGCATATGTGCCTGTGTAGGAGTATGTGCGCATGAGTGCAGGTGCCTATGAAGGCCAGAAGAGGGCGACAGATCCCCTGGAGCTGGAGTTATAGGTGATGGTGAGCTGCACAGTATGGGTGCTAGCATCTGAACGTACTTCTTCTAAAATAGCAGTATGTGCTCTTCTCCCCCGAGCTGCTGTTACAATCCTACCCTATCTTTTCAAAATCAATCTTATATTTAATTCTTATCCTTACCTGCCCTACTTCTCTCTCACTCGTAATCTCATTAGCTAATATTTGAGTATCCCTCACATTATCCTTGGTTATTTATCCTCCAACAAATACTGAAGCTCAAGGGCCACGGTTATTAGCTGGCTACTGTGGCAGTTGCATAGTGGTGATCTCAAACAGCTGTTGCTGTATCCCAGTTTATATCCTACTAAGGTGAAGATAGCATAGAGCTTATAGAAAGTTGCACAGAGCTTTTGGTCTGAGGAACTACATATTCACACCTCCAAGTCCCCCATGAATATGGGAGATACTTCCATTGAAAAAACATAGCTGACAAAAATAAATTAATAAACCAAGCAAAGCAGTAATACCAGATGTGAGAATCCCAGTGCAATAGTGTAAGAAACATGAAATTATTAACGCTACTACAAGGGAATCTAGTGGGAGTGAGTTAGATAAAAATCCTACAGACCACAAAACATTTTCTCCTGAACAGGGTCTGAGTAAATATTTATTTGAAACTGAATAACTTCGAATCAAGAGCTGAAGACAATGAGGCTGAAGAGGTGGGTGTCTGGAGGCAGAAGAAATGGACCAGAGGCCTTTGCTGACTCACCCACCATCCTCAGCAAGCAGCCAAAGGGATTCTGTGGAAGCACGAGCTGGCTCTCCCCAACTGCTCTGTTCACAGTCCAAAGACAACGGATTGCAGTTGCCCTTGAGTCTGTCCACCACACCGTCATATTCCCTACAGTCTAAGTCACACCTCTCCTCCCTCCTCCTCTATGGCTGTGGAAGTCCAGGACAGGATGTTCGCATGATTTCATTTTGAACGCTGTTGTGGATCCCAAAGGCACTGCAACAGCTGGAGGTAGGGGAAATAAAATGACAGACACAGGACAGGTCTGTTTAACAGATCTCTCCTGCAGCCATTGGAGGCTGCACCCTTTGGTTGCCAGAACAGACCAGAGATCAACAGCAGGAATTTATTTTATCTAATTATTTTTCTTTTGCAGCTTATACTCTATTGGTGAAATCTCATAAATTCTACTTAATTAGGATAAATAGACTTTTAAAATGATAAATACACTTTATTGACTATTTTTGAAAAATTAATTTTCATTTTCTCTCATATTAACTAGCCTCAGGGAAACATTATGTTGACTAACAAAGTCATTGGGAGAAGTTAAAATGAAAATAAAACCTTTTACATTTATCCTCATGTTTATGAACATCAGCATATTTCATTTCTTCCAGAAGTTTGCATTCCTCTTTGATGACATTTTCTATTAAACATGAAGAACTTTAGCTTCTTTTTTCAATTTGAAAAAAATTGAAAAAACTTCAGCTGGGTGCAATGGCACACACCTATAACCCCAGCACTTTGGAAAGACTGAGGCAGGAAGATCTCAAGTTCAAGACCTGTCTGGCTAGACACAATGAGATCAAGACCAACCTAGGATATGTAATGAGAGCTTATCTCAAAATAAAGCATAAATGAAGGACTGGGGCCATAACTCAGTGGTAGAGCCATGCTTGTTCAGAATATGTAAGGACCAGAAAATAACAACAGACAAAAAAGCCCTACAAAATACAGATTATTCATAAGCTCTGCGTTCTCCTCCATTTTTCTATTATTAACTTCTTGCATTAGCATAATGCATATGTTAAGTTAGAAAAGCAATGCTGACACATATTAATGACTAAAGTTTAGACTTTGCATTAGAGTTCACCCTTAAATGTTGTACAACTTTGTGGATGTTGACAAATGCAAAATATCACAGCACAGTGCAGAGTAAATTTTACCGTTCTTTAAAAGAAAAACAAACATGTTGTAACCATTCATTCTTTTCTCTATCCCTGAGCCTCTTGCAAACCCTGATCTCTTTAATATTATACATAATATATGTATACTATAAATAATAAATAATGTGCTGTGATTTGCTTTTTCATACAGTTAGAGTCATATGACATAGGTAATAACATGCGTCAACTTGGACTGGCCATAGGTGTCTGCTACCCAGACACCTAGTTGAGCATTACTTTGGCTATATTTGGGATTTGCTTCTGGATACAATACTGAGCTTCAGTCAAAGTGCTGAAGGCTTGGAGAGAGGAAGAAGACTGAGAAAGGCATATTTCTCTCCCACAGACTGTGTCTAAGCTAGGACATGAGCCTCCTCTCTTCAGTCTTGAATGTGGAAGCACCCCACTGGGACTCCCAAGTCTTCAGCTTGCTGACAGAAGATCATATACTTCTCAGCCCCCATAATCATATTGTTAGGTTTATTATAATAAATCTTTACACGTATACCATATGTGTTTTTCCTGGGAAATTCTGAGTAATGAATACAATATAAGGCCTGTATAGGTTGGTTTCTTTCACTGAAAGTATGTACCCTGAGTTTCTCCGTGTCTTTTTGTGGCCTTATAATCTTCCACCACTCCCTCTGTTGGAGCTCAATACTACTCCCTTTTGGTATTGAGGTCAGGGTCTTTAGCACACTAAGTGTGTGTTCTATCACTAAGTCAGGACTTGTGCTCATTTCTTCTTACCCCCAAGTCATCTTCCACCTTATGGACTTACTCATTCACCTGTGGAGGGTATCATGGTTGATTTCCATTTCCCGGTCATAAGTGAAACTGCTCCAGCAACAAGGGTGTATGATCATGTGGACACATGCATATGTTCATGTAGACATATGCTTCACCCTACAGGTAAAACCCAAGGAGCATCCACGATCAGATCCTCTGAGGACAGTATGTGTGGCTTGTAAGGAGCCATGAAACTGTCTTCCCATGTGGCCACACATCTCACCAGTAACAATCACCTTAATTTTTAAAAAAAATTTTATATAAAAATTTTTTATGGTACCTTTCGGCTGGGTAAACAAGGCAGAGAAGGGAGGTTGGTGTGGGCACGCCTTGAAGTTTATGGCCTGTGCTGCCCACTGCTGCTTCTACATTAATTGTTTGTTTGTTTGTTTGTTTGTTTATTGTGTGTGTCAGCATGACATTATGTACACATAAAAGCCAGTGGAAGCCAAATAACGGAGTTACAATTGCAGAAATTGGAGTTACAGGAAGTACAAGCCACTCTGTAGCTGCTGAGAACAAAGCCTGGGTTCTTGGCAAGAGCAGTATCCTGCTCTTTTTTTTTTAATTTTTTTTAATTTATTTATTTTTATGACAGTGTATTGTTGCTTAAATGGCAAGGAGAAGAAAAGCATGGGAGGCCAGAAAAGAAGCCATCTTTCCCCTCAGCATAGAGACTTTTCTTTCTTTCCACTCAGCTGCTTCTTCATAGCAACAGACTGAAGAAGATCATGTTGCAAAATTTGGCATCCATGGAGTTTATATTTTTCAGAATATTTAATAAAAGGCCACCAAATGTTAAAATAATTATCTATTTCCTGTATGTGTGCAAGTTTTTCCCCCATTGCTAAATTTTCTTAATTAAAAAAATTTTAATGAAAAAAAATTTTTTTATATAAAAAAAGACAAGTTTTTTCCCCTTGTCTTTAAAGATCTCTCTGCCTCCTCTCTTTTGTTTTGATCAGAACTTAGAAGTTACCCATAATGTTAGAATTAGTTTTCAGTAAAATGATGGTTGTGCACATATAGGTATGTATAACTGATTATTTTATTTTACATTTGTGGTGCTAAGGATAGAGCCAGGGTCTTAGGGATGCTGGGAAAGTATTCTAGCCTCATCTTCATCCTCTTACTCCCTTATTAGTTTATCTTATTTAGAAACAATTCTCAAAACTAGACAAGAATATTTTAAAAGCCATTATGTCAAATTTTAGGTGAATTTATATTAAACACTTAGAGTCATGCATGGTAGCAGCTGTCATCATTGACCATGTTTTTAAGTTAACTGCAAAAAGTGTACTATGGCTAGGTAATACTAAATAGTTATCATTCAAGAAAACTTTATATTTAATTGATAGAGCAAAGATACATCACAGCTACACATTATCAATTATTAATACACATTCTAGGTGAAATGAATACAAATTAGTATGGATTTTTCTGTTTCCTTGTATCCAAAAGAGAGAGATGTAAATATTAAGGTTCACTAAAGACATCAGAGTAATAACCTTGCATGAAGAAGCAAGGGGTACACTTGTTTCTGTTCCAGGAGGAAGCTATTAATACTCTTTAAACTAGAAAGTATAAATGAGTTCTCTGAGAGTTGTCAAAAAATCAGGTCGTGGGAAGCCTGTGAAGAAAGAATGTGTGGTTTTTTTTTCTTAGAAACATGACCTTTCTAGTGACTCTTTTTAGAAGGATTTTTTCCCCTCCAAAACAATGATGCATTTCAAGAGGTAAATAACTAAGTTCTGTGTGATACTTCCTGGTTTACAAAGACATTTTCACATACATGATCTCATTTAATCTTTACATAAGTCATAGGATTTGCACAGGACATCCATGTAAGTAAGTTTTCTAAATCCAACACATCCAGTTAACGGCAGGTGCCAGCATCAGAACCATATATTTCAGTGTCAAGCTCAATATAACCCAACACCCCAACACATTGCCAATGCAATGAACAAATAAGCATATCCTTCAGGTGTTGACAGGGAGGACACAGTGATTAAAACACAAACTGGATTCAGAAAAGTTGGATCATTACCATAAGTCTGGACACTGCATTGAGTTCTAGGGACATGCAGGGGCCGTGACTTAAGAAACAACAGCAGGACATAGCAGAGGAAGATGCAAGCACAATTTTATGCAAGTGCACTGTGTGAGGATCCATGGAAGAGATAAATAGAAAAGAGGGGGTGTAATGCCGAGCCAAGCATGGGAAACGATAAGCAGACAAAGTAGAGAAAAAGAAAAAAAGCAATCACACACCGAGCCAACACAACCACAACATCCACACGTAAACATTTAGCAAATGCTTCAGATGTGCCGTTTGATCCTCTGTGAGGTTAGTACTGATTTTGACCCTGTAATACACAGGAGGAAACAGACATAGAGAGAGAAATAACAAAACTGGGTCATGAGGCTTATAAGAGATGATAAAATATTTAGACTAGATTGACTGACTCCGGAATCTGCCCTCTTAGCATCTCTGGGAATTTTAAAGGGTGTGCGTGTAACGTACACTATACTGTAAACTGTCATGTGATATTTAGGCTCCCTGAGAAGCTGACCGTGGAAGCCCCTTTGCCCATTTCAGACTCTAGTCTGTTTGTTTCAAAGTGTCTGCCAAGGCTTCTTATTTGGGGGTGGCCTAGTGCCTGTAACTCTGGCAAGGAGAGAAAAGAATAGCAAAACAACCCAAGAGCAAAAATGTTGTGTCCTTGAGAACAGCTAGAAAGTGAACTCTTTCTACTATAGGTTACTATAGTTTATCTCATAATATAAAGGTGTCTACAGTGGAAAAGAGAAGCCAGAAGTTCAGCCAAGGGATATTCATCCATAGAGAGAGAGCTCAGCTGGGCTCCTGTGAGCTGTCTTAAGGGGACTTTCCCAGGGGCTTTGGAGTACCTGATTGATGATGTTTTTGTCGTCCATCTATCCATCGATCTAGCTAGCTAGCTAGCTATTATCTCTTCATTCTTTTACCTTGGCTTGCTAGGTACTTGAACTCACTCAAAATGGCAAGCAGGACTACCATAGATCAATCTCTAGACTATATAGGACAATGCTAGAGGGTCCTGCATGGAGGGTGGCTTGGGCAAATCACAGGGTAATGCAATAATACATCCATGAAGAGATGCAAAGGAACAGTTGATACCAAGCTATCAGGAAAGCAAGATAAGGGATAAGTAATCAACACTGATATATTGATGTCTTCATTCTGATAAAAATGGAGACCAAAGGTTAGAGACCAAAGTTAGAGATAAAATGTCTGTGCCAGCCTCTTGGCGAGTCCATTGCCACGATTTCAAAGTAATGGCATCTTATTGAAACATCTTTCTTGCATTAGTAACTTCAGGAAATGAAATGATAGATTGCCTGTGGCTACAGTAGTCAATTATAAGATGATGTGATCAGGAGTAAATGCTATAAGAGGCTCCCAGTTTACAAGTTTACACATCACTTTCAGAAACAAAATGTATAACACAGCAGGAAAAACAGAATAACAGATGACCACATAGCAAATCTTGTGAATTTAACTGGAAAGTCTACTAATTTGATCAACCAAAAGAAACTTGAAATTGTCATAGTTCTTGCTTTTGCCTGTTTGTTTCTGTATTGTCTATATCCAGTAAATTTGGTAGCAAAAACCTTGTATAGTTTCAAAATCATCATACTATGTAAGAGTGTAGGCAAAATAAACATTATCTAAATTATTTATGCAATGATTCACTCCTTCGGTCAATAAAAATTGATCAACTCTAAAACAAAACAACAGAAAAAGGAAAAAGAAAAAAATAATTTGAAATCTTGGATAATTGAAACAGTTTCAGTAAAGAACTCTGAGTTTGCACAGAGTGGGTTACTCCTCTCAAGTAATACCAGTTTCCATTTAAAATTGCAGAAAGAAATCCTCCCAGACTTTACTGGAAGCAGTGATACTATTTAATGTTGTGCTTTCTTTTTCACAGCTTTCAAAGAGGCTTTGCACACCCACAATTCAGCCCACAGACCTTCTGAGATGATGCTACTGATGGTTCAAGTCTTTTGAGAAGTAAAAACTAATCAATCAGGTAGAATTATGGCTGTGGTAAGGAAAAGCCTGAGCCAGACACTAGATAAATTTGAGTCTACTTCCTGGAAACAACTTGACAAATACGTGTGGCACGGGACAAGTGAGGAATTGTGGCTTCCAGCTTTAATTTTGTTTTAAGTCAAGAGAAATGATAAGTGGGAGGCAGCCAGCCATGTCTGGAACAAAGTTGAGGTTCAATAAGGAAGACTTTTTGTTTTTCCAAATTAAAGGGAGGGAGACTAGGGTGATAGAAAGCTGTGGGGACACGGAAAGAAAATGAGCGGCTCACTCAGAGGCTAGCTGATGTCTCTTGTCGTGTGAAAATTAGAAATTCCCACAGTGGATGAGCAGGATGGTTCAGTGAGTAAAGGAGCTATGGCACCCATGTGTCACACACATACCACACACACACCACACACACACACACACATACAATAAGCAGGTAAAAAGTAAAAGGTAAAAAAAAAAAAAAAAAGCAGACTAACATTTGCTTCAGCCATTTGTCCTTTTCCAGATCCAAACCTAAGAATTTACCGGAAACAACCTCCACCACTTTACTGGAAAAAAACACTTTTAAACCCTGTGTGCGATCCTCACGGTGCCTGTTTTTGTTTGTTTGATCAGAATGTAATACCAGGCACCCCCAGGGTCATGGGCTACAACATCAGTTCAAAAAGTGGCCACTGTTTTACAGGACCAAAATAAAATTTCACAAACTGGGAGCCGGGGAGCTAGCACAGTGACCAAAGTGCTTGTCTTGAAAGCATGAGGACTTGGATTTGGTCCCCCAAAACCCACATTATTTTTAAAATGCAGCCATCATGGCATGCTTGTAATCCCAGTCCTGGGGAGGCAGGGACAGGAGGCTTTCTGGTCAGTCAACATAGTCTAGTTGGCTGGTTCCAGGCCAATGAGAGACTATGTATGAGAAATAAAATAAAAACAAAACCAAAAACCATAAGCAATGCTTGAGGAACAATACTTTAGATTATCCTCTGACCTGTCCACATGCCTGTGTGTCTACACGTGCATACACTCACACAAGCGTACACACACACTCATGAGCATAGACATGCATACACACAGTCATACACACAGTCATACACATTCAAATACATACGAACACACTCACACAAGCATGCATACACATTCATAAGTACACACATGCGCATACACAGTCACACATACTCACAAGCACACACATACACACGCTCACACATAACACACACTCATGCACACTTAAACACCCACGCATGCACGCACTCGGGTGCACGCACCTATACACACACAGTATATCAGAATCTGTCTTTATCACCCTGGCTCTTGTTTCTGTACCTGAGCAGCTCTTAGTTCTTATTTATCGGCTCACTAAGCTGCTCTTGTTTCAGAGAGAAATACTATCTCCAAATTTTTGGCTATCCTTCTTTTTAAAAATCATGGCTTGCCGAATGAGAGCTGCTGAATTTGAATAAGTTCAATGTCATTTACTTCCAGGATTAACTCATCTTTCTGGGCTTGAAATACAGAACAAGCAATACCCGCCCTCATCTAAACCCTGCAGATGTATTTTTCACCCAAGACATTTCAATTTTCAACAAGACTGATTCTTCCGAATAATGATGCTGATGGGGACATGAGCATACAAAGACTTAATGAAAGCCCAATGTGACACTCCTGATTGAGTTCTGGCCATGACTGCAGGTAGTGGGGATGACAGCCCATTCCTTTCTATCCCCCACAGATTTTCAACTGGGAGCCTCTTAGTTCTTTTCTCCAAGGAGACGGAGCTCCACACTGGTGTGATTGGATGCCCTCCCATCCCCGCCAGGGCTCTTTACAACAACAGTGTGCCCAATCAGAGAACACCAGTGTTCTCTGAACTGTTGACAGCCTGGATGCTGAGGAGGGGGCCTCCCTCTTCATCCTAGAGCTGGGCAAGCTCCCTAAATAATAGATTCTATTTTAGCCAACATTCTTGGCTTACAGTAAACAAAGTCTGGTCCAAACTATTTATATGTTGTACTAGAAGATATAAACAGATATTGAATAACCAAACAGTACGAGAAATAAGATGCATTTGAATCTGAGAACTATAATCTGCAATGCAAAGGCAATCAAGAAATGGCTTTTCTTTCAATTTTTTTCTGATACCCTTTCATCCCTTTCTATTACAGACCATGTTTCTTCACACCTAGTATGAAGAAGTGGTAGAAGTGGCTACCAAGTTCTACATCCTTTACTACTGAACAGAATTAGAACTAGGTTGTGATCTAGGATCTAGTATCTTACCCTATATCTGTTTCCTGAGGGCTGCTGCCACGTAAGCATATGGCAGACCCATTTAGTCATGCAAATGGAGAGGCAATGCAAGGGTGCAAGTGCTCAGAGAACGTAGGTTTTGAAATATAATTCCACTGTACTCCCTAACTTAACCAAGCCAGAGACCCAGTGTTAGAACTTGAACTTCAATGCAGATCTGACTCTCCATTTTTTTCTACTTGGAACAGTAGCATTGAACTGAGATGAGCCTTCAGTGATTTGGCACTGATGTCAGCAATGGCCTCTCTATGTGTGTCCCTGGGGACCCCACTTCCTGACTGTGAAGAGAAGTGGGGTGGCCCGGTTGGTGAAGGCAAAGGTTATAGCTTGCTTCAAATCAATGACATGTGTATGTCCAGGGTCATTGCTAAGACCAGCAATATCCTGGGATCTGCTTTGCCATGGTAATCTGATTTGCCATAGCTCAAGAGGCAGTCTTTAGGTTGGGAATGAATGCAAGGACATGACTAGCTCCAGAGCAAATACCAAGTGTTTATCCCTCCAGGAGAAGATGCTGCTCCTCAGGGTCTGATCCATGGTTTTGATCAGGTGATGTTTTAGTTACTTTTCTGTTACAGTGATTAAATACCGCAACAAAAATCAACTTAGAAAAAGAAGGGTTTATTTTGTCTTTCAACTACAGAGAGAGTGTCTGTCATGACAGGGATGTCTACAGGAACAGAAAGCTCTATGATCACATTTCATCCACATACAAGAAGAAGTGGGAGGGAAGGAGAAGGAGAACAGAAAATAGGGTAAGGCTATACAATCTCAATGCTCACCCCCAATGACATACTTCCTCCAGGAAAGCCCTGCTTCCTAAAGGTTCTATAATCTCCCCAAAGAGTACCACCAACTGAGGACCAAATGTTCAGACACATGAGCCCATAGGGACATTTCTCATTGAAACCATCACGTGTGACGGATCCTTTAATGGCTTCTTTCTCCTTGGGGGTTGACCTCCTGGTTGTATTTGGGAGGTCAAGGATGACTGCTTTTATAAGCCTTGATGTCCTTTGAGTTCTTAATGAACTGCACACACACACACACCACTGATATAGTTTGCCATTATTTCAGAAGTTTGAGTTGAGGCAAACAAGAATCCTAAGTTGGAACAAGCAAAACTTTACTCCAACCTTGCCTCACAGACAGCTCAAGCTCTGAGAACCTCTTTTCAAACCTGCCCTCACACATTCCTATTTGAAACTCTGCCTACTATATAATAGTAAATAAACCCCATATGCTTCCAAGAGGATGGGGGGACCCAATAACAGCAATGACTTCTTGTTGAACCCTGCAAACATTTTTTTTAGGAATGTTAGGGTGGTAGGTTACTTTCATAGGATACCATAAACAAACATTCATTTAATTATTTGGAAACCCTAGCAGTCAAAAGATCTAATGTCTGGTGAGATTACTTTCTGATTTATAAGTAGACACTGCTTTGTTTCATTACATGGTGGAAATCACAGAGCAAGGTCTCATGTCCCATCTTATCAGGGTACTAATATAATCCTTAGGACTCTACCCTCAGGACCTACTCACATCCCAAGGTCTCCATCTTCTAATACCATCACACTGGGGAAACTGAAAATATAGCACAGGGATATTAGAGGAACACAAACATCTGGTTATTATAATGGGACTCTGCTACCTCTGCCCATAAATCAAAGCCTAAAGAGTTGAATGATCTGACCAGATGTGAGCAAGCAGACTCTTACCACTACACCCTTTCCACATGATAGATGGCACATTCTCAAAGTATAAGCCAAAATAAGTCTTCATTATTTTGTTGTTTGCTGCCAGGCATTCTTGTCACAGCAAGAAAAGTAATTGGATCCAAATATTGGGGTACAAGTTCACCATGCATTAGCTTTAATCTCATATTATTATTGGAGACACTAGAAACAATGATTGAATAAAAGTTGAAATTTATAACAGTATTTAGGAGTAGTTAAGTGTCATAATAGACTCAAAAGGCTTTTGCGAAGTTTTTGTTTTGCCCTTTGTTCAATATATTTGACTTCTGTACTGAACAGTAATCCATCTTAGAATCATGGATACTAAAAAGATAAGCCAATTGTTCGATGACTGTGTGGACTGATGCTTTTTTTTTTTCCTAGCTCAGTGTGAGTGCACAAAATACAGCTTCATGGAAGTCCCAGTTTTACTGTTGATGTTTGAAGGAATTCACTCAGCTTTTAAATTCTTTCTACATAGTATTTTTTTATTTGAATTTAGGAAGAGTTATACATAGATAAGTAAGAGAAGAATTTTTGACAGGATTCACTGATGTGGTGGTTTGAATAAGAATGAACTCTCCTAAGCTCACATATTCTTAGTCCCCGGGTGGTGGAGCTATTTGGGAAGGACTTGGAGGTGTGGCCTTGTTGAAGGAAGTGTGTCACCAAAGGGTTTGAAATCTCAAGGCTCACACCATTTCTTAGCTCTTTCTTTCTTGAGAGTTTTGTTTCAACATAGATGCTTACAGCTACTGCTTTGGTTGCCTTCAGCTCCATACCTGCCTACCTGCTCTTTGGCATTCTAGTCATGAACTCAAACTCTCCGGACTGCAAGCTTTTAAATTTCTTTGATAAGTTTCTTGGTTGTAGTGTTCCAGCACAGCAAGAGAAAAGTATGTGGGAGAGCTGACAGACTTTGAGTTTTACCTCTTGGTTTGTGTGTTAGCATTGTACCCTTTTGCCTTGGAATTTGCTGGAAGTTCACATTAAGCCTGACTTCCCACTGGGTGTAGGCCCACAGGAATGTCTACGTTTGTGCATCAGGGTTCCCTCCTCGAGGGAACACATGCCACAAAACAGTGTACTCCACCATCTACTATGAGGTAGAGAAAATCCATAACCTGATTTTCTAAAACAAACAGATGAGTTGGGACCTTGATCTTGTTCTGTCAAAACACACATTCCTTAGGAAATGGCAGTCTTTGGCAGTCTCTAGTTGTTCTGGAAACTCTGTGAAACATCTGGAATTGTGAGAGAACTATGGCTCTTACCACACAATCAAGTCCTGGGTGCACTGTTCTGTTAGCACAGCATCCAGGTCTAGTACAGGAACTATCCAGGCCTATCTTCCTGACTCTAATCTCTTGGTCATATGACTCAATAAAACTCACCTTCCATGGAAAACAGCAGCAGAATACATTTCACAGGGATTCAGTGGGTGTAGAACAAAGCAGTTACTTGAACGGTTGACACAGGCTGAGATAGTAAGTGCTCACTAGGTGTGACAGCCCTGTCTTAGAGAGAATCTGGGGACTTGCTTGTGGGTTGGCTTATGGGTAACAGTGGGGTCAGGAGACACTGAGGACTATGTACAAGCTCTCTGCTTTATTTTCCTGAATGCTGCCTGTGGGAAGAAATATACATTACCATTACGAGGGCTCTTCATATCTGCGGGAGCAGCAAGGAGAACAAAAGACAATGACTCCCTTGTTAGCTGGTGAGCTATGCTTTTTTTCCTGATTAGAAGCTTGTGGTGAGTTCTACCTAGCTGGTTTCTTATAGTGCTCAGGGGGACTGCAGTTTTCAAGGAACCACACTGGTGAATCAGCATTTGCAAATTTATTTTCATTACCCTTGGGTATTCAAAGAACAGATTTCCTTGAGGAAAATTCCTAGTGCTGACACTCAAAATCCTTTGAACAAAGGAGCTGAGAGTGTATGTGCCCTACTTACGTCTCCATTTAATCTCCCTTATCCTAGAATATGCTTCGAAACCTATCACACCATGTTTTACTTGCTACTTAAGTCAACTCACCCTTTGAGTTGTGATATTTCTTAGAGATGCAGGGCTTGAGCATTTTTGCCCATATCATAGTAGGTATCTTTATGCATTTCTGTCAAAATAAATGTATTCAACAAACAAGAAAGCGTTTAAATTACCATTGTTGGCAAGGAAATATATTTTTATATGTTTTTGTTTTGCTCAGGGTGAAGCAATGATAGACTCCTGAAAAAACACTTTTTCAAAAAAAAATGGAGCTAATTAGAATCGTGGCTGCTCTCTTAGTGCCAATTATAATGAGAAAAGTTTAAACTTTGTCATCCACTGAACCAAATGAAAATTCATGCTCCCACCTGCACCCTCATAGTTCAGTGCAGAAGGCAGAAGTCACTCAAAACAGAGTTAGACCAAGGAACAAGGAAAGGAGCTTGTAACACATCATCAGAAATGTTGAAAAGTCTGCTACTAACTGATCCTTCAGGAAGGTATAGAAAAGGACACAACTGTTCTATTAGAAGGGCTGTTACTTCCGAGAGCACTTCAGGAGTTCTGCTGGAAGCCTTAACCCCCTGAAGTCCAATTGGTTGAGGAAGAGTAGCCATCCAGGAACTAGGGAGCCTCATCATAAAACAGGCACTCTTTTAGTATGGTAGAAAGCATCAGATGGGCAGAAAGCATACGTTCAGAAAAACATAGAGGGGTCCAATTCAACCTTTTCTCAAGAACCTACTCCCACAATACCTAACTTATCTCTCATAGTGGTGCCAACGGTTAATCCTTTAGGGCGGAAGTGTCATGATATGTTCACCTCTTGAGGTTCCAACTTCTCAGGCCTCTGGCCCTGTGATTGCATTGCTGATGCATGGCCTTCGCAGAGAGCATTCCAACCACAGCAAATACTACGGCAGGGAATGCTGTCACTGCCTGGACTTCACAGACCAGCACAATGGGCAATAAGCTCAGATGAAAGCCCTCCCTTACTCTTGTTTTTTGCATACCATGAATACCTTAACTGAGCAAACAATTTACGCTCAGAAGTCTTGTTGCAGTAGAGTATTTATTGTTATTGCAACCTCCAGTCAACAGTTTTCTTCATTTCTCAGTACTGTGGAGTAAAGCTGGGGCCCCATACATGTCAGGTCCAAGTGCTTCTTCTACTGTGCAACCCTTGGAAGGAGTCTTGAGCATCTACAATTTATCTATTCAACATCTCTCACTAGTACTAATATGGAATGGAGGTACAACCGTGTTCTAGCTCAATGTACGTCAACTTGACACAACTGAATTATTTTAGAAGAAAAAGCTTTGAGAAAATGTTCTTACAAGATTGATCTGTGGGCAAGCCTGTGATGCATTCTTGATTGAAAATTAATGTGGTAGGGTCCAGATCACTGTTGGCAGTACCATCTTTGGCTTGTGGTTCTGGGCGTTATGAGAAAGCACAGGAGCAAAGCCAGTAAGCAACGCCCTCCCACAGTCTCTGCAGCAGTTCCTGCCTCCAGATTCTTGTCTTATTTGAATTCCTGCCCAGAATTCCCTCAGAAATGGACTGTGGTGTGGAACTATGAGCAGAATAAAACCCTTCCCTCCCCAACTTGACCATGGTGTTTTATCATATCAATCAAAACCCTAATCAAAACAAGTATTCTAGTTAAGAATACCCAGCTCAAAGTTTATGTAGCAAGTGTCTCACAGCTAGGGCTTTCCCATTGCACCATACACATATCTCTCACATAGTACTAATATTGGCATGTGCATATTTGTGATGCTCCCAAGGATTGCGTATCCTTGATTGAAGTGGTCCTTATATCACTAGAATCTGGTGTATAGCAGAGACTAAGCAAATGTCTGAGAAAAGTACAAATGAATGAATCAGTGAATGAATGATGTTTGCTAGGATCATTCACTTTTCAATGCTCTAGAAACTGAGTTTGATTGATATTAGAAAAGAAAAGGAATTGACTTACAGGAATAGGAAACGCAGACTTCATTAGTCTCATACCAATTGGATCGCTACATTGACTAGTCTTTGAACCAAGATTACCATCTCTTCACACCGATTTTATTTTAAAATCTTACTTCATGCTCTGACTATAACCATTTATTTGCCCATGTGTGGTCAGTGCTCACCACATTCAGGTACACTTCAAAGAGCTTTTATAAAGGTATTTTTTTAATTCTCTTCCTAATTATTGACTGCCACCTTTATATACAATTATCTGAATGCCAGCTGTTCAGCTTAATGAAATACAAACAACCATGTAGTTGCAGCAAGATGAAAAAAAACAAAAAACATGATTGTCAGCAACACTGACGCCCCACACCCCCACGCCTCATGCCAATCATAGATCCCTTTTAACCTTACAAACATAATCACTCTCCTAATAGCTCTCCTTATCATTTGTTTTCCCCTACACTTTTACCTCTTTAGTTTACATTCCTAAAGTTATTTTTCAGTCTTGACTAATCTTGAGCTTTACATAAACGAAATTATACAGGAGAAATTCTTCAGTGTTGGTGTGTTATTATCGCTGATGTTGCTCAGTCTTATGTCCAGGAGACATTTTTTTTTCATGCTGTAGGGTGTCGCCCCATTGTGATCTCTTCGCTGGATCCAGCATTCCCATTGTCCTGCCATTGACACCTGGATGACTCTTGAAGGACATTCACTCTGTGTTGATGTATTATAAGAAACAATTCTGACAGCATCCTGTAATATATTTTTTCTGGAGCCACTGTGTGCTTATACACACTTACCAACCAAATTTCAAGGAAGAAAAGCTAGAGCAACAGCCCATTTCCATGGCATAAATTTTTCTGTATGGTTGATTTCATGCTCCAAAAAAAAGTCACCGAAAGTGAAGTTCTGAAGTAATTGACCCACGCAACTTTGGTCCAAGTTGGTTTCAGCACAAATGTTGCCTGGGACATATGTTTGCTTCTTTCTTCTTACTGTATGCCTAAGAGTGGATATTAACTAGGAGATATAGCATACAATTTTCAAAGTGATTGTGTCCATTGAGTTCCCTTCCACTGTGTGTGGTACTTCCCATAATCCCGCATCCATCATCCAACAGGGTGTTCTTTCCAGTTTTTTAACATTTTTTAAATATTATTTTAAATATTTATTAGTTTTAATTATGTTTATGCAGGTGTATCTGGGTATGAGTATGTGGAGCCACATTCGGATTCTCTGTTCTCTTAACCTCTGAGCCATCTTTCCAGTTGAAAAAAAATGCTGGTTTCTCCTGATGATTTTAATAGACATTTCTCTGATAGTATTGACATCCTATCACACGGCTGTTGGCCATTTCTATGTCTTCTGTGATGTTGCTTATCCAATATTTTCCATAAAATCCTAATGAGATACTTGAGGTGTTTTGTTTTGTTGGATTTGCATGTCTTCATATATCCAGGAACCAGCACCATAGTTGGCTTGCGGTAATTAAATATGCCTTTTCCCCTTCTAAAGAATCATGCTGAAACTTGCTCCCTGAGGAGGCAGTGCTGGGTGGTGGGACCTAATGTGAGACCTGTGTTGTATGGGTGGGGTTTTATGGATACATGCTTTTCTCTTGGAAATAGGTAACTTATTTTGTGTATTTGGCTTCCTCTTCTGTCTTGCAAACACATCAACTTTCATTTCTAGTTTTGCTGTTGGTATTTTGTTTTTTACAAAATAACAATCTAGTGATGTGGCACATCACTAGAGCTTGGACTTTCCATATTCCAGAACTACAAGAGCAAAACCAAACAAAAAACAAACAACACCCCTCTTCCCCCAAATCCCCTCTTTTCACTATAAATTATACAGTCTGGGATAGTTTGTTATGGCAACAGAAAAAGTATCCAGATAGGCATGTATAATAACTCTCATTGAGTGGGTTTACCTTTTATCACCCTGTTAAAAAAATCCGCTTGTTTTATTTTGTGAGTGTTCGTTTGTGTGTGTGTGTGTGTGTATGTATGTCTGTGTCTGTATGTACAAGTTCATGTCATGGCATGTGAAGGTCAGAGGTCAGCTTGCAAAAGTCAGTTCTTTTCTTCCATCATGTGAGTTCTGGGGATCAAACTCAGGTCTCAGGCCAGTGGCAAACACCTTTACATACTAAGTCACCAGCTTCAACTTATCATTCATTATGCTTCTTTAAAAGGATCTATCTTTGAGAATTTTATACATACACAGATGAAATATGAGCATAGCTCCCATTTGCTACCTCCACCTCCTCCTACGAAGCCACACCTTCCCGAACTTCATGTCTTTTCATAGAACCCATTAAACCCAGCCAGTGTTGCATTGTCTCTTTGTAACTTTTGATTAATAGAAGAACTCAAGAAATTCAGCCTCATTTTTTCTTTTAGTTCTTTTGTTTAAAAATCTGTTCATTGTCATGAGAACCTAATGAAACTCTGTGTATTGCTTTCTGAAATTCCTGCCTGTGTGTCTTTTCTCACTTAGACCCAGAATTGATTTTTTGATGTGAAGCCAGTGTTTCCTTGGATATTTAACTGTTACTACACCATTTATTAAGGCAAGGTGTTTATCCCCTACTGTCCTTCCGTGTTGCCTTTGTCCTAAATTAAATCTCAGTGTATGAGGAAGCCTGTCCTGGGATCTCCTGCTGAGTTCTTTTGTTTATTAGCCTATCTCCATGGCAGCAATAAATTGAACATTTCTTTCTAATAAATATTGTTACTGATAGAACAGTTTCTCACAAGTTGTTTTTCATTTGTGTTTTGGCTACTTGTGCTCTGTATTTCCCCCTAAATCTACAAATAAGCTGACCAAGGTGTACAAAGCAACTAGCTGAGATTACACTGAGCTGTAGATTAACTTAGGAATAATTAACATTTTAAAATGCTGAGTCTTCAATAGCAGGAAGGTAGCACATCTCTTGACTTGCTCGGATTATTTGAGGTTTCCATCAAAAGGTAGTTTGCCATACAATACTTGGTTCAGGTTTTAAAAATCCATTTGAGGGTAGATTATATTTTGAAGTTATTGAAAAATAGTAATTTTAATGTAAATGTTGGTATTGATAAAGTTACAAGTTGTACATTGCCTTTGAATCTATAAATCATAAATCACTAATGAATAGTCTGTTCATGTATGTCTAGTTATAGGAACACAGAGCCTTTTCTTTCCTTTCAGGCCCCTCCTGTGGCACTGGTGCCTTCTACAAGTGTCTATTACTTCATTGCTCTTAACTGGTTCCCAGTCCATCAATCAAAACCACTCATAATGCTCCCCTCACATGCTCTATGACCACATGCTTGGTAGCTGTTTCTGAGGCTTGGCAGCCATGATCTTCAGTTTCCCTGTAACATGCACAGAGTGTGTGTTTGTGCACGCTTTTGTACACGCATCGAGCATGTATGTGTATGCATCAGTGTGTTTGCTCTGCTTGAGGGTCATCGGATCTTTTGTCTTCCAGTAATTTAAAAAACTTGTTCAATTGTGTATATATATATATATATTCATAATAATTGAAATAAATATATATATTTATAGATGATTAGCATCACTATGTTCTGTCTCTCATTTTGGGTATGTGTACACACATGTGAAGTGTATCAGTTATTTTTTGTTCCCCTGTGTTCTTTTCTCAGAGTTTCCTTCTGTCTAACTTCCAGACCTCATTTTTTCCTCTTCTTTATGTATCCATATGTGAGCTTCTGAAATGTTGACCCCATCCTATGCTGTCCCTATTATTTTCTATGGTTCTCTACAAAGCCATGAGTGATCTGAGAAGGTCGTTCACCATGTTTTATTTCAGCCATTGGCTTTTAAATTTTTTAATTTTTCTGGTTGATTTGTCTCCAGAGCTATGCCACTTTTAAATGGTTTTAGTTCTTAGTAAACTCTCCAACTTAGATGAGAACAATCTACGTGCAATTGAATGACCTGAAATAAGGCTGTGATCTATGGAATCCTGGAGGGCCTTCTCTTTATCCTATCGTATCTATGAGGTTTTTAGTATTTCTTGTCATTTTTCATGTTCTAGAAATGTCATTTGTAGGGAGAGCTGGGAGACAGGGAAAATTGTGCTCTATATCATGAGAGCAGGGTCACTTTAGAACAATGATTGACTCGTGTTTGGGTGTCTTGTTTGCTTCCCCTGCTGTTTGGGAAATTTGTCTAAATTACCCGGTTTGCTATGACTGTACCAGAAAGAACTTGTGTAGGATGACCTCACTGTGAGCGATTACCAACATGCCACTTCTCATTCTGAGCTCTTCTGTGGCTGTCCACAGTGTTTAGAAGAAAAATCTAAATTCTATGCACTCTCAAAACCCTGGGATAGACAGGCCCTTCATGTTTTCGGTTATTAAGGTCTTTTTTTCTTTAAGTTTTTCTGATATAAGCACTTTGTTTTGTTTTCAAAGCAAGCTCAGCTTTCACCTTGACCCACCTCAACTATTTTCCTCCTGTCAACTGGACTGATGACTCTGCCTTACCTTTTATTTTATAAGTTCTGATTTCCAGAGGTTAGGTCCTATCTGTTTAATTTGTCCAACTCAACTTATTACTATCTAGTATTGTTCACGTTTTTTATACCAAAACCTATTAACCACTGGGGACATAGCTCAATGGCAGAGTACCTAACCAGAATGCATGAAGTCCTTTGTTCAATTGCTAGAGTGCGGAAGGGCTGTAATTATTGATCATTGTAATTGTATTGTGTTTTGTTTCTGCAAGCGTGTTTCCGTCTTTGAGAGCTGAAACTGATTTTTCCCCCCACTAACTAATATGATGCGTTATACACCACAAGGTCATTGTTCAGTAACTGAAAAGGGCATGAGTCAAGATGGTATTAAATTCAGAAAACATGCATTAGAAATAAGAGTCACCATTGCTTTGTTAACATCTTTGTAATAGTTCTAGCATTGTGGCTATTAAAATGGTAATAAAGCATAAAGCAGTTAGTCAGGCTGACTGAGTTTGTCCCTATCCTGAACTTCCTCACTATGTTACCTTGGATGAATTAATGTCCCTGTATCTTAGTTTCCTCATCTTTAGAAGAATGATAACCAAGTGCTTGTCTTTCATTTGAGACTCAATATATCTTAGAATTCAGATTTTTTTTCTATCTTAAAAAAGTAACACACACACAAGCATTTCGTAGGAGACTGCTAACCAAATATATTAATAATTTCACAGTGAGACATAGACATACAATCCATATTGGAATAATCACTATATAAATGTCTTTGTGTCATCTTAGTTCTCGTTTTACAATGCAAAAGTTAAAAGTTGTTTTTATAGTTTATTCTTAAAAACTTGGATACATGTAAAATGGTACAATTTATTATTTTAGTTGTTACTGCTGCTGCTGCTATGTCTTTGTTTTCTATTATGGAAGGGTCTCATGTAGCTCAAAGCTGGTCACAAACTTCCTAGGTAGTTAAGGATGACTTTGAAAATGAGATTCTCTTGTATCTTTTTGGGATTTCAGATACATGCTAGGGTGCTTAGTTTTATGCAGTGTGGGGAATCAAATAGAGGATTTTGTACATGCTAGGCAAGCACTCTACCAATGAAACCCTATCCTTGAGCTTGTTTTCAGTTATAATAATAAATTAAGAAACAGATGGCATAGCTGGTTTTCAATGGTGCTAGAACATAGTTTTCAGGTGAGTGTTCTCTCCGACGTACATGATCAAAAAATAGAAGGAAAAAATGTTTTTTAGCCTTGCAGATAAGAAGTAGGCAATCAAATAAATAAATTAAAAAAAAAAAGAAGTAGGCAATCTTTCACGGGATTCCTTTCGGTCTTTAAACCTTGACTTGCTTGAGATCAGCAACGATTATCTTGATGATTCAAAAGTATGAGCTTCTTAGCAGATAGTGATTTTGAGGAGAAGACTGCAAAATTCACCAAGTTAATAAAGATACATGTAGATAAAAGGCACACCAAATTGGAGCCAGTGCGTGTATCTTCCTGTTGGACACTAACACTTTGTGTTGTGGAAAAAGCTATGAAGAGCTGGTACGGAAGTCAGGGATGGTAGCACGGAAGAGACTTCCGTGAGCACTTCTCTTCTCTGAGTGCAAAACAACATTACGCTTTACACAATGAATCCTATACAACCTGACATACAACTGTTGATAATGAACGGTTATTAGTGACATACTGAATATAGACCATCTTCGTTAGACAGAAATACTAGAATTGCCAGCAGAGGACATAGTATATTAGAAAATAGACACGTATTTTAATCTACTTATGAAAACTGCAGAGCCCAGCCTACTTTGGAAAAAACATTTCAGGGGTCAGCTTGAAATAGCATGCAATGATGTGCACATGGGCTTGTATGCCGTTAAATCAGTAGCTTTAGAAGTACAGGGTGAACACACCAATGTCACAAAGTCTTCCTGAGTGGATTCTCTTGGATCCCTTCAGGCAGGAGATCCTCTAAAGCCAAAGAGAGGAGGGCATAGTGAAGTGGCCTGTCTCCAGCAGCTGTTCACCAGCAACAGACTTAGAGAGTGAACATTAGTGTGGACACAAAGGGAAAACAGATGCAAATCTCTTCCTGCAGGTGCACACCTTTCCATTGACATCAAGAGACTCACTTGTGGCCTCTGGAATAGTGTGTACCTGCTGGTAGTTTTTTTGAAAGGTAGTTCACATTTTTATAAGTGAAACCTAGAGATGTATTTTTAGATTCCCTCAAATGCCATGAGACTATAAAGGTACAGGAGAAGGGGAGGCATCATTTATAAGCTATTTGTCCCATGCTGTGCATGTAATCTCCCTTTAGTTACTTTTTGTTGTATGAATTCAATTGCTCTAGTACAAAAGGACCAAACAGCATACATTGAGACTGACTATTGTTTGTCTCAATTTTGGAACATCTTCTAGATTTTCCTATGCAAATTTTTGTATTTCAAATATATACATATATATATATGAAATACATATATATGTGAAATATATATATTTCAAATACAAACATTTAGCATCCTATGTGTTACCATACAGGCAGTCCCACGAGCCTGCCTTTCAGGGTCCTAGCAACCTCTTATGTCATCACCTGACAGATAAAAAGGACCCGCCCATCACCCTGCACTGAATTCTCTCTCTGTGTCTCTCTGTCATGGATACTCTGCTCTTTCTCTCTGCTTACCCTCTCTCTCCCACCCTCTTTTTTTCCTACAATAAACCTTCTTTATGCCAAATATGTTGTGGTAGCATTCACCTTTTTATAACACTAAGCAAGGAGTTTTGAGGCCTTTTTCATTCAGAATATAATACATATCCCTTCCATATCAATAAATGTTTTCCTGCATAGTTTGATGACAAGAACTATTTGTGTACGAAGTATGTTACAGTCTCTTTTAAAATTTTAGTCCTCATAAAAGCTTTATTGATTTGATATTATTATTCTCATAGCTGAAGAAATCAAAGTCAGGCTTAAATAATGGATCCTTGTGTACATATTAATGAGTGGGGTGAACAGAATCAAAACCCTGGCTCATAACACCCTGCTCTTCCTTGGCATGAACAGTCCACAAATATTTAATCTTTCGCCATTGTTAAACTTGGTTCCTCTCCTCTTTCCCTCTCCACTTTTCTTCTCCCTCTCTCTCCACTTTCTTCCATCTCTCCCTTACTCTCTCTGCCTCCTTTCTTCTTTCTTTTCTTTTTTCTTCCACTCTGGATTTCTATCATCTCTTTCTATGATTTTGAGACAAGATGCCATGCAGCCAAGAGCTGGCACTGAACTCCTAACCCTACTGTCTTCATCTCACATCTTCATTTCTATTGCGAACAACTTTCTGCTGAGCATCTGGTGAACACAAATCTTGTTGCAGGACCTGAAAGAGTGCTGATTTGGAAGTAGCTAAGGCTCAAGCAGAGCCACAGAACAAGTTCTGGTCATGTGATCTACATCACCTTGTAGATGAGGCATAGACATCTAGAGTTATTCATGAGCTCATCCCCATGGTCTGAAGTGATGAGCCAGGTGGCTCCCAAAATATAAATCCCTGTTAGCCTGTTTCTGAACCACCCAACAGCTCAGTATGGCGGGCTGCTACAGATGTATTTAAATAACAAAAAAGAGCCTTTATGTTAAAGCATAGGGTAGGTTTAAATGGATAGTCATTCAGTGGACAGGCAGATGACTAGCAGGACCTATACCCACCTGGCAACTGGTTCATCTTTCTAGCTCTAGAATTTTCCTCTGGTCATAATGGCAAGAAAATGTGAGATGGGGATGGAGGGAGGAGGAGAGAAAGAAAGAAGGGAGATGAAAATGGAGAATAATGAATCCACAAGACTAAATGTAGAGGAAATGACTTCTAAGCACATCTAAACAACTGCATGATGAAGGATATCACCCCATTCTTTACTTTTCAAAGCTTAACATGCCGTCCAAGAGAAAAGCTAAAATAACACCCACTGACTTTCTAGGGATATTTATGTTCTCTTTCTTGTTTGTTTGTTTGTTTGCTTGTTTAACTGTGCACACTCAGAGTGTCCTGATTCAGGGTGAGAACAGAAGGCAGCTTTTGTAGTGGATATCTAATGGCAGCAAGGCTTGAAGAGGGTAAAGCAACCTTAGTTATAGATTTTATTTTTAGGAGTTGAGTTAAAAGCCTTAAGAATCGAGTTTTAAAAAGCAGGGAGACTTGAGAAGACTCTGGGTTTTGTTTTTCACACAACATGCCAGATCCTTTCAATTGGTACGCACACAACACAGCATATAATATTCCTCAAGGGACTGGGGTTCATTTGCATTTGAGAGAATGCAAGCTTGCAAGATCTGTTTTCCTGTTTCCCTCTGAGCAAATAGCCAGGCCCTGCAACCTTCTGGAAGTCACACTGCCTTTCAGGTTTTTCTCTCAAGGTCTCAGTCATCAGAGTTTCTGAGGAAACTGGGATTCTCTAATGACATCCGCTTCACACTGAGGTGTGTCTGTGAACATTTTTCAGTGAACGCCTGCATTGGAGATATGTCTGCTTTCTCATTGCCCACACCCTGGCCTCCTGCCACATTCAGAAAACGACCTGTGACCACCTGCACAGGGAAATGGAGAAGTCGCCAGCATGTGAAGAATGCATAATGTACCCGGAGCAGCCAGAGGTGGCAGAAGCTGGCCTTGACAAATCTCTGTGCCACTTCACTGCTGTGCACAGTGACGTGGGAGGACGCTGAGGAGGGAATCTCTGCCCTACGCAGTTCGCAGCTGGGGTGTGACTGCACTACCTAATGAGCAGGCAGCAGCTGAGCTCAGAATCACAATGATGCCAGCTGTAGTGAAGCCTGCTCTGTACCAGAGGCCACAGAGCGACAAACAAGATGCAAAATGTAAATAACAGGGTTGCTTCTCGCATTCATAATACTCATGTCTTCCCTATACCCTGGCCATCCAAAAACTGTAGATGGAATGAATGGTTAGAGAGAAACTGTCATTCTGTAGACAGCCCAAAGGGAGAGAATTTCCTAAGGAGATGATATTTAGTGGTCAGAGAAGGAGCCTTTGATCATGTAACTACATGTGGATTGGCTGCTTTTTTTCTAGTTTGTTCTGTGCTCTTTGCCTCTGTCATATTTCTTTCAAACTATTCTTCTGCACATATAGAAGAGACAACAGAGAGTTGGTTGACCTGTGGGATCCTGGGTCACTCTAAGGTTTAGTACCCCCAATGGGAGCATCATGCAAGGAAGTGGAGAATTAGAAAGAGTCTGTAGTGAGTTCCACCTTTCATTTGTTTGCTATAAACTTGTACTCAGATGTTCCAATGGAGAAGTCTATTAAAGACGCAGGATGCAATGGATAGAGGCTAAAGTCCCAACCCTCCCCTTATGGCTTAGTTTTTCTGTTGATCAACCGCTGTCCTGAAGTCCCTTCCAAGTGTCATCTCATTGATATGCAAACCATACTCATTATGCAGGAGAATGCATCAGAAAACCAAGATTACATACATCAATATATCGTGGTGTGTGTGTGTGTGTATGTGTGTGTGTGTGTGTGTGTTATGCCACCTTGAGTTGCAGGAATTATATAAATGTGCTGTTTAGAAGAGCATTCTCCTCCTGGGTTCAACCTAAGACTCTTCTCTCTGAGCCTTGCCAGTCCTGGAGATTTGGTCCTAGTGAGAGAGACACACTTTCACTTGTCACATGTCTGTGTCCTTCACAAGTGCTAAAATATGCCTGTTTGAGCATCTATATGCTATCATTCATCTTGGTACCATCTTTTAGTATGAGGATCCCTGTAAGGTCAACATAACAATGAAAAGACAGGACTGCTTGTTGAGCATCTATTGGAGCTGAGAAAACGGAGAGCCTGGAGTGTGTGTGTGTGTGTGTGTGTGTGTGTGTGTGTGTGTGTGTGTGTTCTATTGCAGAGTCCTCTCTGCTCTGCAGAACACATTATCTCTGTAATTGGAAAGAGTCTCTAGCTGGGGTCTCCTAGCTCTACAGCCACCATGAAACTTTTAAACTTTGTTCTAAGCAAACGAGATACATCTTCTCTGTGAATGACCAGTCTCTGCACAGCGTAGTGTCCAGTTAGTATTTCTGATGAAAAAAATGATTCGTATTTGCCCTGACTCCCCTTAGAGTCTAGCATACTTTTAAACCACTAACCTAGTATATAAACACGGGTCCTTTGAATTCTCCCTTAGCTGTCTCATCATACCCCAATTTCTCTACTGGTTTGATTAGTTTGACTCTAGTGGTCCATAAATTTCCAAGTCCATAATGATAGCTTTGTTTCGGTGAGGGTGGTCTCAACGTGCTTTTTTTCAAGTAAAACTCTTTTGGCTGTTTATAAACAAGTTCAAGAAGAGAGAAGGGTGGATGGAAGGACTACTGTAGGTTAGGGAAAACAATGTTGCCTCCGAAAGCAGAGATTTGCCCAGTTTCAAGAGGCTTCTCTGAAGAAATCATTGAGAATGTTTTTGGCTCTTTTTCTAAGGTATTTGACCAGGGATGGAACTCAAATACTTTCAGATGATCTATTTTCTTCTTTCTGTTGTCCTTAGCTCCTGTTTTGTGTATCTTTTCTCACAGTCATAGCTTCTGCTGATTCATAATTGAAATTTGTCATGCGCCCTCATGGTCTCGGTTGCCCTTCATTATCTTTCTCAGTCTCATTCCTCTACTGCTGATGGCTAATTGTCTTGTTATTTTCTCAATCGAAATTTCAAGGAAAACAAATGATTAGTCCAACTCATCTTTCTTAGGCATTTTCTTTTCACAACAAATTAATTGGTATCCTTATAGCTTCACTGAGTCCCAATCCAAAGAGCCTCTGCAGAGGGCAGCCAGCATAACTTGATGCTTAAGGCAACTCTCTCTCTCTGCAGATGGTGAGAGGGGCCATTTCCTCAGCATCGACAACACCAAGACTGGCCATTTTACTGAATGTCTTGCTAAATTGCATACATTAGCTCATTTCATCTTCTCTGCCCAAAAACATATGGGGGAGATATTATTAGTCGTCCTTCTTTGTATAAAAAGAAACTATGTCTTAACAAGATTAAAGCCTATACCATGCAACCAATATGATTATATGCTACCTCAATGAAGATTGTTATATTTTAAATGTTTCTAAAACCCATAGCTTACAAGGTTTTAAGGCTGGAGACCTACTGTCTAAAAGGAGAGGACATGGCTTTTTGGGGGAAAAAGGGGGAAGTTTGAGACAGGGTTTCTCTGTGCAACCTTGGCTGTCCTGGACTCAATTTATAGACCAGGTTGGCCTCGCAGTCACAGAGATCAGCTTGCTCTCTGAGTGCTGAGATTAAAAGTTTGTGCCCCCATGCCTAGCTGAGAAGACTTTAAGAACATATCAAGAATGTGTTCTATCTCGAGAGTAAAATAGCATTTTCTCAGTGTTTTAAGACTTAGCTTCGCTTCTTGAATTCTCCTATCAACCCTGCAAAACAGGTCTAATTCTTAGCCCCATTAAGAAAATTGATGAAAATTAAGATAGTAAGGGAAGTAGCCATTTAAAAACTTGTTAAGGGCATATGTGGGACTCAGGTTCAGGCTGAAGAAATTCAAGTCCTAGCTGCCTGAGGGAGGCGACAGCAGCAGAGAAGAACATTCCCAACTTTGAGCATTTTTCTTGAAGAAAGGACAGTGGTAGCATTTCTTTTTTCTTTTGATGGAGCTGAGTGGGTAAGGAGCTCACACTAGTGACAATTTTGCATCTGTAAATCTTGGCTAAATAGAATCATCTGAGAAGTTTCCCTTTCTAGTAAATGTCCCTTACTATTTACATCTTCATATCCAAAGCCTCACTCCCTCACATTTCAACATACTTTTCCTTGTCTCAGGCTCTGAATTGATAAGAAAATTCTTCTTTCCAGGTCAGACAGATGTTGACAGGAATAAAAAAGACAGGGTGACATGCACAAGAGTGGCTACAGCTGTTGGAGAGCAGAAAGTGAGATAATTCTCTAGTGGAAACAGGTTCGCAGCTCCCTCTTTGTCTCAGTAGGAGGACACGTTATCAGAAATGACAGTCAATGCTGTGTTTACTGATCTTTCTTTAGCTGCTTGAATGATGATAGGGTATTTGAAAGACTAATGGCCAGAATTCTAGAAAACAGAGACATTCCATGCCAGAAAACCTTAGCAGACAGGAAAGGGCTATCCTACTCAAAGTAAGAGGAAGCGAGAGGATTTGCTGAGTCATCTCTGAGTCCTCTGCCTTTGCAATCTCTGCTGTGCCTGTTGGTCAGTGTCCCTATCTCTCTCACCAGACTGTGAGCTCCTCAAGGCTAATCACCAGGTGGTTATGTCAGAGTTAATATTAAAAAATAAAGCTGACGTTTAGCATAGTCCTTCATAAATAGTGGCAAAACCAAAATATACAAAATGGAGTCACTGTGAGCTTTCAGGAGTCAGCGGCACCGCTGTCTGTTCCTCTACCCAGTCTTGTCTCATGCACCTTGGCTTTACCAGGCATCTACCTTTTCTGGACTATTCTCTAGGTTTCTGTCCTGCTGAGTTCCCTAAGTCCGCATGACTTAGGGAAGTCCTCTGCTTTGTAACCCGTCTCACACAGCCCTGCACTTGAACCCCCAGAGACCGAGGTCCACATCCTCTCAGCTTCAGCTCTTCGCCCGCCTTGGACAAAAACCCAGTTCAAAGCTGAGGAAAACCACCGCTGGCTATTGGCAGCCTGGATCCACTCTTTTAGCTGTAGAACTCTCTAAACGCCTATCTCCATATCTGCTACTTACCAGAGGCATGATAAGGACTGGTCCTTACTGTGTATGAGTCTAGGTCAGACAAAGTGGGGCCCTACAGGGAGCTAATTATAAACAATGCAGACATAGCTACCCTGTCTCCAATCCTTCATTTTCACTGAGGGGGAACACCTAACAGGAAGTTATGACCTCATGGGTCTTCAGCACTGTGTACAGTTTCTCAGTGATCTAAGTATGACCTGCGGCAGCAGAAAACAGAGTGCAATGAGCCAGCTGTTCTTCCTGCTTTTGTTCATGTTTCAGACATGCTTTGGGCATCATTCATTCATCTTCCCATCTATGAAGTGCAATGAGGCAGAGGGCCAGGGGAGCGTTAAGATGGTTAAGTGGAGTCTTTGAGAGCACTTTCTGTCTAACAGAAGGGGTGAAAGACATAGAGTCTACGAACCTTGTTTTCTAAATAAAGAAGGTGGTGTCTCACATTCAAATGACCTGCCCCACAGCAGGGTGAGACTAGGTAGCAGAGACAGAGCTAAATCTACTGTCTTTGGTTTTCAGTTCTGATGCTCTAGACATACGGTTGCTTGACAGAGCAAAGCAGATGAAGATGAGACATATCACTATTGCTGCCAGAGCAGTACACAGCTTAACAGTACCCCGCTTACGTTAAGACACTATCCCTTGTGCATCTGGAGTTTTAGCAAAGATAAAGACTCATTTTCCATAATTTTTTGGTGTTTTACTTCTTAGTATCTTAGAACCCAGCTGGATTAATTTTCCTTCATATTAAAAAGCTTTCATCCATAGCTTTCAGGCACTGAATTAATTGGTCAGCATTTTGCTCCTGAGGTTTCACAGCGCGACTGCTTCCATTTTATAGCTTTTGATACCTCGGATTCAATAATAATGGCAGTAAACGCTCCCCGTGACGTTGCAGAGTTATGAACACATCCCGCAGCTGTGCTCTGAGAGCGGAGTTCAGTTATTATAAATTCAAAGAATGGACAGCTGAACAGTAAAACCAAGTCTCGAGCCATGAATGGTGCCAGCCAGGGGGTTAAGTTAGTAGGCACAAGGGATGAATAAAGCTTTGGTAAGTTCTGTTAACTTTGATATATTATGCAGGCATTCTCTGTCCTGGTGCTTTCCAGTTCTGTGTAGGAGACGGAATAGAAAAGGTGAGTCCTATGCCAGGCTTGTTGGATTTTTCAGGTTGAGAAAAAAAAA
>CM053759.1:16634270-16649632 GCA_028658305.1 Pachyuromys duprasi | reverse complement strand
CTGCCACATGATCTTTTCCTGATACACTTTAGTGCCAAATCAATAGGGTCAAGGAACCATGGGCTGAAACCTCACACCTTTCTTTCTTTTAAGCTGATTGGGCTAGCTGTTTTGTCATAGTTATGGAAAGCTGACTAACACACTTGGTTCTTCTTAAAGTTAAAATTCCGCACTCTCAAAATGTGATCCTGGATGGGAAAGAGTACTTTCCCAGGAAGACCCTTTGACTTTAGTCAGACCACATAAGTAGACATCCTTGCACTAGCCAGGCAAGAGATATCTTGGAGTACTTCAGCCCCTAACTTTTTTTACCAGTATTAAGTGAAACTATTATTTTGGTTCTTATTTGAGAAAGGTGCATCATTCATTATACTAAACAGAGATGATAAAGGTGAATGAAGGGGTCCAAGCCTATCACCACTGAAAGAAAATGAAGTTCAAATACTTAGGCCTGCTCTTTCTATAGAGCTGTGCCTCTTCACTTGATGTTTGCAAGAACCAGACAGGAAATGAGAACTATGTTGGACTTTAGTTCAGGAGAATAGGTCAAGAAAAGCCGTATATGGAAGGTTGAACATAAGAATGTCATTGTGCCTACATCCGAGCACGCTTTTTTTTTTTTTTTTTTTTCCGAAAAACAGCACAGGTTTCCTAGGTAATGTGTCTGAGAGTAATGCAAAGATTCTGGCCCTAAGGCCATCTTCAGAGCTCCAGGAGGAGTCAAAGAGCTCTCTTAAGAAGAGAAAGGACTTTGATGTCAGAAAAACAAAGGAGAGCCAACAACTGAAAGGAAGAGCAGAAGAATAAAGGAGCAGAGCTGCTGCCTCGGTCTTTTTTTTAATTAATTATTTCTTTTTAATAAATTACAGTTTATTCACTTTGTATCCCTGCTGTAAGTTTTTGTGAGAAGGGGGTATGATCCAGATATCCCATTTATAGCTAAGAGTCACCCAGACACTTATTTCCTGCACTTTGCCCAGTTGTCAGTTTCTGTGTTAACTACTGCCCAGAGCACATAGAGACTTCTCTGATGAGATCTGAAAGTTGCCATAATCTCTGGATGTAGAGACACAAATTTGAAGGCAGTTTGACCCCATGTCCATTTAGCACACAAAGAGTAATGGGTTGGGGCCTAGAAGCTTCCTAGTTATGGGTTCTTGGCCAGATTTACAGTACCAGGAATGTGTTTACTCCTGTGAAACAAGCCTTAAATCTAATCGTAAATCAGTTGGTTAGCCTTATAACACTCTGCCACTATTGGATCCATGGGCTAACTTGCCAGGCTGGTCATTATTGTAGCTCACAGAGGTCACAGCTGGTTAAGAACTGTTGATGACTTTTCTCCCATAGCTGCCTGTATAGCACCTCCCAGAACCGTGAAAGCTAGCCAGCAAGTACAAAGCTTCCTGGTCAAAACCAATTCTATTTCTCCATGTCTTGTGCTAAAGTGTGTGGTGTTTTCATCATATGGTTTTACCATATACTTCTGACGGCAATAGTTTATATCATTTTGGGAGGTCTCTGTGATATTCCTGGTCAACCATCTATGCCAGGCACTGGGCTCTTCAACTTGTAGCTTCTGAAAGGAGCCTTTCTGGGTAGGATAACTCTTTAAGATTATCCAATATGGGATAACTTCAACTCACCTTTTTAAGGAAGCTTATAAAATAGTAGCTTTCTGTATGGCCTTTTCAATCACCCTTAGTATTAATTATTACATTCTCTTCTCTGCTCTTCCTTCTCATCCTTTCCCCATTCAAATCTCACTTCCCTTTATTTGTCTTTCCCCCTCAAATCATTTGTGCTCTACTACTGCCCTTAAGACCTTCCTTCCCCATACCCACCAATGGCCTCTTTCTAGTCTTCTGGTTTCTACTGGTGCTCCAAATAAAACACAGAAATCTAGAGATGAGAAATGGGATTTTAATTTATCTTATATGTTTTCGGTCTACAAAGTAAAGGATTATGGGCTCTAACAGGGATCCAAGACAGTGGTAAGCCAGGAATATGAAGATAACAGGTCTTAACTTTAGCAAAGGTCAGACATGAACAAAGCACTCTAACGTGTTGCCCAGGTATGGTAGTGCAAGCCTGCAATCCATCTCAGCTGCTGTGACCAAGGGTTCAAGGTCATCTTTGGCTACACAGAGAGTCTAAGTTCAGCCTGGGTTGTGAGACCCTGTGGCAAAAATAAAGAAGACAATGAATGAACAAAGGGATGAAATGATCAGGCAGATTTCATAAGCAAGGAAGGTAGACAAGAATGGAGAGAAGCAGGCAGCGTCTGTAAGAAAATGACTTTGATACTTCAGTGACCAACCAAGCTTGAAGCACACTCTCTAGAGAAGCATTGCATTACCCTCCTTTCATTCAACTTAAGTAAACTTCCTTTGGAACACAAAAAGACAGATAAACCAATTGGGAAGACAAAGCCGCACTTATCCATTGGTTAATTGGCAAAGTTAATGAAATAAAGGGAGTTATTTTGGTTACAATACCTTTTTGTAAATAATAGGTACAAATAGATGAAAGCAGCAAGGCAATAGCTGATTCCCCCTTTCCAGGATGACAGTTCCCAGACGTGTACCCTGGCATCGTGGTTTTCATTAAAGCTTAACATTCAAGTAAAAAAGCATCAAAAGGGAAAATGACAGTGGATTTAGTGACAGACCTAAATGATGTGTTTTTATAGTTCATGAATCAGAGTAGCCCCACCTTGCAGAATAAGCGGTGCACTCTCACCTGGTATGGTTAAATGGTGCATGTTGTTAATATGGAAACAAAGAAACAGGACAATAGAGGAGGGGCTGACGTCCGTGTCAGCCTGTTTAGTTTACCTTCTACTATTCTTTCAGCTTTAAGTTTTGACAGTTTCAAATATCTAACATGTTCACCCCGCTACTCTCTTATTTTATCCCCCATCTCACTTCTGCAGACCCTTCTTTTCCCAATTAGCCTTCCCTGCCTACTTTGGTGCCTTTTGTGTGTGTGCAGGTCTCATACTGGTAGCCATAACCAAGTCATATCCAGAAGAAGGCATTTCCCATTCTTCAGCTCTTACAGTCTTCCAGCTTCCTTTTTAGAAAGAACCAAAGCAGAGAGGATTTTCTCATGACACTGATATAAGTAGATCGGAATCCCCTGCTTGCAGAAGCACTGGTTTATTCTTATATCTCCAGGCTTAGTGTTTGATTTGATTGAGTGTGTTTAGCCTGAGTATGTGCAAGTTTGGTTTGGTCTCCTCTGCTGGGACCTATTTAGTGCAAGAGCTCAGTTCTAAACAGTGTCCTATGATTTTAATGAATGTAGCTATTAGAACAAATTGTAATGATTTCAGTCCCAGTATGGCAGGGCAAAAGAGTGCAGGGACTCCTCCATCTTGAATTCTTGCTGATGGCATTTCAGGTATTATTAGAATTTGCTCTCCTTGATGGAGAATTCTGTGGAAAATCACTCAACTCTTTTCTAGAACCTGAGGCCAAGATGGCCCAGTTAACTTACCTTAGCTTCTACTGAACTGCCCAGTTGTGCAAACCTCCCCCTGCAGCTGTGATTTTTACCTTTAAAACCTCTTACTGTGATGCTCAGGCCTAAATTTAGGTCCTGAATACCTGAGTGTAGTTCCAGCTGGTTGGAATAAAGACTTTCGGTTGGCTCTAAACCGTGTCTAAGTTGGTCGTAGCTGATGGTCTGCTTGTAACACCAGTGTAAGAAAGAAATGTCCACATGCAGCTCTTTCTACAGAGAAATGGAAGGATTATCCTAGTAGTTGGCATTCCCGGGTCAGACATCCTCAAGAGGGGGCAGATCATTTTCCCAAGCAGGTGGGAGTTTGAACTTGATCTTCAAAAGCCAGTCCATCACTACGTCCTAAAATCAACTCTTGCCTCAAGTCTTAACCTGGAATCCAGAGAACTGTGAAGTCTGAGGTGAACTGTATGAAGGCTTGAATGGAAGGCACTCTTCTGGGGCAGTCAGTATAAGGTGGGGGAAAGAATGCACTGCAGGAAAGAGGAGAAACAAAGTCAAGGTAACAGGCTACCCTGCATATATAACAAGGTGTGGAGAAACAGCGTGGCTCCCTGCGCTGGGATGCAGAGCAGAAGGAGAAGCTGTTTGCTGGCTCCTACCCATCTCCTCTTTTCTTGTCAAAGTCAACCCCCAGAGGGCCTCAATGTAATTGCATTTCTAGCTTGCATCTTCTGGCCATTTGGCACACTCTAAAACCTAGGTCCTATGCCTTGCAGTGCAGTTCTTTATTCACATCTAGAAGCTGTTATGGGAACTAGCCACGGTCCATCTGGTCAAGAGAGGCCATGTGAGACAGATTCCCTATTTTTGCAGGCTTTCTTCCTTCTGTGAAGCTGAAAAGCCTGAAGACTAGCATGATGGCTCAGTGGGTAACGACGCTTGCTGACAAGGGTGCTAACCCTGACACTATTGACAACACTCTGCTATGCCTGCAGACAGGAGCCCAACATAACTGTCTTCTGAGAGGCTCCACTCAGTAGTGGATGGAAACAGATGCTGAGACTCACAGCCAAACATTAGGCAGAACTCCGAGGAGAATAATAGTTCCCCCTGGAGGGGACAAGAACTTCACAAGAAGACCAACAGACTCAACTAACCTAGGCCCATAGGGGTTTATAGAGAGTGAACGACCAACTAAGGACTACGCTTAGGCCTCATGGCACATTTAAAACTGGTGGGCAGCTTGGTCTTCATGTGGGTGTCCTAGCAAGTCGAATGGGAGCTGTCTCTGACATGAACTCTGTTGCCTGCTTTTAGATCACTTCCCCCTAGCTAGGCTGCCTTGTCTGGCCTCAGTGGAAGCAGATGCACCTAGATCTGATGCAACCAGATGTGCAGGGGTGGGTTGTTGGTAGTGGGGAGGGTTCCCCTTTTCTGAGGAGAAGAGGAGGAGGAAAGGGGAAAAGGATGGAGGATGGGTAGGAGAGGAGAGGAGGGAAGGGGTTGAATTTGGGATATAAAGTAAATAAATACATACATTTAATTAATTAAAAGAAAAATAATCAACCCTGGCAGCACCAGGTCCCCTTGCAGGAGGTCATAGTGGGGCCACAGGAGCCACCAGGCCAGTGTTGGGTTATATAATGTTTATTATTTGCCCTGTGATTATCACAGCAGTATTATCTAACCCATATCACAAATAATAAGCCACAGACACCTGTTAGATATTATAATTGCCTTATTTACCTTGGGCCGGGCAGATATTCCTACCTATGCCGTCTGAATCATCTCACCATCCATCTCCCGGCCCCCATCCAATGCCATCCTCCTCAATCATCCTCATCTGGTCTAACTTCCATACATATTCTTATAAATAGTTGCATGTATTCTTAATCTGGGTCTTTCCACGCTATTATTAGAGTCCTTTCTCCCAGGCCACCTGGTTTCTTCTCCAAGCTAACTCATCAGGGCTGTTTCCTTTTCTCTTTTGGTCCATCAGGTGACTCCCTCTTCAATCCAAAAGCCCGGGAACCTTAGCCACACCCACTCCATTCTGCCATGCCCAGGTATAGGCCATTTAATCAACCAATCAGGTATGTCTTGGGCAGGTTTACAAAACAAGGAAGGTGTAACCAGGTCTTGAGAACCAGTAAAACACATTGGGGCAACCTCCAACACAGACCTGAAGAGGTACAAGAGCTGAGGCCTTTGGCATAACCCGCCCATCGTTTGAACTGTTTAACCAACGCTAAAATATTATGTTGCAGAGGTGGGAGCAGAAACTATAAAACACCAAAGAATCACTAGTGAAAGAAAAGAAGGCAATAAGACAAAAAGAGGAATGAAGGGAAAAGCTGTTTCAGAGATACCACTCTCCTTTCCTGCCCATGCTCTCACAGTGCTGACTTCCTGTGATCCCTGAAAATGAGCTTTTCATGTCCTGGGGTACCTGTGACCTCCACTAAGTGAATGGCAGATTCTAAGTTTGCAGTGGGAGAGGCTTGCCAGCGCAAGGCGGGGGAAGACATCCTCAGACCTCTGCTTATACTTGGCTGAGGTGCATGTCTGCTAAGTGATAAGCGACAGGGAAGGTGAGCTAAGATCCCACTTAGTTTGAAAAGACCATGACAGGGACACAGTTCACTCACTTCTACCACCCAGACCAAAACTGGAAAGAATGAAACTAACTTAAAAGGAAGGAAAACCCACAAGGCAGAAGGCTCACAGTTGTATCTGCTCCCTCCACCCCCCATCTTACTTTTCATTCCCATTAGACTCAAATAGTCTCTGTTTAGGTCATGGGTTGAAATGACCGACTAGAGCCTCTAAATTGCAGACTACCTCAATCTGTTCCCAGCACTCACCTATTCCAGCTCTCTGATATACTGGATACCTGGGGCCATTTTCTTCATTCTTTCTCTTCCATGGCACTGCAGCTGTCTTCAGGTTTGCCTCTTTCCTTTAGGGCTTCAGTGATCTCTCCAGCTGTTCACATGTTTTAAAACAGTTTTCCAAGTGTGAGTTCTCCAGAGGCTGTTCCCTCCCACCCATGCATGGGCGTGGTTTTAATCAGCATTTAAATGCTGGTGCCTCCCAGATCAGCTTTTCTGCCCAGTCCTGTTACCTGGGATCTAGACTCGATTTCAAACCATTTTCCAGGTAGTATATCCTGAAAGATATACTCAACTTAAGGAGCTGCAGGCTGAATTCATTCTGCACCTTGCTTCCCAGGCAGAATTTTTCTCTTTTGTTGTCCCTGAAGTAAATTAATTGAAGACCACCCTGCTGCCCTCAAAACTGGAGGCTCAGCCTAGACTTTTTCTCGCCTTCACATACCCAGGAGATGAAATCCTGTCTCCTCACCCCGTCTTCCTGGTGAAGAAGGCCCTGATGCAGCAGCTCCCAAATCTATTATCCTTACATGTTTCCCTCTGCTAAAATCCATCGACAATTCTACCATATCTCATTCTGAAACATAATTCTCATCAGTTTATCTCCCAATGTTTGCAGACAGGTTTGCTAGAAGCAAAGCTGAGGGTGGAAATTGGGGTGTTTGTGGTTCCCAGAGGTTGTCTTTTTGGGAGAAAATCTCAAATCAGGGAGAGAAGTAAAGAGGGAAGGAAGAGAAAATGAGAAGAGGAAAGAAATGGGCGAAGACTAAGTCTTGACTCCAAAATAAGGTTCTGCGACATAAAGCTGACACTTTCCCTGAAGGTAAAGATGCCACATCCTCCAACACTGCTGTTGTAGGCTGTGGTTTGCCCAAGATATTGGTAGAGGAAGAACAGTAACCCCCCCCCCCAAAAAAAATTTAACTTGCCACTACAGTATGAAAAGTAGTTGTAAGCCTTGAGTAGTCAATAGGAAGAGGTTTGCCTGGGCTCAGGAAAGGGGGCCTAGGCATGGCCTTGCAGTGGCATTTGCATCATGCTTAATGGCCTGTTTCACTCTACATTCAATTTGCTTAGAATAAAAGGCAATTGCACTGTCAATTGTTCTCTGACTCTACTCAACCTTATATGATGCCATTCTCTCCCTCACCAGTCATTCACACACTTCTTGTTTATCTCTTGGGTTGACTCTCTGTATGTCCACACCCCCACACTTTTCCCTTGTGCCCTCTGCATGACATTTCCCTCATTCTCCCTCACCTGAAAGATCCCCAGATTGGGTTCCTCACTTGTAAGGCCACTATTGAAATTCTTAGCAGAATTAACTGCTCCTTTATCTGGCTGCCATTGCTTTCTATATTTAGCTTCGTTATGACAATCTTTGGCTTGTAATATTTGTTAGAATATTCTTCACTAGATCACCTGAGGACAAGCATAGAGTGCCTCCCGATGTTTGAAACCCAAAGATCCAGCAAAAGTCATAGGACTTTATAAGCTCCACCCGCTGTTAAATTAAGATTCATATTTGTGTCCTTACATAAGTGCCAGTTGGATCATGGATCATCTCCAAAACACACGATGCTGACGGCGTATCCCATGGCATTGCAGTTGAGGATTTAATTGTGCTACAGCTTCCCGGTGCAAACAAATTATTTTGATTTTTCTCTCCATGTCTACAACATGTCCTTAGCCACTCATTCCATCTCTATTCTCCTTGTTCCTTTCACTCTGATGAGACTCAGACAATGATATCCAAAGGTATGACTCAAAGTACAGCCCTGAAGAAGACTGAAAGCTCTCAGAAGCAAGTCCTTCTCTGAACTTCTGTTCTTTTTCTTCTGAAGGGAGTCTTAGAAACTGGATTTCTCTGCCCCAGATCAAGCCATAAGTCCTAGAAAGGTCCTCCTTTCCCTTCACCCTTGCAGGCCATCCATGCAGGGAAGGAGGAGGTGTCTCACTCAATACATGGAGGAAAGAAAGCCAAGCAGAGATGCAAGAAAAATCTAAACAGAACTCACAGACCCCACTGAACTTCCTTCCCTTCATCACTATATTCCTATGAATCAATTGTTCCTATATATAAATGAACAAAAGATCAAAACTTTGTCCAGACATATTTCTACATGGTTCATTCTCATCATAGAGAATTCACATAGGCAAGTTTTCAGAGTATCTTTTGGTCTTCGCTTTCAAAGGTTCAGGCATCAGGTACAGCTCTGACTAAGATAAATCTGTTATACTTTTTGACTGTTAGTATGTCCTTTGTTATTGAGCGTTGGCTGGGACCCTTGTGAGCAGGAAACATTTTTATCACTTCTGACCACTACAGATATACAATATTAAGTCCCCTAGAAAACTGGCTACATGATTCAAAGAGACAAGACAGAAGGCCTCAGATGAAGGTCTTTAAGGAGGCTTTTTTTTTTTTTTCCTGAAAGTGAGAGCCGGCAGGTGAGCAGTCTACAGAGAGTTTAGCCATTTACAATTGGGTTTCCATTATCTTTGTTATGGACTATTACTAACAATAATGAATGTTCGTGAATATGGAAGGTTTTTGAGAACTTATATCTTTGTTTCTTTTGAAACAACTTCACAAAATGTTGTCAAATTACTTTCCAAAGTGGTTGCACAATTTTAGAATGCTGAAGTTTCAGTTGGTCTGTGTCCTCTCTAGAAGTTGTATTGTCTGTTCCCTTGGTTTGGGTCATACTAGAAAGCATATGCTGACAATGGTCATAGTGCTAAGAAGAGAAGGCAAATGTTTCTCTTACTCATTAATGTCTACCAAATGCCTGCACCAGCATCTGGCTTTCAACAGGTCCCAGTAATACTCATTGGATGAAACAAATTGATGATTTAATTGTCCTCATAAAATCTGCTTTGTCTTCACAGTATTTTTGACACTCATGAGGCATGATATTTGAAATCTCATCTTAGAGATTTCTGTGTTGTTGTTTATAATTTCATATTATTATAATATTATTGTTGTTGTTGTTGTTGTTGTTGATACAGGATTCTATACTGTGGCCCAGACTGCTCTGAACTCACTGTATAGCTTGGGTTGGCCTTGAACTCACAGAACTCCTTTCACCTCAGTTTCTTGAGATTAAAATCCTGGGATGATGGGGGAACCACCACACCCAGTATCTTGTGACTTCATTAGGTCAAGATGTACATGTAAAGTTTGGTGATGATAGCATTCATCTATCCATCCTATAGATTCTTAGAATTATTATTCACTATGGGAAAAGCACTGAGCCAGATACCTTGGGGACATAAAGCTGAGTAAAATATATCGTGCATTCAGGTCAGGCTCATATTTCCTACTGAGGTGACATCATTCTCTCAGGAGAGAGACACAAGGTGTTTCACAAAGACTCACAGCTGGTGGCGGTGGTCCCCTTCCCTCTGGGAAGTCCAAATCCTCCAACTCTGACAGTACATTTCTAAAAACAAAGAGAGTGATAAATGGTGCCTCTCAACCATTCATTTACTCACCTCTTCATTAATTTCACATATATTGACTTTGTTCTCTGTGCCAGGTATTTGCTAAATCCTAAGGATACAACAGTGAGTAAGCAAGATAGAGCCCCTTCCTGCAGGGAGGTCTGAGTTTGCTAGAGGGTGCAGATTAAACATAAAATGATTTCTTTTTAATGTAGCAAGGTTTTCACAGGAAATATAGAAGCCCATAGTAAGGGCCCTAACTCCAATCTAGGCCTGGAGCAGGGACCAGCTGTATATAATGGCATTATATCTTGGAGAGTGTCCAGGTTTGTACCTATAGACATATACACAGAAATGAGTTTAAAGTTCCGTGATGTTGTCTTTGTTACTCTGATGCATTAGTTACTAAATGACATCATGACTAAAATTCCTGATGAAAATAACCTAAGAAGAACTTTATTTAGACCCATGACTTCAAAGTGTACAATACACATTTCCTTTCCCTGAGTACTTGAGCAGAACATCACAGTATCATCATATGACAGAGGAAAGTTGTTCATATGCTGACAAACTGGAAGCAGAGGGTTTACCAAGGATCATCATCCCGAGGTCTATTTCCTCCAGCTAAGTCTTGGTAGCCAAAATTTCCAGTACTGATCAAAATAGCACTAGAAATGGGAGCGGAGCATTCAAATCAAGAGCCTGTGGAGGACATGACAGGTTGTCCATGGTTGCCATTGTTGCTTTATCTTGTTGCATCTTATTATGCAACAGTCATCAGGAGACTCTAGGATTCTGTCTAGAGTGGCAACAGTATTCACAGTACAGCTTCTCTTATTCCTTGGTGAGGACACAGTTCTCAACCTTGGCTGTGCCCGAGAATCACTAGACATAGAAATACTGTCATCTTCCTAACACCCAGGTTTAGAACTCACCATCCATGGCAGAAACCCAAATCGTGCTCACCACCATGTCATACTCTCCTACTCCTAAGGCTGAAATCAAACCTTTTGCCCTACACCTCTGGAGCAGTCTCAGCTTATTCACCAAATCACCACCTCTCAAAGGCTTTTAGGTAAAAACCTAGGATTCCATGTTTTCTCCTTCTTCATATAGCATTGTTCTGCATCGTTGACATCTTTCAACTTTATGATAAGTCTCCCAAACTTACAGCCTTTCTTTACCATTTGTTTATTAATTTGTCTTTTCAAATTTGATAACTGATATTAATTGCATGCCCACCATAGGCTGGTACTCTTCTAGGTGTTTGCAATGCCATCGTGAGAAACATTGGGAAGACTGCTTACCCTTGTAATTACCTAATAGTCTAGGAAGGAGAGGACTAAATGTTCTCTCATTGGTCACAATACAGAGTGCAGGGGACATATTTAGAGGGGCAGCCAGAGACTGACACAGATAAGACAGGGATGTTTTTGTGCACAACAACCTATTTCTCAAAACATTCCATCCAAGTCCATCCAAGTGACCAAGTGTGCAGATAATGAGAGCAAAAAGATCACGAGGTTAGAGGTCAATGAAGATCCAGAGCCAGCTCTTTTCTCAGCTCCGAACCTTCATTTGACCTCAAATCTTCAGGGTAGCCCTCTCCTTGAGATTAAACAACATGTCAGGCTTTCTGTGTGGCCTTTCAGTACCTTCATGCTGTTCATATCATAGCTGGCACTTTTCTTTACAGTTTTCTCTTCCTACAGCGCAGACACAGTGTCCTAGAAGCATCTCTAAGATTTTTTTTAACCCCGAAGCCCCTCTTTTCTGCTTACTTTCCACATAACTGGACATTCTGATTTCAAGCTTAAAGACCAAACAAGACCGTTACTATAGCAACAAAGACGCTCTACTGGTTACACAGCAATCACTTCACCTGGAAAACAGATCTCAGGGATGAAAATGCCAGAACTCACGTGATGAACTTGTTGATAAGGCCGAGAGGAGCTCAGTCCACATCTCCCAGCCTCCACCTGTGACAACTCCCAGGAGTCCTTCAGGGACATAATTTTTGCTCTGGCTTATTGGAGATTGGAGGAAGACTTGTCATAACTTCCAAACTCTGTGGTATAGTTTTGAATTTACATGGAATCATGGAACTCGCTGAAGGCTGGGGAGCTGGGAAAGGGTCATGGCTGTTAAATGAAGCTTGTTTCTGTTGGTGATAACAAACTACCTCAATATCTGGAGGTTCAAAACATTACTCTCTCAGTTGCTGTGAGGTGACAGTTGAGAGTGTCTTAGCTGGGTGGTTCTGGCTCAGGGCTGCCTGTACAGGTAGAGTCTAGCTGGTTCAGCATTGCACCATCTGAATGCTGAACCAGAAGTCAGGGTCTGCTTCCAAGATGGCTTCCTCAAATGGCTATCTAATTAGGGAATCAGAGAAGTCTGTGAAGGACAGCCTTGAATCTTCACCCTGAGTACTTCTGCATGAAGCTGCTGAATCAATTATAATTTGGTGACTAGCTTCACTGGATGACCAATCCAAAAGAAAGCAAGGGGGATGGTGTAATTTTTGGAAGTCACTTTGTCATTATTTTCATGGTGTGCTGTTGACACAAGTCAGCCCTAATCATTGTAAGAGGAAACCACACAAGGATGTGAACATAAGGAAAGGGACATTGGTGAAGACTGCCTTGCAGTCCAGTTACCACCAAAGAAAAGGAACTAAGAACACAGGGCAGACTCTTGTGTTTAGGTTTCCTGACTAAATACCGTTAATAAATTATTATTAACCTGTGACCACATGCTGGCACAAGGCCTGTACGCTTTTCCTCATGGAATACCCAAGAAGCTTCTCTTCTGCTGCGCCACAACTGTGTTGTCCCTATTTTCAGCCATAAATGAGTTAAAAGTGCTTTGAGATACTGATCCCCTCAGCCTATAGGGTAGCTGAACAAGGCCCACAAAAAGTGGAAAAATATGACCAATCTCTTTTTTTGTGACTATGTACACACATATACTTATACATATACATACCATACCCAAATATATATTTCTGGTTGTAGGAAAAGTTCTCTGGCCAGAGTTTCTAAAGAAGCATTAGGCTCTAGCTACATGGAAGACATTAATGTATGCCCTTCAGCTTACACCAGTTTTTTCAGTATATGACGGTATTGTTCAAGACTCTTATAATGTAGTATTCTTCGACCTTTATATGTTTTCAGATTCTTTCATGTGTGTACTCTAATCCCTTATTAGGGCAATAGATTTCTCTACTTTTTGTTTTTAGTTTGGTCAGTTTTTATCTTTCATCTTTTGAAGCTTTGTTATTTGTTGCTTACATATTTAAAATAATAGAAACTTGACTGTAAATGAAAAGCTTTACCCTGTGAAGAGAACTTCTATTATTAGGGTTGTTCTTCAATTATGGTAAGCATGACTGACTCTCTATGCGTGTTATGACACACTCTTTTTCAGTGTATTCTCTGTACATATTTTTGAATGTATGTGTGTCTGAACTATCTCTTGTAGACAGCATATTGTTAGATTTTCTTTTTTGTTTTATCATGAAGTACAGTTTGATAATAAAATTTTACCTCGCTACTCAGTTTCTATATAATTGTATTTATACAATCCACTTAGATTAACTTTGCCCTCCTGCTTTCTTTTTGCCTGCCTGTCCATTTGCTGTTCATATATATATATGTATTTTTCTGTTCTGAACTTTTTTATTTACTAACCATATTTTATTATGCACCTTGCATTTCTATCATTTGAATGCTTACTCTAAAAATTACATGATAGTTCCTTAACTCACCTAATGTTAATCTATACCTCAGAGACAATGCCTGTCTTTAATGACATTTTTGGGTTTTTTTTTTTCCACCTTCCTCTCAGCCTGTATACTATCAATACATGATATTTTAACTTAAACTCTCTTTTGCTACTGTTCCTTAACCTCATCAGATACATTGTTACTGCTGCACATTCACAGGAGTTTAGAGGCCTGAAGCCACACACCCTCTCAGGAATTTTCCGTTTTTTCATTCTGTTTTTTGTTTGTTTGTTTTGCTTTGCTTTGCTTTGCTTAACCTCCATCCTGTCTTGCCTTTCTGAGGTCCTCTGGGCTGAGGGTGCAGGTGAGTTTGGTTGGATACAGTTTGTTGGCTTGTTTGTATGCTAGGCAGCTCCAGTCCCGGGGTCTCTGGTGAACCCTGCCTGCCCTTGCCTTCTGCCCCAGCCTGCACCACCCGGGGGGCCAGCCACCACGTTTGCTGCCTTAGTACACCAATCCTCTCCTCCACTTTTCTGCTTACCTCTTGGTTTTAGGACTTCATACAAAAATTAATTAGCTTGGAAATTCTCTCGTCTGTCCTTGAAATGCTTCAAATTAACCAGCACGTTAATATGTGATGTCTGTTGTAAAAACATACAGTTGTTTTCACCAGGAGAATTTATCCACATCATTCACAGTTACACAATCTTAAACCTCAGCAAATGCTATTTTCTTTCAACATGCAGAAGGCAATAACATTTTACTTAACAAAAAGTAATAATTAGGGCTGGAGAGATGGTGCAGAGGTTAAGAGTATTGTTCTTCCAGAGGTCCCAAGTTCAATTCCCAGCAACTGCATGGTGGCTCGCAACCATCTGTAATGGGTTATGACGCCTTCTTCTGGCATGCACTGTATATGCACACAGAACACTCATACATAAGTACAATAAAAAATGATAATTAAAAAATAATATGCCAAACATATGCTAAGTATCTCACCCAGACTGTCTAATCAGCACACTTTACCATAGATCCTACTATATATTGTATACCCAACAAGTTTTGGCTGTTATAGTTACTTTTGTAGTCACTTATCATTTGAAGATTTTTACTCTTCTTTTTCTGCCCTCAAGGAGCAGAAAGTTAGAGATGCAAAAGTGCTACTTCTGAGAGTTTTGTAGACTTCTCCATTACTTAGGTCTGTGAAGCACAGTATAGTGTTATAACACAGGTGACTAATACTTTGTCTTCTGGAGTAAGTTTCACTTTTACAGGTTCCTAGTGTCTACATATAAGGCATGCTTTAAAGGTGTGACATCCTCAAATTGCACCATTTGTCACTGGCCCACACAGAGAATCTTGGCCTCTGGAAAGGCTTTGCCTAAACTCTTAGTTTTCTCCCTGGGCAAACTGAATAAAATCGTTATTGGATGGGGGTTTGGAATCCCTTCTTCATTTCCATTTTTCTCAATAAGCATCGTCAAAAAACATTTTAAATTGTAAAAAGCATTTTTAAAACACACCCTTAACTTTGATTCTGTTTGTTTGAGCTAGATCTCAGTGTCATTTTGACAGACTTGCACTGTAAATAACTTAAGTTCTGGTGCCAAGAACCAATTATCTACATCGAGAAAAAAATGATTTTATACAGAGTGAATCATTTGAATGCTTCGGAGACTCAGCAGGCAAATTGACTTTGATAAGGTGAAATACGGTTTCTTGATTAGGAATGAAATCGCCAACTTGAGGTGGTTGCTCTTAGGGACTGAGGAAGACACAAATCAAATAATATTTACACGGAATTCCCCAAGTCTCATCGTGATGCAAGG
>CM053759.1:16549270-16631770 GCA_028658305.1 Pachyuromys duprasi | reverse complement strand
GAAAGCCTTCAGCAAAAGCTTCATGTGCAGGATTCCTGCTTCTCTCTGGGAAGAGGCGTCAACCAGAGTGAGGGCCCCTGCCCCCATATCCTCATGACATCCCCTGTCTTTATATCCTGCCTCAATTTTAATGCCCAAGTTTGTGGCATGTGCATGGAAGAAAGACTAACTTTAGGACAACTGAATCCATTTCCACATCTGCATAGAAGATAAGGAGCCAGGAGGAAGCTTCACGATTGGGCAAAAAGATCTCTGTGTCAGTTTTCTGTTGGTTTTTTTTAAGCACAGAAGAATAGAATTTCTTGTCTCTCCTTAACATCAGGGTGGGGTTGGTATCAAGTGAATCGAACCCAAAGGAATGATTAATCTCATCACCGATTAATATCTTCTGAGCACCCTGTGGTTTGATTTACACATAAAAAGCAAATTGGAGTCATCATTAAAATAGCTCTAATCAAAGACATTTTTTTATCTCAATTAGGATAACATTTTGGTGCCTGTGATTAATCTAGTGTTGCAAGATAAAATGACAGTAACTTAACATATGCCCCCTCCCCCAATTTAATCCATTTTTTAAAAAATGATGCTGTTTTGGTTCTTTGAAAACTCTGGCCTGATCCTGGGAGAACATTAATGATTCATTAATGAGTGTTTACCTAGCTTAGCATGCAGAGGCTGATGTTCATGTGAGGCAAGAGCAATTAGCAACTTTACAGCTTAGGGTCCTGTTTACTCAGGTTGTATCAAAGTAAATCATTGTGTCAGTGCCTATGGAAGGTAAATGATAATGTATTTGGAACTTTTCCAATTTCATTTTTATTGTGAAAAAACAGTATTAATTAATCCTCTGAATACACTGATGATCAGGGCATGCTTGTTCGTAGGATAGGATATAGTGCTGACAGTAGAAAGACCTTTGTTTATTCCCTCTTTCTCTGTAACTCTGTGTGTGTGAGAGATGTGCACTGTATGCATACGAGCTTGAAAGTGTGAGTTATATGTGTGCTATGTGGATGTGTAGATGCATGAGGTGTGCTGTATACACATGAGTGTGAGTTTGTGTGTACGTGTACATGTGGTGTGTGGTACATGCATGAGAGTGTGTTTGTATGTGTGTGCACTCATATGTGCCCGTAGTGAAGCCAAAGCAGGAGAGCTAGCATCTTGCTCTGCAGCTTTCTGATTTATCGAGGCAGGGACGCTCACTGAACCGGAAGTGCATTGCTTGGAGTAGACTCACCAGCAAGTGAGCTCTTAGCATCTGCCTTTATCCACCTCGCACATCCATGCCTGGTTCTTCCTGTACGCATACATTTCTTCCAACTTTCAAGAGATATTTGTTTTTATAAGGTTGCTTTTAACTATTGGTTGCTTTAAACAATGATTAACACAGCACTCACACACACATATACTATTTTGGGTCAGGGGCTTGGAAGGGTACACAACATTAAAGCTGTGCATTAGCTCAGGCTGTCAAAGCTGACCATGATAGCCACGGAAGGTTTATTGTATTGTTCTCTTAAAGGCAGGCGAAACTTTAACAGGCTGAGAACCCAGCAGCAGGGTGCAGGGTGAGAACATAGTCTTAAATGATCTTGAGGCATGCTATTAACTCAGTCGCAAGGGCTAGAAAAGATTCAGACTCTTTAAGGGGGGAGATAGCATTTAAAACCATATAGTCATACCCGTTTTCTCTGGGTACCCTCACATGAATAAGAGAGGTAACTCAATGGTCAACGTGGACAAAAATCTTTGCCATTACAAACCTGATAGACTAATGACCCTTTTTCTAAAGGTGAGCTATTTCTTACTAGATTATGATCTTTTATAGCATATAGATCAGGAAATTACCATTTTCCTTTTTCTGTTTCAGTTTCTGAAAAATTAGATTATGTCACTTATGTTTTGCACTGAGCAGAACTAATGTGAAACTTGAACTCAGTGACTCTTCTACAGAAACATTGCTCCTTGGGCAATTGCTGTACACATGGAATGACAAGAAAAAAAAAAAAAGCCAGCTTGTAATCTCCAGGACTACCTCACGCTACCTAATATAAACAGCTATACGGCTTCAAGCTGGATTACTTCTCCTTTTACAAGTTTCTGTAGTTCTCACAAATGGAAAATTTAGAATGTGTCACAAAGATACCCTGGATTAAAGGAATATAGGAAAAACACATGGAAAGAACTTAAGACTATATAGAGAAAAATTACCAAGAGAGCAACACTGCTCATGAGAATTCTCACTCATGAGTTCATGCCAGGAGTTCCTCAGGCAGCGGTGGGGCTTTTGTTGGTGGTTAATAAGGCAAGAATTCTTGTGATCTATGTTGTTCTTTTGGCCTTATACCCAATCTGAAATGGTTTATTTATTGCCATAATATCACCGAGTTCATAGCTGGGTTAGTCTGAAGATGACATTTCCCTCCAACAGCCTGCACGGTGCTTCCTGGTACCATGAACGTTAGCCAGCAAGGGGGAATTTAGCTGACCAGCTGTATCTAGATTTCTCTTTGTCTGTGGTCAGAATGTGTGATGTCATCAGCAGTAGGGGGCTTAGCATCACCTTCTAATGGGCAACTAAAAGCAATGACAATATACTATGCTATTTTCAAGGGTCTTTGGGATACACATGACAAAAATTTGGGGGGAGGTAGTCCACACCTGGCACTGGGCTTTTTAGTTGGCAACTTACAGCTTCTGAGAAAAATACTAACCCCTGTGTAGGATAGCCAATTAAAGTCTTTTCGGTGAATATGTAAATATTGTTTGTAAAATAGTAAGTTTCCACATTGCCTTTCAAACATCCTTAGCATGCATGCCAATTGTTAAGAGTGTGTTTGCGGTATTTTTAGAAGATTCTCTTGAAAATAGGTTACTATGCTAATACCCTGGCTTATATTTTTACAGTTACATGGAATTTGTCAGTGTATCATTTACCTATCTTTTCAATTTATTTTCTGTGAAGATCAAATCTTACTTGATTTATACCCACATCAAATGAAAATCAGTTTAACATCCCAATGGAATTATGCTGATAACCTCTTTGGAAAGATGGGCTGTGTGAAAGAGGTGTCGGTAAATAGTGATTACCATGGAGAATGCAATAAGCATTCACATCCATCACTATTTTCTTCCCTCAGTATGACTGGGAAGCACATGCTTTTAGCTCCTTTGTAGACAAGCAGAGTAGCATTCAATATGGCATAACTAATAAGGGCAGACAGAAGCAGGGGTTAACCCCGGACAACCGTCTTCAAAATGTGTAGTCACTGCAGAATGTGTATGTGTGTATGTATGTATGTATGTATGTATGTATGCATGTGTGTATGTGAATGTACATGTGTAGTGTACGATGGCTCACTGTGTTATGTATATGCTTGTGTGTATTCACATACATGCATGCACATATATTTTAACTGAATCCTTAAAGCAAAAATATCCATAGACCTTAAGAATACATAATAACTGAGCTAACTGGACTACTGAAAAGCCATAAAAGATTTTAATTACATTATTTTTTTAAAAAGAAATGTCTGAAAACTCAGGTAGGTAATAAATACATGATAGATAAATAACAAATAAATAAATAAGACAAATAATAAATAAACCAGAAAAGGGTCTGCCTTTTTACATTCCACAGCTGCTCCTAGTTGATCATGCCAGACAAATTTTGGGGAACAAGAAAGATCCTACAGATCTGTCTCTTGTGTGTGAGCCTGTCAGGAAGCCTTCTTGAGCTATGCAAGGCACAGTGCAAACTCTCCTTTCATCCTGCAAAATCTATCAAATGCTGAAGACACACAGGCTTCCTGGACTTGAGGGGCCATGTTGTCCAAGCCTTAGGGTGTCAGTGTAACAAACCACAGAGAGTCTGGGAAACACCATGTCATAGAACATCGTCCTGGACAGCCAGGTATGGTGGCTCATGCCTGCAATTTAAGAGGCAGAGGCAGGAGATTACCATGAGTTCTGGGCCAGTCTAGCCTAAAGAGTGAAGCCCTGTCTGGGAAATAAACTGTTCCCTTTGCTTTATTCCAACATAAGATATTTGTTGGTGACTTGTTACTCCATGAGTCTAAATAGGGTCCCCACATGAATGTCTACTTCAGACCTACACAAAAAGTCTTAATGGTCACATTCTTGGAGCAGTGTTCTACCTAACACAGCTATAGCTCTTAAAAGTCATCCATGTTTTCATATGCAGACTACACCTTTGTTTTAGTATCAATGTGCAGGAACCTTGAATGTTGTTTAGAATTTAAATTCAATTCCTGTGCCACCACAGATTTCATGGCAATCCTTTGTCAAGGGGCTTTCCTTGCTTCTTCATATATAGAGTATGACTTCCTGGAAATTCTCCCAACTGTGCCAACTGTATATCCCCTCTTCTCTCCTAGCACCAACACTTCAGGAGATTTTAATTGACACTGCTTTATTTTTCTTTCTGTATTTAAGAGAAATCTCCGGTTCTCATTGTGAGTGTCACTGTTTTCCTGCCTTGCTTCTAAGAAACATCAGAGTGACCCTACCTACATTAACTTGTCTGTGCTTTTCAGTTTCCCAGGGTTCCTGGCTGAGTTAATGGGTTGGTCTTTGCCCTCTCATCTCACCCTAGACATAAAATACCTTTGTGTTCTTCACCTGCCAGCAGAACTCCCATTCATTCCTTAAACAATAATTTGGCAACACCTCCCACAGGAGCTAAGCAATGACTTCCACCGCTGAGACCCAGCATACAAGGTCTGCTCTACATTCTGAGTAATTCTTCTGCTAAGTTAGTTGCTCTGTCTCTAATCGTAGAGCCTATTAGGTTGGCTGTAGAAAAAAAAATATAGTCACTTTTTCTTCTAACAGATTTAGTGTGCCTGGTTTTATGTTGAGGTCTCTGATCCACTTGGACTCTAGTTTTGTGCAGGATGATAAAAATGGATCTACTTGCATTTTTCTGCATGTAGACATCCAGTTAGACCAGCACCATTTGTTGAAGATGCTGTATTTTTTCCATTATATGGTTTTGGCTTCTTTGTTAAAAATCAAGTATACATAGGTATGTAGGTTTATTTCTGGGTCTTCAATGCATTTCCATTGATCCACCATTCTGTTTCTATGCCAGTACCATGCAATTTTTATTACTATTGCTCTGTAGTACAGCTTGAGGTCAGGGATGGAGATAGCTCCAGACAATCGGTTGTTGTACAGGATCATTTTGGCAATTCTGGGTTGTTGTTTTTTTGTTTCTTTTTTCATATGAAGTTCTTTCAAGGTCCATAAAGTATTGTGTTGGTGTTTTGATGGGAATTGCATTGACTCTGTATATTGCTTTAGGCAGGATTGCCATTTTCAGTATGTTAATCCTACCAATCCATGATTATGGGAGATCTTTCCATCTTGTGATATCTTCTAAATCTGTTAGAAGAAAAAGTGAGGAAGACCCTAGAACTCATTGGCAATTTCCTGAACAGAGCACCAATAGCACAGGCTCTAAGATCAACAATCAGTAAATGGAACCTCAGGAAACTGAAAAGCTTCTGTAAAGCAACAGACACTGTCATCAGAACAAAATGGCAGCCTACAGACAGGGAAAGGATCTTCACCAACCCTATATCTGGCTAATATCCAAAATATATAAAGAAATCAAGAAGTTAAAAAGCAACAAATCAAGTAATCCAATTAAAAAATGGGGTACAGAGCTAAACAGAGAATTCTCAATAGAGGAATATCAAATGGCAGAGAAACACTTAAAAAATGCTCAGTGTCCTTAGTCATCAGGGAAATGCAAATCAAAATAACCCTGAGATTTCACCTTACACCCATCAAAATAGCTAAGATCCAAAACTCAAGTGACAACACATGCTGGGGAGGATGTGGAGAAAGGGGAACCCTCCTCCATTGCTGGTGGGAATGTAAAGTTGTACAACCACTTTGGAAATCAATCTGGTGCTTTCTTAGACGATTAAGAATAGTGCTTTCTCAAGATCCAGCTATACCACTCCTGGGCATATATCCAAAATATACTCAAGTACACAAAATGAGTACATTTTCTCAACCATGTTTGTAGAACCTTTATTCATAATAGCCAGAATCTGGAAACAACCCAGATGCCCCTTGACTGAAGAATGTATACAGAAATTATGGTACATTTACACAATGGAACACTACTCAGCAATTAAAAACAAGGAAATCATGAAATTTGCAGGCAAATGATGGGATCTAAAAGAGATCATTCTGAGTGAGGCATTCCAGAAGCAGAAAGACATACATGGTATATACTCACTTATAAGTGAATGTTAGACATATAATATAGAAGAAACACACTAAAATCTGTACACATAAAGAAGCTAAGCAAGAAGGAGGACCCAGGGTAAGATGACCAGTCCTCACCCAGAAAGGCAAATGGGACAGACATAGGAAGAAGGATAAAACAGGAAATAGGACAGGAGCCTACCACAGAGGGCTTCTGAAAGACTCTACCTAGCAGTGTATCAAATCAGATGCTGTGTCTCATGGCCAAACTTTGGGCAGAGTGCAGGAAATCTTATGATGGAGGGGGTACATAGAAAGACCTGGAGGGGACAGGAACTCCACAAGGAGAGCAATAGAACAAAGAAATCTGGGCCCAGGGGTCTTTTCTGAGACTGATATTTCAACCAAGGACCATGCATGGAGATAACCTAGAATCCCTGTACAGATGTAGTCCATGGCAGCTCAGTCTCCAAGTACCCTAGTAAGGAGAACAGGGATTGTCTCTGACAGGAACTCAATGGCTGGTTCTTTGATCACCTCCCTCTGAGGAGGGAGCAACCTTACCAGGCCACAGAGGAAGACAATGCAGCCAGTCCTGATGAGACCTGATAGGCTAAGATCAGATGGAAGGGGAGAAGGATCTCTCCTATCAGTGGAACTGGAGAGGGGCATGGGAGGAGATTATAGAGGGAGGGTGGGATTGGGAGGGAATAAGGAAGGGGGATATAGCTGGGATACAAAGTAAATAAGCTGTAATATCTATATATAGAGAGATAGAGATAGATATAATTAAAATTAAAATTAAAATATAGCCAAATGGTCTACCACCTGTTGGTTGTTAATGGGCAGTTGCCATATCAAGAAGTGGGTGTAGGGACTGAAAACACTATTCAAAGATGAAGAGCAAAAACTTCTTTTGCTGGAGACCTGAGCTCAGTTCCCAGGACCCATATGAGGTTACTCACATTGCTTATAGCTCCTATCCCAACAGCCTTTTCAGTTTTCCATTGACACCTGCATTCACATGCATGTATATACACAGACAGGCAAGAGCACCATACACACAAATAAATATAAAACTAAAATAAATATTAAGATATCGAGTCTAACTCTTATGAATCTACTTTTGCCTTAATTATTATTATTAAAACGAGTTTTAAGTTTTAAAATACGAGTTTGGAGCTCTTAGCTTTTATTCTGGATTTCAATTAATTTGAGATTTTAGCTTTATTTGTTGGATTGCATAGTGTATTAGTTACTGTTCTCAATATAACAAGAATATCTGACAGAAGCAACTTAATGGAGGAAGCATTTATTCTGGCTCACAGTTTTAGGAGTACAGTCCATTTTGGGAAGAAAGTCATGGTGGCTGGAGTGGGCAGTTTGTGGCCCTAGTATTTGCAGCTACAGCTCAATTACATCTAGATGAATTAGAAAGCAGAACTTTTGGATCAGAACCAGAAGCAAATGCCACCTTCAATGCGTACTATCTCTAGTAGTCCATGACAGCCAGAGAGCCATGACTCAAAGGTGACACAGTATACCCAAACAGCACCAACAGCTGAGACCAAATGCAGGAGCCTGTGTAGGACAGCAGAGGTCTCTGGCTGAGCAAGATCCCCTTGACTGTAGAAGGAATAACTGAAATTTGCATTGCTCTGACAGTAGAGACAACGAGAAAACGATGATCAGAGATCTCTGAAAGTCTACAATATACTTAGCACTTGAGAGAAAATGTCTCCAAGCTTTGGGGGTTAGTAGCTAACACAGCACAGCTTATCTCCCCCTAACTAAATCTAGCATTCTAGAATGAAGCTACAGACTAGGAAATGAGTTAATAGCAAGTTTACAGGCAAACAAACATCTCTGTTGGGTTTTATGTCTTTGAGTCTCCAATATAGAATGTCAGTCATTCAGAGTGCTTCCTCAGTTCATCTATCTTTGTCTTATAAAACTGAGAACACTGGGAATAATGGTGGGCGCTATGGAATCTTGGCAAGGCTTCTGTAACATTCATTAGATTTCAATTATTTAGATGGAATATAGTTGATGCTAATTTCCACCAATGTGTTGCACCAAAATATTTAGCTTGATAACATAAATTAGAACTGCCTCCTAGGAGCAGCCCTCTCAGTGTCAGAATAAAATACTGTTCCTTTCAATATTTGCTATTTATTTGTATGTTTCCCAAAAGCACTAATTTTTGCCATATAATCAAGAACTTATATCTGGCCTTCATCTCCCTTTCTTGGCACAGAGAGTCTAAAACCCCTGGAATTTTCTGAGGAATATTGTGAGATTCTTATCTTTGGTATGCATAATGAACTTCTTTCAGTCATATTTGAGCATATGCTAGTGAGGTAAAGGCTCTTAGTATCTACAGAGTGCGGGTGCTGGTTGCAGGGGAATCAATCACGTGATAGGAAGACTGGAACTTGATCCCCACACCTGCCTATGGAAATGGAAATAAACCTAATCCTACTGGCCAGTGATGTGTCAATCGTGTCATTGAATATAAATCATAAATTCATAGAAGTTCTCAGTAATGGAGTTCAGAAAGCTTCTTGGTTGATGAACACAGCTAGAAGGTGCTAGAAGGTGCTAGAAGGTGGACCCTCTGGAGGGATTATGGATGTCCTCTCCCATTGGTTTCTTGTCCTCTGCATCTTCCAATTGCCTGGTCCTGAGTGATCCTTTATACATGCCAGTGATGTTCAAATAAAATTATTTCCTGTGAACTCTTCTAGCAAATTCTCAGACACAAGAGAAAGGCATATGAATCTGGTTATAGCCAGTCAGAAGAGCAAGTAGCCTGGGATTATGGAATGGGGCAGTCTGCAGTACTTAGCTTTGTAACTTGGGGAATCTGATTACCAGTTAGATCTTTAGGTTATGGGGTAGTTAGAGTTGAACTAAATTGTTTGATCCTAACTTAGAGTCTGAAAGCTAGAGAAGTTATTGTAAATGCGCGCACACACATACAGACACACATTTGCTGTTAGAAGTATCATGTATAAAAAGAGCTATGAATAGTAGCACAGGTCACACTTGTTACATTTGACAATCTCTTGTTGGAAATTTGATTTTATCTGATAAGCTTGTGTTACAAGGCCAGCAAAGAACAGGGAATCACATGTTCCCCAGGTTTTCACACATAAAAAGAACTAACTATGTTCTGTGATCCAGACAGTTTATTTCCCAAAGGCATGAGAAGCTTAGGGTGTGTGTTGACAATCCTGTTTCATTTAAATATGACTGCTCTGAAAATTAAAACTTTAAGCAGTTAAAATTTTTAGCATGACCTAATTAGAAATTCTTGAAAGGATAAAACATTTCAGACAAATATTTAAAGACATATAGCAGTTAATACAATTAAGTGGTAAATAACTATTCAGCATATTGATTTTTTGAACTAAATATGAGGATCTAGCCATGCCATAATTTTCTATCTTAAAGAATCTTTGTTAAAGTTGTCCATGAGCTCCTGATTTTCTTCTTGAACACCATGTGGATGCTATCATGCAGCAGCTTCTTTCTAGAGAAAGAAACTTCTAAAAACTTCATAAGCCCAAGAAAATGTCACCTCTTAAGTAATGGGTCCATATGTTGAGGCAGGCATATCAATTCATCCATCCAGTCATCCAGCCAGCCATCCAGCATCCAGCCAGCCAACTACCCATCCATCCACAAGTCTGTCCATTTATCCATCTATCCATCCTTTCATTCATACATCCACCTACCCACCTATCTGCCCATACATCCACTCACCCATCTGTCCATCTGCCCACCCACCCATTCACTCCATCCATCCATCCATGCATGCATGCATACTTTCACCCAAGCACCTATCCACACACCCATCCACCCATCCACTTGTGTGACTGCCCATTCATCAATTCATCCATCCATCCATCCATTCATCCATACACACATACATCCACCCACCCACCCTTTCATCCATCCATCTATCTATCATCCATGCAAGATGAAGAGAAAGACTAATTCTAACACATGTTCTAGGTCTTTTGTCAGTCTGAACACTATGGAGAAGTAGCGCTATCACCCCAGCACCTGCTCCTCAGGTTCAGACTCAGAGCTGTCCTCTTGTTGAACTGATTGGTGTGTTGCTTCAATCCTTGTGCCAGGTTGCAGTCTACTCACTGCCTGCTAGAGGAGGACGCAGGTTCACTTCTCAGACCATAGAAGTCCCTCCAAGATGTAATGAAAAAGACATTATAGTTGAGCCTTGGAATTCCATTTCCATTATATCTCTAAGCAATGTGAGCAAAAGACCAACGTTTGTAAAGACCAACGTTCTTTTAGATATAGCAGTTGTTACAAACACAGGAAGTAGGCCGAGAAAGGTGCATTGCTGGGGAATGAACAGTGGGCTCTGAGTAGCACCTCATTTACTGCAGGGCTTCCTCAGGGCTCAGTGTGTTTGATCCAGATGCACAATCAAAGGAGTTCAGAGGGGTTCTAGGAGGAACCTCACCAGCTAGGAGCTGTTGGGAGAAGGCCTCTAGAATGTATTTGATAGGCAGGTTCTATGGCATCCCGAGAAGGAAGAGCCTGGAAGGTCTGGAAGTTAAAAACAAAACAAAGCAAAAACACTGCTTGAGCTTCATAGGCGAATGATCTGAGGTACCATCACCTTCCAATCTCTAAATGGGGAGTTTCAGAATTCCCCGATTCCCAAGTCGAATGTTGACATCTCTGCAAAGGGGATGTGGAGAGATAATAGGATTCACTGCTCATCAGAACACTTTGTGATACATTTTCCAATCAGTGATTTCCCTGACAGTTTCTAAATTGCTTCAGGTTCTCCTCTTCCATTTATTTCTAGCAGTCAGATGTTTACTGATGAAACAGTTTTGCCTGTAATTTGTCTTAAGCGCCCTAAAGCTAAAAACGAACATAGGCTATGTAGTTTTCTAATCACTGCCTTGGTAATCTGGTGCAAGTCATTAAAACACCCCACATGGAAGATTTTCACCTATGAAAGGGGCTAATCAGTTAAGATTACCTTTTCAGGGCTGTTGGACCTACAGTGCATAATGACTTTATCAAATGTGACAATATAATACCTGAATTGAGATGATGGCTTCTTTGTAGATAATCTTATGAAATACGTTAAATATACAATTTAGCCAAATTCAAACTTTCATAAATTTCCATGTCTATTATTGGTATATTTACTAAAAATGTTATAGCAGTCTCAACTATGTGCCAGATATGATAAAGGCCTAGGGAGATTAAAATTATACAATATTTTTATTCATCTAAAAGAGGACTTGGTATTCTTTTTCTTTCTCTCTTTTCTCTCTTTCTCTCTTTCTCTCTTTCTCTCTCTCTTCTCTCTCTCTCTCTCTCTCTCTGTCTCTCCCTCTCTGTCTCTCTCTCTCTCTGTGTGTGTGTGTGTGTGTGTGAGTGTGTGTGAGTGTATGTGTGTAAGTGTTCCTGTGGGTGTGCATGTGTATGTGTGTGTGAGTATGTGTGGAGGCTAGAGAATAACCTTCAGTGTCATTTCTCTGTCACTGTCCCCCTCATCTTTTGAGACAAGGTCACTCACAGGCTTGGGACTTGCCCAGACAAGGCTTGGACAGAAAAGCCCAAGTTCTCTGTCTCTATCTCCAAGCACTAGGATTCTAACATTATGCCACCATTGCTGGCATTTTTACGTGGGTCAGATCAAACTCAGGCCATCCTGCTTGCGTGGAAGGCAAGTGCTTTAACAAATGAGCCATCGCCTACACCCAAGAGAACTATTTTGAAAATGAACCAAAGGGCTGGGTGGAGAAGTCATTACATCTGAAAAACAGGAAAGAGACAGCATACAGAGGTGAGAAAACTGAGTAACTGTTTCCAAAATGTAGGTACAGGGGAGCTGAGAAATCGATTTCCACTAATTCTGCGGTGGAGGCAGCAGAGATTGGCCACAGCTGCTGTGCCTAATGGAGGCGTGTGTGCACGCAAAAGAAAAAAAATGAAACAAAATTTAAAAATAAAAAAATAAAAAATCAATGCCTGAGGCCATATTCAAATTATTGTGCAAGAGGTTACGGTAGGAAATTTAAACTTCAGTAGATCATTTACAATACAATTTTTCTATCACTTCACCCATAGGGACGATTTGGTTTCTAGCAAATGAAGTAATATTGTTTGCAAGGATATGTGAATGGCTTGTATAATCAGTCTTAGTGGCTATGTTTAAGATATTAAATGCCCCCAAAGGAGTGTGTTGAAGGCTTGGCTCCAGAGTGGCAACATTGGAAGTGGGTTCTTGTAAGTCTTTATGTTGTGCCGCTGGGGGGATTGAGGGACTTGGGTTCTTTTGCGTTTCTTTTTTTGCTACCAAACACTTCTTCTTGCCATTGTCACCCAATCCCATCACAGGAGGTTTAAAAGCAATGGGTGCTTCCTATCATTAACGGAGACCTTCAAATCTACAAGACAAAAACCACGCTTGTTCTCTTAACAAATTATCTTGGGTATTGTATTATGGTGTGAGAAATTGACTACCATTGAGGAATCAAGTTAGTTTTACATTTATGAGCTATCTTAGATACGAAGTTTCAAAATCTGAGTTTGGGAAACATCAATAACAAAAGATATCCCAACAGATTGTAATTTTTGACGGTGTCTGAAAGCCATTATAAGTGATTTCCTTTTTAAGCAGTTTGTGATATGTATACGAAGGTGACAAGGTGACCTGTGTGAGTAGGCAGTGTGGACTCATGCAATATCCATGAATGATGTCCAGATATATGATGAACTCCTGGGAAGGTAGACATGGTGGCCTGTATGAGACTTCTGAGATGCCAGGAAAGAAATCTTCAAGGACTAAAACTGTTCAAAAGCTGTGGCTAAATGTCAACCCTGTTCCTAGCACTTTTCCTGTTTATTCACAGGAACTTCACGAAGTTGGATGCAATCATATTAGCCACTGTGCATTTGTAGAAACTGAAATTTGGGGGGTGGAGGGGAAGGAAGAACTAAACAAGTTGCTTCATGTCAACTTCCCTTCTCAGTGCTGAGATTGGATGTAGTTTGATCCTGTGCAGGTCCTGCGCGTGCTGTCCCAACCTCTGTGAGTTCAGATGTGCTGCTTTGGCATTTTCTAGGCATGTTTAGTTGCTTCTTAGCAGGATGGAGTGAAGTGGACAATGACCAGACCTTGAAAGATGCATGTGTGTGTAGATGCTGGACTCAAGCCAGTATGAACGAATGAAAACAGGTCTTACTTTTTCATAAGAGAGATTGCCTGATGGGCCAGCCAAGACCATCGATTCTGTTGGCTCTGTTTCTTCTCTTTAGTCTGAGGAGACTCCGGGCTGAAAGGGCAGAGATTCTCACTCATCTATCGCCCACCTAGTCCTAGCTACAAAGTGTCTTTTAGGAGTTTTCTAAAGCAGCTTCCACTTCCCACATGTCTAGGCAGATTTCATCCTGTCCACTCATAGCATTTCTGTATGCTTACTGCCAAGTCTTTCCAAGCCACATAAACCAACAGGTTATAATACTTTAAAGAGCTGATAGAAAATCTATCATCAGTGGGCCTATTTCTATTCTAATTCAATTAACTTTCCAAAAAACATTTTAGAGTGATATCTGAAATCTCAGCCTTGAGTTCTGCAGCATGACAGATAACAAAGATTTATTGTATTGATTTATCTGGTACTGTGCGAATGGCCCTGAATCCTCAATGCCAAGGAAATAATACAGTAAATTTCTATCCTGTTTTTTTCTTTGACATTTATCTGGTTTTATAGGGTTATTATTCCATCCTTTTTGCCCATTTCCTTCTATTTACTTGTCATTAAATTTGAATTTAAGCATTACCTCTTCTTGACCTCTTTCATCTTTCCCCAAGCCAGGTTTCAGGCACAGTGAGTGATTGTGCTTTATGGTATTGAAGTCTTGGTATGGTTCTACTTCTGAAAATTCATTCTCAAATATGCACTCCCCAAAACATGCGGTCGTGGGTCAGATGTCAATCCAAACCAATGAGTCATTTAAAAATGCTTTTCTTCAGTATTAATTTTACTTGAAGATTAAGGAAGTATTTTAATCCCTTAAATTTTGTATGTATCTAAATTTTAGTGCATATTAGTAGAAGTCTTCTTTTTCCATGTTGACCTATATCAGTTTGGGAGTATCTCTGTGTTTAGAGATCCGTATGCATGTAGTAAGATTCGAAGATGGCCACGGTTTCTTAGATCCCTGGATGCACATCCTCGTGCTGTGACTTCATAGCATTTTCATACCAAGTGCTACCATGTTCATCCCTCCCTTGTGTCTGGAAGAATTTCATGGCGGTAAATGTGATGGTGCCTAAGATCTGGAAAGTGTTGTACACTGGGCTTGTTCTCCCTAGAGCATGAAGTGTGGTTAGCTTGCTGGAGAGTGAAGACCTTGGACTAGAACCAGGATATCCTCAAGCACTAGGTAGAGAGCTCCAAGTGTCCTGTGAGTAGATCAGGGCACCTGAGTGAGCTCCCAGGAGAGAGGTGTCTGGTTCATAACAGAAGAGCCACCCAGCCGAGCCAGCCACAGTTGCTGCCCTACATAACCATGAGTTGAAGCGATGATTTGTCTTTCAAGCTTCCACTCTTGAGGGTGACCTGCAATGAACAATACTGACTGGCAGAGTGAAAGAAAGAAAAGAGTACACACTAGAACCTTCTGATTGCTGTTGGGAAGAAATATTGAGAAAGCTTAAGAACTTTGAGTTTACTGGAAACCCCGGTGCTATTGCTCATTTTGTCTGTGTTCCTCCTTATCACCAAGTACCCTGGTCAACAATGCAGACAGTCAGTGTCACCATGGAGATGGCTGTTAATAAGCCATGACTAATTTTAAAGATACCCCCCGGAAGATTTACAAACAAAATAATCCAGTCTTGTCCAGGACCAGGATGTCAAATGCAAGTCAATTTCAGACACACTCTGCAGAGTCAAGCAAAGGAGGAAGAAGTAAAGAATTTGTGAAACTAGTTCAAGCTGATTTAGATTACAAAAGAAACAGAAAAGGAGGAGGAGAGGCAGAGAAAGAGGAAAGGAAGAAGAGAAATCAGTAACAAATATACAAGGTATGATTGAGACAAATAAACATCTCTTTTGCTGTTATCTAGAGATGTGCCTACAGCTGGGTAGAAAACAAATTTAACTTGGTCAACACCACATTTGAATGAGCACACAGCTATGATGAATGGTCCCTCGTGTTTATAAATGATGTTTACAAAGTGATTCTGTGTGTTCAATGAGGTGGTCAAATAGATAAATTTTATACTGGAATCATACATTAAATAATCACTTTGGAGCCGGGCTGTAAGTGCACTACTTTTTTTTTTAATATGTAGATAAGCTGTAACAGAATGTGAGGTTATTCTCCACAGTGACTGCTTGGCTAGCACAATGGAAGCCACCTGTCACAGGGACATAAATAAGGAGATGAAAAATAATTTTTAAGCTGCATTAATAATATAGGCTTCCTTTCAACACCATCTTACATACTTGTTTTGGTTGACCCCCATGTCCATCTGCTCCTCTTTTTCAATCTCCCTACCTACCACCCCATTTATACCCTTCTCCCTCAAATATTCTTCCTTTCCACTCAACTAAAATGTGTCTTATTTATTCCCTTTCCCACGTTCTTCCTGAGTCACTGGTTCCTGTCTCTCGGCTTCCCTTCTAGTTCCCTGGCTTTTACTCATACTTTCGTGTGTGTGTGTGTGTGTGTGTGTGTGTGTGTTTATATGTGTGTGTTGGAAGCTAGAATACATACATGGGATTCTTAAAAAATGCAATATTTGTCTTCCTGAGCCTGAGTTATTTCACGTAATATAATGATTTCTGTTTCTACCCATTTTCCTGAATTTTTCACAATTTCATTTTTTTCTTTTCTTTAAATTTGTATTAATTACACTTTATTCACTTTGTAGCCCCCATAAGCCCCCCTCCTCCCCTCCCAATCCCACCTTCCCTTCCCCTTCTCCATACATGCCCCTCCCCAAGTCCACTGATAGGGGAGGTCTTCCTTTCCTTCCTTCAGATCCTAGTCTATTAGCTCTCAGCAGGAGTGATTGCATTGTCTTCCTCTGTGGCCTGGTAAGGCTGCTCCCCCATCAGAGTGAGGTGATCAAAGAGCATGCCAATTGGTTCATGTCAGAGGCAGTACCTGTTCCCATTACTATGGAACCCACTTGGATACTGAACTGCCATGGGCTACATCTGTGCAGGGGTTCTAGGTTTTCTCCATGCATGGTACTTGGTTGGAGTATCAGTCTCAGGAAAGACCCCTGTGCTCAGATTTTTTGGTTCTGTTGCTCTCCTTGTGGAGCTCCTGTCCTCTCCCTATCTTACTATTTCTCACATCTTTTGTAAGATTCCATGCACTCTTCCCAACAGTTGGCCCTAAGTCTCAGCATCTGCTTTGATATTCTGCAGGGCACAGCCTTTCACGGGCTCTCTGTGACAGGCTCCTAGCTTGTTTCCTGTTTTCTTCTTCCGATGTCAATCTGCTTTGCCTTTCTGGCTGGGGATTGAGCATTTTAGCCAGAGTTTCTTTAGGTGTACAGATTTTAGTAGGTTTATCTTATTTTATATGTCTATATGCGTGAGTATATACCATGTGTGTCTTTCTGCTTCTGGGATAGCACCGTGGTGTGATGCTAACCAAGGAAATCAAAAACTTATATGAAAAAAAATTTCAAGTCTCTGAAGAAAGAATTAGGAGAAGATATCAGAAGATGGAAAGATCTTCCATGCTCATGGCTTGGCAGGATTAACATAGTAAAAATGGCCATCTTACCAAAAGCAATCTACAGATTCAATGCAATTCCCATCAAATTACCAACACAATTCTTTACAGACCTTAAAAAATTCTCAACTTTGTATGGAATAACAAGAAATCCAGAACTGCTAAAACAATCCTCTACAATAAAAGATCTTCTGGAGGTATCTCCATCCCTGATGACAAGATATACTATAGAGCAACAGTAATAAAAACTCTGCGGTACTGGCATAGAAACAGACTGGTGGATCAATGGAACCAGATAGAAGACCCAGAAATAAACCCACACACTTATAGACACCTGATTTTTGACAAAGATGCCAAAACCATACAATGGAAAAAAGATAGCATCTTCAACAAATGGTGCTGGTCTAACTGGATGCCTACATGTAGAAAAATGCAAATAGATCCATACTTATCACCCTGCACAAAACTAAAGTCCAAGTGGATCAAAGACCTCAAATAAAACCAGACACATTTTTTTCTTACAACCAAATAAAATTCCATTGTGCTGCAAAGCCTACTAAAATTAGGTATTTTTCTATTATCACTCTGTGTCCTGAAATCTTGGTGGTTTCAAAGATCTCACACACACTTTTACACACAGGCACAGACAGATCAATCCCTCCTAGACTGCGCTGTTTCCACACACTACTGCTGTCCAGATGGATGGTGCCTTAGCCAGGAGGAAATACTTGCAGAATGATGGACACATAGCCTCATTATTTTCCATCCCGAGAAAAGTTACAACAAGGGAGGAAACCTTGAGAGAGGTGAACATGTTAATTGTTAATCATTAGAATCAAAGATAATTCACAAAGCGATACTGAACATAAAATCCTGAAAAATGTTGCTATTAATAGGCATGTCTGTAGGTGGGCCTAGATTTCAGAAAAATTCTGATGCTGAGGAGAAGGAATTTCCAAGTCCAGCATCAACCCTCTCCTATTTTATTTCCTGAGAATACTAGACCCAGTATAATAACATTTCTGTTTATAAACAAAAGATTCTTTAATAAAAAGCTATCTAAAATAAGAATGCATACTTTAATCGTGTTATAAAATAAAACCAAAATGGGGCAGTCTCTGGCATGAACTGGGTTCCCCCTGCCCCATGCCAGTGGGGTGGCCTACCAGGCCACAGAGGAAGAAGATCCAGGCAGTCCTGCTGAGACTGGATAGGCTAGGGGCAGATAGTAGGGGAGGAGGACTTCCTTTATCAGTGGACCAGGGGAGGGAGATGGATGGGAAGAAGGAGGGAAGGTGGGTCAGGAGGAGATGAGGGAGGGGGATACAACTGGGATACAAAGTGAATCAATAAATTGCAATAAATAAATAAATAAATAGCATTAAAAAATTAGAAAGTAAACTAGAAATATCAATTATTTGCTCTCTTTTTTGTTAGTTTTGTTTTCTTTTTGTTATTTTGAGGCTAGATCCAATGAATGCCAGGGTAGTCTCAGATTTTCTGGGTAGTCAAAATCCTTGATTTCAAAAAGCTTTGAAATCCTCAGCCCCTTGACTCTACCTCCCAGTTACTGAGCTTATGGACATGTGCCACCATGCCCCGTGTTATATTTTCTTTGAGATAGGTATATAACCAAGACTAGCTTCTTAGTTCTCCTACCTCAGTCTCTAGAGTGCCGGGATTATCAGCATGTGCCACCAAACCTAGGAATCATTCCCAATATACACAGAATTGATGTAAGCTGCATTCCATATTTGTTTATAATTCAAGGATATTTCACTTAATAATTAGTCATATTTTCCTACCATAGGATTTATTCTGTTGTCTTACGATTATTTGCCTGTATTTCTTTCATATGAACCCCCTCAAGGATATTGTCCAAAGTGTTAATCTTTATGTAATCAGAACCTGGCTTAAGATCTGACAAATGCCTGGGTTACAAGCCATTTAAATAGACTTGCTCAAGGGAAATTGTGATCAGTCATGTTTGCTACATTACTCTGCTCCAGCCTTAATGCACTCTGTTTCATATGTTGTATATAAATGTTTGCACATATATACATATTATATATATAATAGATATATTAGCATAATAAATGCTATTGCACACAAGTGTGGATATCATATTGTGGAATAAACACAAAAACTTCCTCTTGGATTAGTTTGGCCAAGAGAGAGTCCAAATTGGATTCTCTACTTCTTTTCCTACATCTTCTGTTTGCTTGTGGTGACTGGCAAGTCTACAATCTGTCTGCTGTGTGTGCCTGATCTGTCCGTTTACCTATCTGTGCTGTGTCTGTGTCTGTGCTTCTCCATAACAACGGGGTTTGGTCTGTATTTATTGAACAGTAAAGAAAACATGGTGTGGAAAAGGAATGAGGGTACTCTTTTTGGACAGAGATCTTTAACAGAATTTCACATGGGAAGAAGTGACTGTATTTACCCCGAACTGATTGAGAACAACATTTAAAACCGTAAACATGTATTATCTACCCATACCCACATGTTGGTTAAGCTTGCTTTCAACCTGTGGGCTGCTTGTAACAAGTGATCCCCTCAACTCATAGTATATACATACACATTATTCTGATTCATAGGCATAGACAGTATAAAAATTGAGATTAAATCTATGTGTTTAGTTTAGGTTGTAGATGCCGATTGCATGGTGTGGTAGTTTGAATGAAACTAGCCCCACAGGCTCATAGGGAGTGGCACTATTAGGAGGTGTGGCCTTTTTGGAGGAAGTGTGTCACTGGGGGGTGGGCTTTGAGGTTTCAGAAGCTCAAGCCAAGTCTAGTGGCCCACTTTCTCTTCCTGCTGCCTGCGGATCAGGTATAGAACACTCAGTTATCTCTCCAGAGCCAGCCTGCCTGCATGCCACCATGCTTTCCATCATGATGATAATGGACCAAACCTCTCAACTGTAAGCCAGCCTTCTTTCATAGGAGTTGCTGAGGTCATGGTGTCTCTTCAAAGCAATAAAACCCTAAGACACATCAGAAATCCAAAACATAGAAAGGTTGGTTATGCTGTCCTTTTAAAGGCAGGTTAAACTTAAACAGGCTGATTGCACAGTATGAGAGCAAGTCAAGTACACAGTATTAAATATTCTCAAAGCACATTATTAACTTCACTGTAAGGTCTGGTAAAAGTTCAGCCTCTGAAGGCAAGAGACATTTTCAGAAGAATGTATCACCATACACATATATGTTCCATAGTGATATAAATATACAAACCTATTCCCAAATACATATGCAAGAAATGTAAATACAATTATAAAAAAATCAAGTGTGAGCCTTCGCACAGTTTGGATTTTCACTTACAGCTCTTTAGTGTGAGATAATTCTGGAATGGTTCGTATAAAGCTAAGTGATAACAGTAGATGTGTATTTGTTTCTCAACACATGCTCTAAGCCTTTTATAGAGCTACTTCCTGTGTTGCTGATGCTAAAAACCCTTACAGCTGCAGCCTCCAGGCTCCCTTGCAGCTACCGTTCCCAATGGTTTCCAAATGTCCACTCGCTCGTCCACTGGTCACAAATGTCTGAGAGACAACTGGGATGTAGGAAAACTCACCGACCATGGTACCATGTGTCAGAGTGTATACTGGGGACAGCGCAGTTTTTAGGACTTCTGATATGTCCGGATTCCCACCTAGAACACAAGCAGAATAACTCTAGAGGCCACAGTTGGTTCTGGAGTCTCCATCTACAACCTAATCTTCTAGGCTTTTTGATGAGTCTATAAACACCCTGTTAATTTAAGTAAAATATAAATAAGAGCTTGAGTGTGTGTGTGTGTGTGTGTGTCAACGGAGAGCAACTCTCTGTGAAATCTCTCTGTGAACCTCTACTATACCATAACCATCTAGCTTCATATCTTGAGCTCAGACCTCGAATCTCCTCTTCTCAATTCAGCTCAACATGAAGGTAACTGTAACACATTATAAACATCTGGCAGTCCAATTTCATCTATTAAAGTCTATTAGCTAAAAAATGCATGTTTCCAAGATAATTTTTAAGAAATCACATCTAAAATCAGGTCTCACTGGGCTATTTGCCCAAGGCAAATTAAAAAGAGAATGTGGATGTGAAAGAAGAGCTGAATAGCAGCAAGATGTGTTATCTAACTTCCTGACAGTGAAGAATGAGCCAGGAAATTAAGAGCAAATATAAGAACAAAGGAAAGCTTGGTAACTGGTCCATTAGTGCAGGATACAGGGAACTCTGTACCTCACCAGCCCAAAGGACATGCCGCTTACAATGTAATTATGACGCTAACACCGAGAGGAGAAGCCTTCAATTGTGTTATTTTTCCTCTCTTTAAGAATAAGGAAGGCTAAGCTAGAAAGACAGTGGGTAAGAGTGCTTGCTACCACACCTGGCAACTTCAGTCCCATCCCCAATATCCACATGGCGAGAGGAGAGAATCTACTCCAGCAGCTAGCTAGTCCCCTGACCTCCACATGTGTGCCGTGGCATCTGTGTACACACAAAACAAATGGTGTTATAAGAGATTTAGGGAAAGTTGCTGCTTAGAGTTTGCATGTTTTAATTCCCACGAAACCAGCAACATCTCCTCCAATTCAGGTAGAGGACAATGCAGGTAAGTCCACTTTGTGAGAGAACCTTCCCTACTTTCTCGGTGGCCTGCCACATTCCACAGCGCATAGAGGGTGGAAGAATTCCCCGGATCAGGCCCAGTCCAGCTGACCTTTCCTGGAGATCTGGTGATGATTCATAGGCTGGCAATGAATTCTCTTTGAGAGATTTGCAGCTCCATGGGAGGTAAGTCTTATCTTATTTAGAATTCAACATTTTTGTTACAGAAGCAAAATCAACTGAGTTTGTTTTTAATTTCCCCCCTTCCAAACAGAAAAGGCCATTTGATTTCAATTTCCTTTCCTAGAAGTGAAGTTTCAATCATGGCTCTTTGAGGGAAAGGGTAGGCTTCACCATTTCGTGAAAGGTGCAGTGTGGGGACTTGCCAAAGTCCCTGGCAAACGAAAAGACAGATGCCTATTCCTTGCCATGAAACGTTAGGAGGTTATGCTAGGGGGACCCTGGAATTTCTTCAGTCAGAGCCCCTGAAGTGGATCCTAGGAAACAGTGGAGGAGGATTTGTGTTCTCTGAACTCTGAACAATGCTACCAAGGAAGCAGTGTAAAGGATTTTATTCTAGAAGCTATCTTTAAACCCCATGGCAACCTGCCACCAAAGGAACATGAGCCAAATGTGAACACTGGCACAGAAATGCTGAGGAAGAAGAATTTATTATGCAGTTCCCACAGTAAACACAAAGACATGGCTCCTACCCGTATTGTGGGCTTTCATACAAAACTCCCTACATCTAGTTTATGAATCCACAAAATTTTTTCCTCCAAAAGCAACATTGAATTTCTGTCCTTAGAGATGGGAAACAGTACAAACTCAAACTAACGGGAGCAATTGCCAGGGAAAGTGCATCTGGAATAGTTTTCAAACATCGATTATGAATAAATAGCTTTGAACTCCTGTGGATGCTGTCAGAAAGATGACATCAGCATTGTCCTGCACCGTAATCCCTTACCTTCTGTGGTGCATTGTAGTTTGTAGACCACATAGGTCCTCACTGACTACCTGACATCTTTTCTGGCCCTGTCTTCTAGAATTGTCAATATATCAGCAGAGCTATGTAGGAAAGTACAAGAGGCATCGTGAAGATTTGATCCTGAGCAAAAGATAATACAAGAACCTTGGTGTTCTTTAACAGCAGAGGCGCCTTCCTTAACAAAGCACACTTTAAATTTGATACAGGTGTTGGATCCATCTTTACATTTTGTGCTGTTCTTTGCAGCTGCTGTTTTGTGTCTATTCTTGGTTCCAGGCAAACTCGTGAGTTAGGGGGATCTCTAAGAAGTCCAAGAAATTGGGATGAAGTATTCAAAGCATAAAACTCCCAGGAAGCCATTGTAATGACAGGTAGCGTGGGGGAGGCATGTTCCAGGGAGAGTTTTGATGTAGGATGCTAGGTGACAGGTGTGGTATAGAAAGCAGAAAGGAGCATAGTGTAGTCTAACAAAGCCTAGGGTGAGGAGGGCATCACTGAAGGAGATGTGTGCTATGATCACACATTTGAGGTTTAATAAACCAAGTCAGTATGCCGAAGGAAATAAGAGCCAGGTTTCTCACTATTGTAAGTATGGAAAGAGTGAAAGCATGAAGGGGTTCTGGGGTGTTGGGTTGAACTAGGAGGTATTGATGTGAATTCACTCATCTTATGTGAACAAATAAATAGATATAGATGGATAGAAACAGATGATAGAGATGGATAAATGTGATATATAGATATAAATTATAGATATAGATGACTTATTCATACCAAACATACTTTAGTTCTGTCTCCTGAGATGGCACTAGAAAGCCAACACCTAAAGCTCTAAGCACCAATGAGAAGCAATGTTTAGTCTCTAAAAACCATTTCTCACCATAAGGTCTGGGGAATTTGGAACAAAAACTGAGGTGGAATAAATTACAATGCCATCCTGGAGCACTTTGTTATTGAAACAACTGGCCGATCTACAGTGGGATTTGTTACTTTCCTGACAGTGAAGGCTGTAGCTGTATGAAAGGAATGCCCGTATCTGTGAGAAATGTGGAGCAAACTACACAGCAGCCACCATACTCACCGTGTCCTCTCCAATGGCTTAGGTGGGAAAGAATTTCCATGCCACAGTCTTCTGCAAGCTTTATTTCAAACTGAAATAAAATAATTAGAATCGTAAACGTACAGAGCATGCCAATCCAGCTTCAAAACCATCCCCTCTCATTCCGCCTTTTATAAAGAATGTTCTAAGAACAGAAGGCAGGTGATGCATGTGCAGAAAATGGAGAAATTTTAAAATGAGCTGTGTATTCATTTGAATGGGACACTTATCAAATCATACCATATTTAGGGGCAACCAAATTTATAATGAGACAGGCTGTATGTCTGCCAAACCAGAGAAGACATTGTCACTAGTTTTCATAAGTTTTTATTTTCTTTTTGCTCCAGCCAGCTAAACAGCTTTAGAATCTTCCAGAAAAAAACATAAGGGCAAAAAGTCAATCATCCATAGTGGTTACCTGAGGAAGAAAAGCATGTGTGTGTATAAAGAAGATCTAGGGTTTGAACAGAAACAGGACAGGAGATGCTACAAAGATAGGTATCAAAGATTGGGTGCAGCTGACTTGGACAAGGCTTTGTCCCCTTGATGGTCCCACAAGGAGTCAGGACTCTGAATTCATGTGCCTCTAGCTGTAGAGCCTGGATTTGGGGCAAGTCAGGCAACTCATTTACAATTTAGTTGAAAATTAAACTGTTCTCTGCCTCTTTACGTAGCTGCATGCCATCTTCCTTCTTTTCCTCCTTCATCCTTTCTTTTTTTGTTTTACTCTTTGTCAGTTTCATACATACATATATGTGATACATATGTGCACCAAGTTTGGGGCATCTTTGCTTTCTATTATCCTCTCTTGTTACTCCCACCACTGCTGAAAACCCCCATCTTTCCAATATCTCCCTCCTACTTTGATTTCTTTTTGACCCACTGAATTTAATTAAGGATGCTTGCGTGAGCATGAGTGGAAGCTGATTGCTGAAACATAAAGGGTTTGGCTTCACACCCCTATCCCTCATGCTTAGTGAAATTGAATTTGGTCTATTGTGCAGGTCTCATGCAAGCAACCACATCTGCAGGGAATTCATGAGTGCTACAGCCATGACATGCCCCGAAGACAGCGTTTCACAACAGTCTTTTCCAACCCTGGCCTCTTTCTAGGACATCTTCCCCAATAGTCTCTGAGCCATAGGGGGAAAGAAATACAGATGTCCTGTGTAAGGCCAAGCATTTCAGTCACTGATCCATTCTGACCATTTGTAAGCCTCTATATTAACTGTCAGTCACCCTCTGCAGGAGACAGTTCTCTAAGGAGGCTGAGGGGAGCATTCATCTGTGGGTCCAAAGATAAGTATTTGAAATCATTTTGACACCATGTTCCAGAAATCTACCAGCAGCAACAACAGCCAAAAACAAAAAGCAGAAAACATTCTTTTAATTAACTAGCTTTCTATAAATTAGAACGTGTGCCCCCCAAAGACAAACTTCACCTTGTATGAATTAGCTTATGTTGTGTTCTTTTCTTAAAATGCAAATGGCAAAATGAGGATATTTTAGTATGAAATAAAAAGGAAAAATGGCATTTCTGATATTGGATCAAATTCTGGAATAAAATATAAAGTATGACAGTACGTAGTTTGAAAGCCCATTCAGTGATATTATGTGTTTCCGTTCTATTTCCAACCCACAGTGAATTAAAACTGATTTTGTAGTGTATACTTTATACTCTTGAGTATTTCTTAAACTGAGAGAGTTGTAATCATACCCCAGCTATGATAAAATACTATAAGAGCCCCAAAGCTCGAGAAGACTATGTTTTTATTTGCACCAAGTCCTACAGTCTTTAGTATTTCATCCTCACTCTCAACAATAATAGTGAATCTGCACCTGACATCTAATTATTGTTGAATTTGGCCCTCTTAAGTATTTTTACAGACTCTCACCATGATGACATGACCCCCATTCTTCCAAATACATACCTTTCTTTGCCATGATGGATAATTTAATAACTAATCTAAGAAAGGCTTGTTCCCCAGTTTAAATTCTATGGAATCTATTCTGTTTTACACTCTTTATCTGACAGTGTAATCAACAGAAATTATTCAGTGAAATTACAAACTCAAAAAACAGCATGCAAGACTTTGTCCTAATAAATTTAAAAAGCGCATTCTCATACATATTCATATGCATATGGAGAGTCATATGCACAGAACTTCATACGGCAAATTTGAGGGAAAGATTATATGTGTGTGCTGGGAGGTGAATGCTTATTTTTGAATTCTCTACAGTCAGCACAGGAAGAAATAACAAAGAGCAAAGTCAATGAAATTGAAACCCAAACACAGTATAAAAGTCAATGAAAACAATGGAGAAAAGCAATGAACCTAAAAGAAAATCAATGAAACCCAAGAACTGAAATATTTGTTGAAAAAAAAAATCAGTGAAATTCTAAGCCTCATTAGACTAATGAGAGGAGGAAGGAGGAAGCAGACTTCAGGGAGAAAAGAAGGGGAAAAATTAAAAACTACCAAATATCATGAAGGAAAAATAGACAATAATGCTAAAGCTGTCATAGAAAGCACATAGTAAATATTGCAAACAGATGCCAGCTAAGAAATTTGACATTGACAATCAGCTCTGAACTAAAGAGTCTCTGTCTTGATACACCTGACAACAGGGGAAGGCAAACCTTGGTTGTGTGTAGAAGGTGTCCTGTGAGCTGCACATACAATAGTTTAGTAACATCAGTGGCCTCTACCTACTAGATGCCAGTAGTAGTTTCTCAGTTTGTGACCCAAATATCTCCTGATGTTAGGAACTGTTCCCTCAGAAGAAAATTATCCCTTGAAGAGAACTAATGCCCTAAATTGACTGAAGGGATTGTTTAAATTAAGAATAACTAAATTGCTTGCTTAAAACCTCACCAGGAAATTCTATCAAACTCTTAAAAAACAAGTCATGTGAGTCATGCAATTGTTCTTTCTATTATCATTGACAGGGAGAACACTTGCCACCTCAGCCTTTAACACTGTCCTTCTCTTGATACCTAAACCACATAAAACATCAGAAGAAGGGAAACACTGGTCAATAGCTTCTCTATAAAGGCAGGCAAGATACCTTTAACAGCACACTGTTTCCAATATGCATCGTGCAATAGATGGAAAACCAGTCAATCATCAAATAGACTTTATCCCAAGAATTCAAGCTTGGTTTGCCAACAGAAAATCAGGCACTACCCACCTCACCTACCATATTAATAATACACACTAAGAAGAATGATAGCCTGAGTAAAAAATCCAAGACTAAATAAATACAAACAAATGTGTGACAAAATTAACCATATTTCATGAAAAAAAATCCTCAGAAAATTAGAAATAGAAGGTAACTTCCTCACTGTGGCAAAGGCAAAACAGAAAAAAAAAACATCAACCTACAGCTAGTACCATCATATACAGCCATAGGTAAGAGTGAATGTTTCACCTCTCGGGACCAAGCTTAAGGCAAGAGGCAATGGTCACATAGATTGTATGTGACTGTTCAGATGTGTTTATGTGTGTCATACACATGTATGTGAGAGTGTGCGTGGATAGGCAAGGGAGAAGTTAACTGTGAGCATCTTCTTCAGTTGCTTTCCATCTTATCTTTTGAGACTTGGTTTCTCACTAAACCCAGAGCTCTCACCCTTGGCCACTGAACTCCAAGGGTGCTCTTGTCTCCCTCCCCCCTTCCTGGTCCTGGGATTGTAGATGTGCGCTGTCATGCCTGACTTTTTATGTGGATCCCCTTGCTTGCACAACAGGCATTTTACTACTAAACCACCTTCCTATCTTCCATCGTGAACACTTAAAAAAAACCTTATTTTATTTTATGTGTATGAGTGATTTGCCTACATGTATATCCGGGTCTCATCTGCAAGCTTGCTACCTCTGGAAGCCAGAAGATGGTACCAGATCCCTGTGAGCCATGGTTGTGAGCCATACCAATGCTGTGGACCAAACCCAGGTCCTCTTGAAGAAGTATTAGTGCTCTCAGCAGCTGAGCTATCCCTCCATCCCCATGAACACTCTTAAGAAGATGTAAAGCTTCGTTTTTACTCCTGATAAACTAATTGGGTTTTTAAAAAACTTTGATGAATCATTGGAAAAACTACTAGACATCATCAGTGAGTTCATGAAGCTCACAGCATAAAAGGTCATAAAAATCAATTATTTTTAAATCTGTGAGCAAGAAGCATTTAAAAATTGCATTTAAATAACATCACTTACAAAACTTAAAATATAAGCATTTATTAACAAATTATATAAAATAACAAACTAGTGCTATAAGTTAAAGAGAAATGCAAGTGTGGCATCATGTTTAGGGATGAACAACCTTTCAAAGTCTGTGCATAGTTTCAATGCAGTCACAATTTTAATCTCAGTTTGCAGAGACCAATGATATTGGCCAACAGTTGAAGACATTTGTTATCAAGCCGACAAGTTGAATTTGATCCCCAGAACCTATAAGGTGGAGGGAGAGAACTGATTCCTGTAAGTTGTCCTCTGTCTTACACACACATACAGGCACAGGCACACATACACACACATACACACAAACACACAGTCATTGCATGTGCACATTCACACACATGAAACAAATAAAATATAATAAAATAAAATTTAAGAAACATCTGGATATTGTAGAAACCAACAAGCTGCTTCCAAATGTATATGGCCATGTGAATGATGCAAAGTAGACAAAAGCAATTCTGGATATTACAAAAGCAAATTGCAGAACTTGACTGATTTCTAGGGTTTATCATGAATCTACAGTGGTTAAACAGGTTTTCTCTTCTTGGTACAGGGTTAAACAACAGTAGATTAAGCAAAAGATTTTAAAATTCTATTATAAAATATGGCATCTTCTAGCTTTCTTTGGCTACTAAAATATAAATTTAAAGTAACTACATTTGAATAAAATTAAAATTTTGCCTTTTAATGGATTTCAAATGCTCATATTTTAAGTGGCCAGTGGCATCATGCATTTCTTCACCACTGCAGAAGGTTCCAGTGGACATCAATAATTAGGAAAGGGATTGGTTTATTGTTTTATTGACACATATATGTATATTTATAGGGTAAAGTTTGATGATTTGGTACAGGAATACAATATATAATAAGTACATATCAAATTTTAATTTCCTCAAATTGTATTTCTACATGTTAGGAACCTTCACACTCTTTAGTTATTTTAGTGTATATCTTAGATGGTTGCAAAACTATATCATCTACTAGGTGAAAGGTTACAGAACCGCTTGGAATGATGCCTTACACCTGCAATCCAGCACTCAGTAGACTGTAGAGGATTGCTGTGAACTGAGGCAACAAAGCAATTTGCAGAACAGCTTTGGCTACAGTGTGTGATCTTGTCTCAAAAACTAAACCATACTAAAGCAGGTAAAATGACAGGCAGAACAAATTCTTATTTGTGCAGCCTCTTTGTGTCTTTTCCTTCCTACCTTTCCCAGGTTCTAGTCTGCATACTCTCTCTTCTAAAAGATGGGGGGAAGGGAGTCCACAAATGAGTAAAAGCTATGTACATACATAGTATGTGGTTTTTTATACCTAGCTAAAATTGAACTTTAACAAAGATGCTAAGCCAAATTAACAGAAAGAAAAATTTATTTGTGACAGATGGTGATAGAATAATTGGAGATTATTCATGTAAATATATAATGAATCTTTGTTGGTTCCTCATACCCTATAGACTACAAATGAATCATAGACATATATGTAAAATTCAAAATTATAAAATATCTACAATTAAAGGTCTTCATGGTCTTGGCCATGATCTGGTCTCAGGTTCCCTAACAGGATGCAAACTCTATGGTGTATTAAAAACAAAGATGAAATTTTAAACATTGAAATATACCCTCTTCAAAGTTATTATGAAGAAAGTAAAAGCCAGGTCTAGTTGACACAGCCTACAATTTCTACACTTGGAAAGTGGAGGCAGCAAGGTTGTAGGTTGGAAGTTATCCTCGGCTAGTAAGTGCGATACTGTCTCCAGAATGGAGGAGGAAGAGCAAAGGAGAGGTTAAAGAGTAGGGAAGAAAAGAAAACAGAACAGGATGGGAAGGGGAAAAAGGAGGGGAGGAGACGAAAGAACAGCAAGCTATAGACTGAAAAAATGATTGTAAATAGAGCTAAAAATTGTCTCAAGGGAATTTTAGTATGCAACAAGAAGATATTGGAAAAGTAAGGGAGTTGAAAAGATAGTTTAACCAAAGAGCATATGTGGTTGGCCATAAACACAACGAGAGAGAGCGATGATGGTGAAGAAACTCATCTCCTAAGAGTGACATTTGAGTTGAGAATTACATAATGTAAACGAGATGATGACACTCCAAATTTGAGCATGTATAATCCTTCCTTGAAGAGTCACAAAAGCCCTGAAATAGATATGAATACTGTGTGGGGAAGGCATTGGAGTTTTTAGATAGGAGAAATGATAGCTTTGGTGTATTTTTATTAAGAATGGAAAAATATACAGTCCCCAGGAGTCTATGAGGAGAACAGACTCTAGGTGGACCAAGAGTAGGATTGGAAAATAGAGTTTGGGACCCCAGCATTCTCCTAGTAAGCATGAGGCCCTGGATTCAATCTCCAGCTGCACACAAAACCTAGTCTGGTGACACAAGGCTGCTATCCCAGCATTGGGAAGGTGAAGGCAGGGGGATCAGAAGCCTGAGGCCACCCTCGGCTTTGTAGCAAGGCTAATCTGGAATACAAAAGACTCAGACTCAAAATACATTATTTAAATGGAAAAAGGAAACTGAGTTTAGGACTGCCATGATGGTGGAGCAACTGAGACTGACCCTTTTCTAGTGATGAGGTAATACAAAGGCAAGGGAAAGGGTGAGCTGTGGTTTACCCTGTGATTTTTATCTTGAAGAACTGGATGGAAGCATCACTGTTTACTAAGAGGATCTAGATGTCTTGCTTACTTGCCTTTTTTTTTTTCTTTTGGTCAGCTTTGAGGTGTGTATTTGAGATCCATTGGAAAATTCTCTGGGAGTTTAATTGGAAAATATGGTCAACAGGTGAACTTTGACATCTACTTATGGGCAAGCCTCAAGGGCGCAGTGTAGACAGGGAAGAGGAGGAGCCTGGACCAGTTATATCCCAAAGGACAGTAATAGAAACCAAGGGAGGAAGAAATACAAAGGCTGCAATTCTCAAGAACTTTCCAGTAAAATTATTTCAAGATAAAAGACAATACATTTGCATTAAATGCCACTGAGGAGTAAAAAGTGGCATTTGGAAAAATATAAATGATGTTGCTAAGTCTTACTACTATTTTCCCAACGGAGATTAAAGGAGTGAGATTAAAAGACAGTAAGAAATAGAAAAGTAAAATGTGTGATTAGTCATGGCTGAAGAGATGGCTCAGAGGTAACATGTTCACTATGCAAGCCTGAACACCTATGTTCAGGTTCCCAGCATCCATGTAAAAATAAGGTTTGTGTCTGCAAGCCCAGTTCTGAGTGGATGCTGATCCATGGGGGCTTGCTGCAGCAGGTCTTGCCCTTCCTGAATGTCACCCAATTGTGTAACTGCTAAGCTGTAATTTCCCAAATCTCTCTGTAACCCAATAAAAACCCTCCTCCCCTGAGGGGCTCTACACTCCAGAACCACTGCATCTGTGATGGTGTGAACCTAAGCTCTTGAGCTTGTAATAAAAAGAACCTATTGCGTTTGCATCAGAATTGGCTCCTTGCTGGTCTTTGGGGTCCATGAGACTTGAGACTTGGGCACAAAAACACCTGCACACACACACACACACATACACATATATCTCACACACACACATGTACACACACATAAACACCTGCACACACACACACACACATATATATTCACACACACACACACATATATATACATACAATATATCACACACCTGTACAAACATCTACACACACACACAATTTTTATAGCTATTTCTTTTATCCCCTAAATGCAAACAGAGAGTGGCTGTAGCTAAAAGGGCATTACGGCTTGAAGAAGCAGTTTTATATGGCTCTGAGCACTTGAATGCCACTATAAAGGAGAGAGTAAAAAGAGAAAAAAAATTAATCAATAGAGAATTTTCTGAAACTGCAAGAGGAAAGAAGGGATGGAATTACAGTACAAGAAAAAGGGCCAACCCGTCATACTGCCAAACAAAAAGATACTATACATACAAGCAAGATACCTTGTGCGGTACAGTGGGAGAGAAGGCAGAAACATAGAGCTAGGTAGGCTGTTACCTTTGTTAGGGAGAGGACAAGGCTATCGACCCACGACTGCATCTATTGTTTTTAATGAATTATCAGCCATCAATTGATGATGGCTGTGAATGGATATAGGACATTGGAAGGCAAGTCGGGAGAACGAGATGGTGAGGAAATAAAGTTATGGGAGAGCAGAATGGAATATCAATACCCATTTACGGGTCCCAGCAAGAACAATAAAGTTTATGTGGCTGTCTCCAACAAGCTTCAAGGTCCGAGGCACAAGTGTGCAGTTGCTAGGCTCATTTAAGTTTGGAGTTTTGCCAAGCAAATACAATTATGAGAAGAGGGGACAGAAGGAATTTACAAGGCAAGTGTCATTATGCCGGATTGGGAAATATACGCTGATTCAGCACAAGCTTGTAACTCTTCATGACATCTTTTATGTTCAAACACTCAACTTCAGTGACTCACCCGCCCTGATTGGTGGGTGTGAGATAGAAGGATCCCCCTGGGTGCACGGATTTCAGTGCTGAAACAAAGGGGGATGGTAGCATGCAATCCAGCTCACTTCCTGCTCTTCCAATGAGCTGGATAAACAATAACAGACGGTTGCATAATGGGGCTGCAGGGGAGTGCATGTCACTCAACAGATCTAGTATAAAGTGGATTTGTTGTGGGAAAGGGGGAGGGGATTGGGAAAGGAATAGAATGAGTGAGCCATGAGGTCAGAGAGGGGGTAGGCAGAGAAGGATAGAAAGGGGGCGCCATGACAGAGAGCTAGAGAGAGAGAGAGAGAGAGAGGGAGAGAAAGAGAGAGAGGGAGGGAGTGTGGGGACAGAGGGAGAACAGAGAGATGCAGAGTCCAGAGAGCCGGGAAGCAGGCAGAGCCCTTTTATCCCTGCACACACCAGGTGGCAGCAGGTGATGATATAAGATGTTGCTAGGACTCTGAAGGCAGGCTAGTGGCATTGCCTGTGGACTGACACAAACAGCACCCTCCCTATTTGCAGTAGAAACAGCTGGGATCCTCTAACCTCATCCTGAATTATGATCTTGAAAGACTTGAGACTCAGGTCACACTTAAATTCATAGCATATATGGGTAATTATATCTTTTTTTTTCCAAATGCATATGGCTTTATTTATAATAAACTACATACAACAAGAACAGTGATGAAACAGTTATGAAATATGTAAAAATTACATTTAAGGGCTAGACAGGTGGCTCAGAGGTTAAGAGCACTGGCTGTTCTTCCAAAGGTCTTGAGTTCAATTCCCAGCAACCATATGATGGCTCACAACCATCTATAATAAAATCTAGTGCCCTCTTCTGTCATGCAGGCACACATGCAGGCAGAATACTATATAAATAATAAATAAATCTTTTTTTCAAAATTACATTCAAATGTTTAGCTCATTTCTATTTGGCAACTTTGAAGAAAATATTATCTATCCTATCTAGGTGAGTCTAAAGTTTTGTACCTAAATCATTTTATATCATATCTTATATTTATCAACTTAAAAAAAAACTCTTTTTAGACCTTAAAACATTTTTCTTAAATCCTAAAAAACCTAAGCCTACTTGTGCAACTATAACTACTTAGTCTTCAAGCCTATCAGAGACTTGAGAAGAAATAAAATGATTACTTAACTGGAAGTGCAGGCAAGCAGTTTCCAAATCTAAGAGATGACAGAGACGGTTTATTGCCTGGTCAGTCACCCACATACTTTACTAGAATGGAATGCTCTAGGTCCCTAACTTACTGATTCAACAAATATTTGTATGCCCATGCCTTGGTACCATGAAGTAAATCCTCAGTAAATATTTCGTTTTAGCTATGCTTCCTAGAAGCGAGCATTCTTTCTGTGAACAGAACTGACAACGTCGAGAGGGAAAGCAGCATTGCCACTCTACGGGTTTCATGTCAGAGCCAAAGCATGGGACTCTTGTGACTGGTCTTAGATTTTTCCTGCCAGACTATAGCAGAGAATTCCTACTAACAGTGGCTATAATTCTATGTATGCAAATAATTACAATGTCAATTTATAAGTATGAAATGTAACATCAGCTGTAAACAAGAACATGGATGGTGAATTTGAATGTATTGTTGCAACAAGAAACACAGTAATTAAGTCTGTTCCAAGCCTAAGAACACATCAAATTAGTCAAGAAAGCTAAGGAAAGGACAACGTTGAGTCCCTCTGCTTGACAGTAGATCTTTCCAGAAAATAGTTATAATGTGAAAACAATATTTATATTTTGGAGAAGCTAGTGTGAGCTAGAAAACTTAGATTCTTAAAACAGAAAAGAACTTTGAAATACAGTTTTAAATGGTATCCAACTCTTACAAGGTACAAGTGGTCCATGATTGCCATGAAGGCGACCCAGTGCACTTCTTTGAAAGATGAGGATTCTTTTATGACTTCAGCTCTTATTTAAGTGTGAATAAAAGTTTAGGAAGCTATTTACAAAGTTCTGAAATCTAGAAAACCTACATGGAGAACTTGAGATCTGGAGCTGGAAATGAGGGTGTCAGTGAATCAAAAACAAACAAACAAAAAAAGGTATGTGACCAGAGTTTGTGGTTCTGTAGATACCTGGTAAATAAATACAGGCTGCGGGTGGGGGGTGGCCAGATGAAGTCTTCAGTTCAATTCCCAGCACATACATGGTGGCTCACTACTGTTTACAACTGTAGTCTTATAGAATCCAGTACCTTCTTCTAGTGTGCATATTTACATGCAGATAAAATACCCATATACACTGAAGAAATCAAGCTAATATTACTTATTCCATTTTGAATTACAGGCTCCATGTTAAACTAAGTTTTCTCAGCACTTTTCCAGAAAGCAGAAGGACAGGGACGGAGATGAGGAAACAGGCAAGTTGAGACAGACCCATGGGCCCAATCTGTTGTAAAAGAATGACCAGGCCTGCCATTACAAGATATCATTGCCTGGCAACTAACCCAGATGGTCCCGGTTCCCCACCCAGATAACCCCTAGTTTATGGCCAGAGTCACATAGCTCCACTTCCCAGAAAAACTACAGGATGTGTAATTGTTCCCCCTCCTCAACAGCAGCCAAATCTGCACGTAGCAGGACATTCCAAGCATTGCTTAAGATCAGATATCCTCCAGGTGGCCAGGCCAGGACTGACCAGTCTTGACACCTAAAATAGACCAATTATTTTAAAAGTCAACTACCCTATAGACCCCTTCACTCAATCCTGTAATGCCAAGGCATGTAACTCCCTGCTTGCAGATTCTCACTAAAAAAAACCCAAAGCCTTTGTTCCTCGGGGCTCTTTCCCAGTTGTATGCAGGGCAGCTCCTTCACATGTTGGCTTGAATAAACACTTGCTGTTTGCATCTATTTTGCCTCCGAGTCTCCTTCATGTGGCTTCCCCTTAGTTGGGCTCTCGCTGGGCCTAACAACATAAATAAATAAATCTTTAGAAAAATTGTTGGGTCCAGAGTTTTTGGTGTCACAGATTTGGCAGCCTAGAGAGCTGACTTCATTCTTTGACACTAAAAAAATTCAGTGCCAAGAGTTTGGGCTTTCAGTGTTAGAATACCTCTCTCCATTTGCTCTGACAGAAGATAATGAGAATTTGCTCTAGTAGTTTTGTGTTTTGGTAAAGCATGCGTAGCACATTAATAGCTTTTGAATGTACACTTCTGTGGCTCTAGATGCCCCCACATGTTAGTTATATACTTATAGTTTAGAGAGTACTGTGGGATAGATCATTACTTTGGGGGCTCACCACCACTTGTGAGAAAGAGAAATTAGGTATTAAGCCTTTTAAATTCTAGAAAATGGCAGAACTGCATTTAAACACTTATCTCCCATCATCCTGTGAAGTGGCATTTTTCTCCATACTTTCATCAGATCCAGACATATCTGATAGCCCCAAACTTTCTCCTAAATCACCTCCAGTACCCCAGACTTACCTGGGAGGGAACACAAGTGGATGCCCTGTTGATGTCTCAGACAACAGAAATATTCAAGGTTGTAACAAGTATTAGAGTCACAAGACTGAAGAGACCATAGACCGTATCTGTGCCCCAAAGAACACAACACACACTGATGATACCACCCTCTCCTCCTTGAGGACTGTGCTCTCCTCGCAGATGCCAAGCAATGAGGGAAGGGCTGAGGTTTTCTGGCAGTCTAGCCTGTCTCCCCTCATGTGTAAAGCCTCTTCTCTCTGTTTTACCCCCTCCTTCTTGCCTCTCTCCTACAGCCTCGGTTCAGAGGCTAGGTCTCTAACCAAGCTGACCTCCCCGAGGTTGTCCCTTGGCTACCCTTCCCCTCATTGGTCATCTCCTTTCACAACTCTTTAGCTTTTCTGTTGCACACAGAGCCCTGGGGGCCCCTGAGCTTAAAGCGGGTAATAAATCAGTTCTCTGTGTCCTTGAGAGGAATGACGGAATGTGCTCTTATGTATGAAGCTTTCTCCTCTGGTGGTGGCTGAAGTGTTACAGTCTTTTCAAATACGGTCCAGGATGTCCTCAAATCTTGGCGGCAGGGAGAAATGAGAGCCAAAGTTTCTTTGGAAGTTGCAGCAGCACGTCCATTTGTTCAACTGGACTCTCTCAGTTGTGCCCCTTAAAATAACTGCAAGATTTTCCTTCCATCCCCAGTCTAAGGCAAGCATTTTTCTTTTTTTGCCCTTGAAGTTACCAAAAGTCCAATTTTCTCTTTCTCCTTCTTTGTGTCCCAGCAGAAATTCCAGTGGATCAGACCTATGCAAGCTTGTGCCAACAGCTGCTGAGTACACTTGCTTCAGCCTCTGACAGAGAGGTCATGTCGTCAAACATTTTGGGACATAGAGCAGAGCTGATTCAGGAGCAAGACTTGGTCCCTCAGAAGCTGCCATCTGGATGTGCTTCAACACAGCAAAATGTCAAGCTCAGGCGGTCAGCAGCAAGGATGGGTTCCAGGTGAATCCTGAAGGGCAGCATTGCTTATTAACTTATACTTTATAGACCACGGCAATGATGCACCCTCAGAAACAGCCCACCAGCCAAGAATAGCATAAGTCAAGCAAATGCTACATTGTTCTGCAAAACTTAGCAATGCCTGATATCTATAGACAGGTTCTTGGTGTGAGAGGCTAAGGACAAGGTCAAGATTAATGGATTCAAAGACAATACGAGAATGCGCATCTGCCTGATGCACCTACCAAGTGCTACACGTGTGGTTTTCCCCTGCTGGAAAGCCCCCTCTGCTCTGTTTATTTTATTTTTTTAAATAAAAGAACACAGTAAAATGTATTTATGGTCAAAGACTAAGTTCCAAATAAGAACAGTCAAAGGAAGATGTTACTGAATGGATGGAGATTTTAAAATAGAAAAGCCTTCTTTACCTCAAGCCATGCATAATTTAGAATTATTTACATTTTGGCTCAAATCAATGCATTAATAAATGAGCTATCACTTTTTTGGAAAAAAAAGGTGCTTCTTTTGAGCCTAATTGGCAAGATGTGCTGGCTGTCATACAGAAGCTGGTATTACCTCAACTGACCTGAAGTAGTTATCTGCTGAGTAAATGCAATCTGACCTGTCCTAAGCCTTCGTTCTAGAATGTTGCAGGATATTAAGCTTACTCCATGTGACTGAGGAAAGCTAAGCAGGCAAACCCAGTGACTATCCAAGATTCTGGTTTCCAACAAGGGCAGGTCCCAGCCTGAGCTTCTCTCCTCCCCACCTGTGCCTGGCAGTGTTCACTAAAAAGTCTCCAAAAGTGGAGGTGGCTCCAGTTTACCTTCAGACCCTTCCTTCTGGGCCCCCGGCTGTGACACAGGAGCACACAGGCAGCTTATTCAGACTTGCAGTTCTGCACTCCCCACTCAAGTTGCTGCTGAAAAGGAGAGTCAGAACATGCCAACTTGTGTTTTTTTTGTTGTTGTTGTTGTTGTTTTTTGCATAAGTCAACTGAGTTACTAGATTAAGTTTAGGCAGCAGGAGAGGGAAAATGAACAAAAGACTGTGCCAACTAACATATTCCATAGTATACCTCTAGCAACTAATTGCCTAGTCCTTATTGGATACTCCACTCAAAGAACTCAGTTTGTCTTGGCACAGATGATTGAATCCAGCCTAACTCTTCTACACAGGCACTTCATGGCGTCCATCTACCAACCTCTCGTACCATCCAGTACTATACACAATGTTGCTCTCATTCGGAACCACATTCCTTGCCAACACTTCGTTTCTCACCCCCTGCTGGTGAGCCCAGGAGCTTGCCAGGGGTGTACATGGAAGACAGCAGAGGCGTGTTGCCTTTTTTTGAATTCTCCAGGGAGGCAATTATTTATTAGCAGACATCATCTTAGTCATTTGTTGAGATGTCGCTGCTCTATGAAATAGAAACAATGATAATTAAATTTTATTTCCCAGCATTTCTCCCCGTGCTACAATTTTATCTTTTCTGGGCCATACAATTACTGAAAGGGCGTGATGGAGTACAGATGGATAAAACATTTCAGTTGTTTCAAAATGATATGGGATTGCTGAAGCGGTGAGATGAATAAAACACTCTTTCAGGGGAAGAAAACATCGCCAGAACAACACCCACACACGCTCATGTACATGCTTGCACACATATCACACACACGAACAACATTCGCATATACACACATAGCGCACCCATCACACATACAGAAATGAAACATAAATATCACATGCATATCACACACACACAAACGACATACACAAATTATCAGGCATAACATAACATCCACAAATCACACACATAATACAGTTATATCATGTACACAAATAATACACACAAATTACACACAGATATCCAGCACATCACATACACACAAACAGCATACACACTACTCACACCACACATACAAATAGCATTCACATTACACATACAAACATTGCATATACATTTCACACACAAGTCACACACATTCATATCACAAACAACACACACACATCTCTCTCTCTCACACAGACACACACACACTGAGGAAAAGGATGAAGAGGAAGTATGTGGTGGTGATGGGCAGGAAATGTTCTGGAAAAGTTCAGCAGTTGTCTGTATTGTTTGTGTGTATGAGCAGAACAGGGGTACGAGGAGGAAGGAGGCCAGCAAGAGGCCTCAGTGGGTGAAGGTGATTTCTGCCAAGTCCAAAGACCTGGGGTCAGTCTTGAGATCTACGTGATGAAAGAAGAGAAATGACTCTCCTAAGATGTCCTCTGACCTCCACACATTCTCCGTGAATCACGCGGGCCCCCACATATACATATTCATAAATAATAAGCATTAATATTTGTATTGAAAACAGAAGAAGTTTAGAGTAAAAGTCACAACTCCAAGATAAAAAAACCACAGAGGCCGCAATGGAGAGCGAAGCTTGTGAATGCTGCTCCCTTGGTTCAGTCTGTGGCCTGGTGTGCTTCTGCTGCCAAAATCCTGCTATTTGCCCTCTGCTCAGGCCCAGTGATGGCTGTGCCTCCCATTCCCACCTTCCTTCCACTCAGCCCTCACTCCTGCAAGCGTCATGGAATCTCCCAAGGCATGCCTCGCTCCTGACCACTCAGCCACACACTCCTATGTGTGTGTACACATATAGGAGTCTTGCTCCTGTACTTATGTCATCCATAGATACCATCAGATCCATTTGGTGCAACACTGACCTGACATCATAATGGAAAGCAACCATTGGTATTTTTCTCTCCATAGTAAAGCTGGAAAAGGAGAGAAGTCAGTTCAGTTCAGTGTGATAATTAACCTGAAGAGGTGTGACCAAGTTCCTCGAAAGATCTAATTAGCAAGGACGTGAAAACTTTTCTTGCAAAAGGTGAGATCTGTGCTTAAGTGTGCATCGTGCAGGGTAAAGGAGACTCTCCATGCTGACATGAGGTGGCCACCCCTCCTGTTGGCTCTCTGACAACTCTGGATAAAGCACCTTGCCTGTCTCCCCCACGCCTTCCTGAACTCACCATCATCAAGCCATCCAGACCCTCCATATAAGTGAAGGACTGCTACCAAGGAGTCTTGGTGTCTGATGCTTTAATGTCCTGTCATCAGCTGTACATAAAACAGTTTGGCCATAAACTGATCTCTGTGCAGTCAGCACGAATTTAAGTGACATCATTTTCCATCTGTCCACATTTAGCAAAATGAAAACTCTGCCTGTACCTTCACCTTATTTGTGGCCTGATGGCCTGAAAGTAATGATTCTGATGCATAAAAGTGAGACCCGATCAATACTCTCTTGAATTTTTTCCAACAAAAAAGCTTTTAAGAATCCTTTCCTCTTTAGCAGCTCATGTTGAAAAAACCAGAGAGATAACAGGTATCTTTAAATTTTATAACTGAACTCCAATATAGAATCATCCACTTAAGTGTGTGTGTGTGTGTAGTCAAGTTTTCTAAAATCTGACCTTTCAATAAAATTCTGGTATGAATGCATAGTGAATTAAAATGCATTAATCACCTACCCACCTTTTATTTTTGTTCCCTCAATAAAACATGTATGGTCCATAGTAAACCTCAAAGTCAGCAATGCCTATATTTCAGGAATTCCTCAGGGAAGCATCATTTGTTTACGAAACATTTGCATGTCCCCAAAGCATGTACTTTAACCTGAATTCCAACTCACTCTGAGGCCAAGTTCCTCAGCACATAGAGTGCTTCTTCCCCTGAGAGTGGATTCTAAAAGTCAATAATGGTTTAAAGGAGGACAGAGTCACCTCATGGCGGGGCCTCAGAGAAGACACCTGCCTTTCTGCAGCTCAGCGGGGTCTCTGAATCAGGACTACAGTCTCCAAGCCAGAAAGCCTGGCTGCTAACTTCATTGAAATGACAACTAATTGTGTGGGTTCGCTAAATCGATCTGAGCCTTAGATTAGGATATTTATCTATCATATGAGTATTATAATAGAAAATACCTATGGATCTGAAACGATTGTGGCATGGGCACTTTTCCCTTGTTTTGCCAACTTTCTTGGCTCTTTGCTCCGTTTTTTGTTTGTTTGTTTTTTAGTAGAAACAAATAGAAAATTCATAGGAAAAACTGGCCACCTTAAAATTTAGCCATAGTATTGTTGTATGTGTTGATTGATGTCTTGTTGTATAAACACACAGTCAAATATATTAGTCTCCAGGCTCTGATCTGCTTCAGAAGTGGGCCTTTCACGTATGACTGATGTCTGTTGTATCAGACACAGTGATCAGATGACACAAAGCAAACCCAAACACCAATGAGTAAGATAAATAAGGGATGAAGAGACTGTTGGGGGTAGAGTAAGTAAAGGGAAAGAACCAAGGGAGAGAGATGATTTAAAAATGGGGAAAGAATGATTTCACCTGTTTGCTCATTTGTTTAGTTTCATATTTAGGTATTTTCAGATTTCATGGATGAAATGGCATTTGCCTGGGTGGATAAAAACAAGAGGTTTCCGTGATGAAGAATTAAGTATTTGTTTTGGAAACAATAAGTTTGAAGTATCTATTGAACATCTAAATATTATACACAGGAGCCTGGAGCTTTGGACCGAGGTGGTTGGAGACTTCAGTGTGAGAGTCATTGTCCTAAAGTGTGAGAGTCATTGTCCTAAAGGTGGTTTTAAAGTACTGAGACAAGAGACCCTTCAGTATCCACAGGGACTCAGGCTTGAACCTGAGCACTCAGCACTTGAACTCAGCACTCAGAGGTCTGAGAAAGCAGTAGGTCTCAGCGTAAAAGGTGGAGAAGCTGAGTGAAAAACATGGGAAGGAAACAAATGGGGTATAGTGAGTTGAAGCCGAGAGAAAAGACTTTTAAAAATGTGTCTGTTTGGCTGTATGAAATACTACGCAGGAGAAGAGAGATACAAACAGAAAAGCATACCTTTGATTTGGCCACATGAGAATCTGTGTGCCAAACTGTGCTTTCCAAAGCCCAGTTTTAGTTAAGTGGTGGGAAAAGAAGCTGGAGTGATGAAAAGAGTAATACTGAAATTCTCTTTCATGACTGTAAAATTAGTAAGAAGAATTAGATATCATCAAGACTTCTAAAATTAACCTGTATCTGCCGCTTCTCTATAAAAATGTGATATTAGAATCTCCCTGACAACGTCATGGAGTTTCTGAGAGATAAATGATAAGATGTATGTAAAATGAAAAGCTCTGGGCTGCTAATAAAAGGTGGACTCCCCTTGCAATTGTTCTAATTGAGTGGCAGGCATAAAGGTTTGTTTAGTTACCTACTAACTACAGGTAATGGTTAACACCTTAGCTTCCCAGCTCCCAAACACAGCTCAGTTCAATACAGAAATTTAAAAGTCATTCTTAATGAATAAATGCTTGAGCTAGGGTTTGAACCCATGTTCTCTGGCACAGAGACCGAGTGGTTCACCACTATGCCACTCTGCATCACATCTGCCAAACATATGTCAGCAGTGAAAAAGAAAAGGAGCCGTTCTATTGGTATCGGCACTATCCTGTGTCCACAAAAGATACTAAAAGCCAACTTCTCCCTTTGCAGCCAGATGGGTCCATCATATCTGTCCAAATCTTTTATGGCATGCAGGAAATCCTGGGAGGGGACACTCTGCCTAGGGTGTCCCCCCAGAAGGACAACCATCAACTCTTCATTCTCTTTTGCAATATTTTCTGGTATCCTTTGCTCACACAATAAAAACAGCCACCCCTAAGCCACCCCCTAACTCCACTTTGCAACCACAAAACACACACACACACCACCACTGCTGCTCGACTTCTGAGGAGTCCCAGACATATCACAGGCCATGAGAGACTCCAAGGGCTGGCGTGGGGCAAATGCTGAGGAAGCAGAACCACATCCTGCAGCCCTTAGGAGGAGCAACCCCTAGAAGCCAGCATCCCTGCTCTGGAGGCCAGCACTCCTTCACTGCACCCCACAACCATGGGCAGATACTGCTTCCACAAGGCTGCTAGGTCAGCGGTCAGTGTTGCCCAGGTCCAGGAGACTCCAGGACTCATCAATGAAAGCAGTGAACGGAGTTCCTCATATCCATCAGTGTCTCAATAATCATCCTCACCAAACATCCTTCATACCTCACCTACACCTGTCATGTGGTGTCCCAAGTATGGGCTAGCTGAAATACAAATCTCCAAAGCCAGCTCAGCCAAGCCTTACCTCACTTAGGGCACTAGGAGGGCTGTCTGCAGGGGCAGTGAGTTCCGAGATAAAACCCTCTTTCCTCCTGTCTCTCATCAATCTCCTACCAAACCCAGTGATGGGCCCTGGGCTGAATGCATGCATACACCCAGAAGGACCACTCCTTAGAAATGGGTTCCAGACCTTTCTCTGTGCTGTGCCCCTCCCACGTCGCTCTATTAGGTGAAGCCTCACAGTCTTCTGGCACCCAACAGTGACACTAAGCCAGTGGTTCAGCTGCAGAAGAAGAAAGTCCTTACTTCCATAGTAAGGAGTCACTGTCACCTGGCTCTACCAGCACCCCTAGTAGCTGGCCCTTAGAACCCCAGAGGAAGATGGGAAAGGGTCTCAGCCACATAGAGCACAGCATGCAGATCTCAGTGTAAGAAAACAAATTAAAGAAACATTTGTTTCTAAGCAAGATTTTTGCTGATTTTGGGAGTGTTGGGAGGATTTGGGAATGAATGAACCTGTTCAAAAGGTTTTTTTCTTTTTTTCACTTTTTTCTTACTTCTTTTGTTGTTGTTGTTTGTTTTGTGAAAAAAATATGATCAAATATACACATGGTGAGTTAATACATGTAGTCTTAACATATACGACCCAGTTCCCAATTGCATGACAGTGGGTCCTTTGGAGCAATGCGTGATAATCTGGGGTTCTCAGGAAGCAAACTTCTAGGGTGCTGGGTGTGTTCTGAATCTTAATATGGGTGACAGCTGTGGACGTGGTCTCTGAATAAAAAATCATAGAATAGCATTTTTGGATTTGTGAGTTTTTCTGTATGAATTCTATTCTTGAAAGTTTACTTGAAACACAATTTTAAGATTGTATATCATTTAAACATACGGATAATCGTTGGTTATTTAACCTACATCTTCTTGCCGTCCATGTAAGAAATTTATTTGCAATTCACTATCAGGAACCCGTTATTAATTTTTTCCATGGTGCTCATGCTTCACCTTTCTAAATAAAATCTTAGGCTATTTTGTTAAGATTAATTCCTGGAAGTAGAAGTGCTGGGTCAAATGACGGTATTTCTTGTGTGCTCTAGGGATGGGACCCAACAACACACACATGCTAAATACATGTGCCAACACTTAGCTACAGCTCGGCAGGCGTGATGCCTTTAGACAGGGCAGACACCTTGCTCAGCTGTCCTGCAGAAAGACCTCATTCTTGAAATGCCGAAGGTCACTCTGATTCCAGATGGAGTTAGATGTCTGCAGCCCACAACCTACCTGACCTTTCAGAGGTTTGGCAATGTCAATCATCTCTTTTAGCATGAAACTGTGATCGTCTTTGGCTTCCTGGGCCCCTCCTTTTTGAACCCATCTTCCCCCTTTCTTTCCTCGTGCCCATTTACGCAGCCCTCCGAGGTTCAGTTCCGGGCTTTTTTCTTGTCTCGGAAGGACAGACGTGTCTTTTATTTTCCCTTCCTCTCCAGTTTCAGCACCAGTCTCTTCAGCACAGCCAACTGCTGGCTGGCTGCTTTCATGTCTTGACGTTATCTCAGATGTAATTAAGTATTGCAAATGATGCTTAATGACCTGACGAATAGTTGAAAGAGCAGGAGGCAGGAGTGAGAATATTTACATGCCCAGAGACCACAGGAGCCCTGTAGCGTGTCCTCCAGCCCTCTCCCTTCCCTTCCTTGCTCACACCACCCTCGCTTTCTTTTTGTTTCGCCTTAGCCCTGGGTTTTCTCCAGCAATAGTTTCAGTGACCCTACTTTTCTAATCAGAGGCACTAACATTTAAAATACACAAACTAAAGGTCTTGTTTCCCCCAAAGTAAATAGTACTGTTTAACTTGCTGCCCTGAATACTATCTCGCCTCACTCAAAAAAAAAAAAAAAAAAAGCAGAGAAAAAGAAAAACATCGAATGATTATTTTACACTGCTGTGACACTAATGTTGGTTATTGGAAATTTACTATACTACTGCTTGTGGTAGGTTTATGTATTCTCAGATGAGAAATGGAAACACAGGCTGAGCTTCTTAGTCAGCTGGGTCCCTGTGTGGTAAGGCACGGGCAGCTTCCTTCAAGCCTGGGCTGTCTTATGCGCCTGAGCCCAAGGTCTTTCTTTGCCTTTGTGCTTGGAGCTCCGGGGATATTGTTAACCTGAGCAGTATTAAGCTCTTTGATCCTCACTCTCTAGAGAAAGGAGCAGAGAGCATGTCACTCTGAAACGGAGCTATCCACAGGGCCGTCTTCCTCCCACGTCACCCTCTTTGATCATCATAAAACAGATTATTGAAATTAGCAGTGCTATTGGAACCCTGGGCGGTAGCCAGGATCCTCAGAACAGAGGACAGAGCCTGCTCAGAGTGGGAGGTAGCGCAAGCTCAGGTCACGTGGGCTAGAAGCTCTGAAGGGGCTGAGACCGCACAGCAGATAAAGTGCTTGCTGCCAAGCACGAACCTGAGTTTCAGTTAGCAGAACCTGCGTAGATCCCGGCATGGTCTGTAATCCCAGATCCTATGGTGGGCTAAGAGGCTCAAACAGGAGACTCTGCAGACACCCGCAGACCAGCTAGCCTGATGTACATAATGGAAGGTGAGAATCAACACCTGAGGTTGTACTCTGACCCCCACACGTGTGCTGTAGCGTGCGCACGCCTGGCCTTCCTTACACATCATACGAACCCACTCAAAAGGATTTTTTAAAAGAGCATTTAAACCAGATAGACATCCAATGTGGGGCACTGCATCTTCTTCAGCCCTCATCTTCTTCACCCCCAAGACTGCTGGATAAAGGAAAACAAAGAAAAATGGGCAAATTCTTTCTCAGTTATAACCTGTATGGGCTGTTCAAGGCAGCTCACATATTAGGAATGACTGACTGAAATCACATGTTCAATATGTAAGCTTTGGGGACACGTGCTTTATTACAGGCATTGAACCACTCTGGGCTCCTGGCATGTTACTTGTAGACTTAAGACTCTTGAGCTGGCACTTACTCTGATGTTTAGGAACACAGCAAGACTTTTATTGAAGCTCTTCTTTTCCTTTCATTGACTTTGTTACAAAGAAACCTGATCATCTAGTGGTTTGCCTGCATTTTGCAGTGTGCTCACACTCATTTATTTATACACCACACATGCTCGTGCGAGCAAACACGTACTGCCTGCAGATGCACACACACACACACACACACACACATGCTGCCAGTAGTATCTCCATCCTTATAGCACCAATCAAGAAGCGATTGTGGTTAAATTAAAGAGTACCATGGTGTTGGGGAGGGCAAGCATTGCGTGTGCCAAGAAGCCCCTGCTGAGGATGGTGGCTGAGGATGTGGCACTGTAGGACTCCCACCTTGGAGAATGGGATCGGGGATCCCCAGGCAGATCCCCAACTTACATGAAGCTCTTTCTGACCCTTCAAGTCCCAGATGGGCCACTGGGCCTTCTAAAGCCCTTGGTGATCTGCAAGGCGAATGAATCATGCTTGCTGCTTTTTTGCTACCTACTTTTGAATCTAAGGGGAAAATGTAGACAATCCCGAAATTCCCAAAGCCCTGGTGTCTGCTAGCTCCCCAGCTAGAATTAGGGCCTGGACCTTCTGGTGTAAAGGCAGGAAGAACACTTGTCTGAGGCTCTGGAGGGAAAACGGACTGTGGAGAAATTACAGGGAGCACCAGCCCTCAGAGAGGCAGCTAACATTCAGATTCCCCCATGCACATAAAAGCTAATGCTTAGAGTGTATTTCTGTCTTTCCTACCAGCAAGGCATGCCCCCGTGGACAGTGGCTTTCTTCGGTTCATGCTCTACCCTGTCACTAGAACAGAGCGATACAGAGTGAATGTTTGCTTAAAATGCCATGACAGCCTACACCAATCCACGACACAAGAGGCCCGGCCCATTATTGCTGCTTTTCCTAAAGAGAAAATGAAGCAGTTTGTTTGGCTCTTAAGTCATTCATAAATGACACAACACTGTTTCTGATCAGGGCCCAGCCCAGACTGTCGAACACTAGGCAAAGTCCCCTCCCTTTATTTCCCCCCAGGCTCAACACTATCACCTTGCTGGCTCCCTGGAAAATCACTATGTGACTGATCAACTGCTGGCAGCATGGAGAAACCGGAAAATGTCAGGAAGATAATGGCTGTGTAGTAAATCGGGTCTACGTTCTTCTCAAAGGCTCACACCAGATCTGCTGCTGAAAGGTCTTTGCAATATGCTTCTTCAGCCCACAGCCAGGCTGTGAGGCAGCAGCCATTAGCTGGGCAAGAAGCCAAGCCAGAGCTGAGTCTCTCTGGTGGCTGAGGTCCTTTGGGCCTCGGCTGTTTATCAATATCTTCCTTGTAGAAAAGGAGAAAAGAGCCAGGACTTGAATATGGAAGTGTAACCCTCTTAAAGGTTCCCCTTCCCAATAAGGGTCTATGTGTTCTGTCAGTGCTCCTGTGTGTGGAGGGCTTCATTTGTTGCTTGCTTTACAAATTCCATGTATAAAAGGCTGAGGAAAGAAGCAAGAGATCTAAGGACCCACTCTTAGATCTGCAAAACTTGTTACTACAAAACTGACAGAACATGGCGGTTGAGTCTTCTGGCTGTGGCCTGGCCGTGGACATAATTTAAGGGAAGCGTCCATGGGCCTCTCTCTCATCTTAACTGGCAAGGCTGGAAGCTGTCCCACTCTTCAGTGGACTTACTCTTGCCTTAAGGTGAAATTGGGGCATTATAGAGTTGGGGTCAACACTCACTCACACACACACGCACGCATGCACGCACGCACGCACGCACGCACACACTCACACACATCCTCTAGGAGAGACAATTCCTTTGAGAGCAAATGGAAGTCTAAGCCTATCCTCACAGGAGTCAGATGTATTTGACAATGCCAGCCTTGTTGGGGGTCATGGCTGCCTTCTCAGAAAAGGATCCAAAGTGGTAAGGAGAAGGTGAGGTAGCCATTGCTGTAACCTAGGCTGGGAAGGCAATGACCCATTCTGATAGTTCCACTCTCATAAGACAATGTCAGCCTTTTTAAATGTCTACTCTGATATGGGCTTAGGGACAAGCTCTGTACTCCATCTTACAAAGGTTCTTCCTCAGATTCTGTCCGTGGCAGACAAGACATACAGAGTCAACTGCTCTTTGAATGACCAACAAATGCTTTTCATATGTTATCACCAAACTCTGAGGGGGAAAAATGCTTTGTTCATTGACATAGCAAATGCTTGCTGAGAACCTTGACTGTGCCAGTGTACTAGCTTTCTGTGGCTATGACAAAACGCCTGAGTGGAAGAGTTCATTTTAATCCACAGTTCTGGGGTCTATGCTGAAACTTTTGTGGTTCCCTGCCTTCATCACTGTGGACCTGTGGAGTGGCAGAATGTCATGGTGGGGAGAGCATGGCAGAGCAAACCTATCCAGCTCACCTCAGGGGCTAGGACACAAAACAAGCAGGGGAACGTCTGGAGATGAAGTACAGTTCCCAAGTCACCCTCAGTGCAACTGAGACTCACCTCCTAAGTTCCCACCAGCTCCCAACAGCCCGACAAATAAAGAACCCATCAGTAGATTATTCCAGTGGTAACATCAGAAAACCCCCAAGATCCAACCTCTGTATAGTGCGGGGTTAGGGAACAAAACTTCATTTCACAGAAGCATTTGGGGAACACTCCACCTCCAAACTGTTACACCCCAGTGCAATTTTATAACCTAACACACCCCGCCAGCTAACAATTTTAGCGTGGCTTCACTTCTGAGTGGACCAAAGGAGGTCTTGTGTGTATTAAGCAATCAGCCCCACCAAGTTCACTCATGAGCTGCCAGTCTGCTTTATTTATTCACTCCAGAGTTCAGTGACTCTCTGCCATATGCCAGCTATGTGGAAAGGGTAGCATAGTTTTAACAGCCTAACTCTGGAGTTCGCCAAAGACTTCCTGGAGCTTGTCTGACTCAAGCACTTGCCAGGTAGAATTTAATCTTCTAGTCTTTGTTTTCCCCACTTTTCAGTCAAACATAAGAATAGAATCTAATTCATCAGGCTGTGTTTCGTACTAAATGAGAAAATTGCACAAAGTGTACACTAGCTCAGCAAGAACTAGTTAGCTAGATGCAAGGAATGGTGCCTACGGTCATCTGGAAGCAGAACTCTGAGGTCAGACCCAGGGAACTGTATTGCAGAAGGAAGTGAAGCCATTAAAGTCTGTAGTTATAAGGAAGCAGAATTTGGGCTCCAGTGAATCTTGTTAGCTCCCTCCCATCATATGATAAATATCCACAGACACTGAGCAACAGCAGCTGTACCCTTGTATCTGTGCATGATGTCTACATTTGCCTACCTGCTCCATTACCATCACCATCTCCATCACTGTCACCATCACTATCTCCTCTATCACATCACCACCCCTGTCTCCATCCCTGTCTTCATCCCTATCTCCATCACCATCACCACTAATAACTCCATCACTGTCATCATTGCTGTGTATCTCTCTCCCTTATTATCACCATCATCAACAGCCTCTATATCTCTTCTATTAGCACCAGCACTGCTACCATTAGTATTGGCACTATGATTTCCAGTCCACCGACACTCTAAACTTTCCCAGAATCCAATGACAGCAATAGCTAGCACACTGAACATAGAAGTGTTTGTAAGATGGGCTGTCACCATCTGTTTCAGAGTCTTCTAGAGCTCTCATTCAAATTCTAGCAGTCTATGCCTCACTCCAAATTTACTGAATCTTGAATGTGTAAGTATTCTCCAGAAGTCTGATTTTAAACAAGATTCTGCTTGGTTCTCCGGTAGGTTAAACAGGAAATCACTGATCTAAGAACTTGTTTCTGGTGAGCAAAGATGCCTAATTAACATGCTGGGCCAAATCCTTGGATTTCTCATGAAGCTTCAACTGGGAAAGTACTTGATTAGAGTATACCTAGTATCAAAGAAGTCAATACAAAAAAATGAGAACGAAACTAATAGAGTGCATAAAGACTACATTGCACACAAACGAAGTGTGCATGTACTCTAGCAAACGTACCTCATCTCTCTGGCTACAGAATCTCTCCCCCATAAACTGAGGGCATACTCCCAAATTATGTGTTTGCAAATGGCAGAGCTGGGGCTGAAAACCATGTCTACTGACTCTCCATTGGCTCTCTAAGTGGCTGGTCCAGGGGGAAGGAGACAAGGAAAGCATCAACAAATGCAGACTGCTGTGTGTGCAAGCTAGAATGGATAGCAAGGGTGCTGGTCCTGGGCAGAAAAGCTCGGGAGCAGAGTAAGTAGACTTTAAGCATACGCTGCTCCGCTGTTTAAGTCTCTCCTTTACAGCCCTCATTTGCCCACCTCTGGCTACACCGGACCCCACCTTCCTGTTCACATCTCCCAGGATATTTCCTACCTGACTTTCCTGCTGCTACCTCAACCCTGCATTGCTGTTGCCTTCTCCTCCCACTCAGGACCTCTTCATTCCTGCCACAATCCATGACCACGTCAAGAGCTCCTGCCTTGGAGCCTCCGAGCTCCCTGGGCATCCTACTCTGATTGCTCTTATGGCTTTGCTTCATTCCCATTCAGTCTTTACTGGAATTTCATCTTGTCAAAAAGGCTCTGTTCTGATAACCCTGCATAAGAGGAGTCAGGCCCCTCCCCACCACTTCCACTCCCTACACCATGGTTTCTTTTCATTATCTGACACATCTTCTAATTACATGTTAGGCTCCTTTGTATTCTCCCTTTTCAATAAAAGGTAAATATTTTAAGAGCAATAGCTGCCTATTTTATTCAAATGATGCCCCCCACATGATAGGTACTCAACAGATACATCCGAAATAAATGCATCACCCATTTTGTTGGATTTCTAGGCAGCAACAACATGTGTGTGATGGTACTTTTACACTTTTCCAAACAACGCATTTGCGTTTCAAAGGAACTTTCAGGAGAATGTGTTCTGGTACAAAGAAATTACCCCATTGGTGGATATTGTAGCCTTCTCACTAATGAGCATGCCCCACTACCAAACAGTTACCTTGCCATCAGTGTGAACCTAACGCCTCGTTCAAGCTCAGCACGTCATACTTGGTCAGTAGCAGCCTATTGAACTTGACAGTGTGGTATCCTCTGTTTTGCCTACATAGACTGCTTTTTCGGCATCCTAATTCAATCCTCACATCCGGGGACTTTCTGATTGCTGGCTGCTAACCTCTTCTGCTGATAAAGCTATCACCTCTCAGCCAGGCACAAATTTAGGTCTTATTTATCTTTCAGTGGTGACTTCCTGGTCCACTATCATGAATTTACTATCTGTGATCTGCAGACAGTCTCAAAAAAAAAAAAAGGCCAGAATTTTCTTTGAGACAAAAAATAGTCTGAGCTCCTGTGCAATTAAGAAATTTGGATCCAATTATACGTTTTACACAAGGCTTTTCTGGGAAGTCATTATTTCCCTGTGAGGAAGAGAAAACAGTTGTGGTAAGCAATTGTGCCTCATCCTGTAGCCCAAAGATTCCATTTTTAATCAGGGCTAAATTTATCAGATCTGACTTGGACTTGCAGGAGAATGAGCAGCTGCCAAGCAAACTGTGAAGGCACAGAACGCATCAGTGGTCTGCTGAACCTGCAAGGAAATCCTCCCTAGTTAAAGCCTGCAGTAGCATCGAAATGAGCACACAGTGAGAGCCCACCTCTGATGTGGGGAATGCCATATGCTGGGGGATCTGCAGAGATCCTAAAAAAACATGTCTACAAGCAAAAGTTTCCAGTCCCCGGACAAAGTCAGTGCCAGGGCATTAATTTATGCTTGCTGTTGTGTTGTTGTTGTTGTGTGTGTAGTCAAGAGATCTAACCACATGTGGTATTCCTTAGAACATGCAATCCTCCTTGACTTCAAAGACAGTCTCTAGAGCCCTTGCCATGTAGGTTAAGCACCTGAGCAGTGAGACCCCTGAGATCCACCTGTTCCTACTTTCTTGACTCTGAGATTTCCAGAATGCTCTGGCACACCCAGCTTTCTTATATGGCTTCTGAGAATCAGCCCTGGTCCTCAGTCTCCCCGGGCCAAAGGGAATCTACTAAACCCTTTTATACACATATTTATTTGATTTGATGTCATTGCTGGGCATTGGGGAGCGCATATGGTTACATGCTCACTCATGTGGAGGTCAGAAGACCACTTGCAAGAGTTCTTTACTTCCACCATGGGTTACAGGGATCAGACTCATGTCCTCCAACTTGGCAGCCAGTACCTTTACCCACTGAGCCCCTCGCCAGCTCTGCTCCGTCATGGTCACTGTCACAATCCGTCTCAATGCATCTCAGATCATATTAATAGTTCACAAGTTCTTTCCACTAGATTGCTTCTTTTTAAGATTATGTTTACCACTTATCTAATCAATATAATCTAATAATTTCTGGCTTAACCTACATAGTCTGTTATATAAAGGCTTTTTATTCTTCAATTCTATCTGACATGTAACAGCTCACCTCTTCTCGACGAGGCCTCTGCCAATGCTAACACATATGTTGACTCTCAGTATTCTTTATTTCTCTCTTCATTTCATTACACTTGAAGCACTTAACATCTAACACACTGTTTCTTGCTAATGTATTGCTCCTGTCCTACACACACACGCACACCTGCCACATTCATCACTAAGGGCCGACTTTTGCTTGCTCTGTTGACATAGACCGTGTGTGATCTACACAAGATAGTCAGACGATGTTTGTCGAAAGAATCAACAGAGGTTGAGGATGTTGATGACTTCAGGGTCAACCTGTAATTTTAATTCAGACTATTTTACCCAGAAATGATGTTTAAAAAAATGTAGAGCTCAGCTTCCTTCTCTGCAGGGTGGGATGGTAATGATGGAAACCTGTGCAAGCCCCCAGCCCTTACGCAGTTTTTGCGACTGACTCATGGTAACATTGTCCATTCTACATGAAGGATGAAAAGGACTTCACAAGCTGAATGGACAGAATTTATAGAAGCAAGTCATGTCACATATTAGGGACCATGCTGACAAAACCAGTGCTCAGAGAACCACACCTCCAAAGAGGGTAAAAACTGTTATAACTCCCAGAATCCTGGCACTTTAGACTGTGCTCAGAGTAACTCCATGCACATCAAGAGATGTAAATTCAGCTTTACAGTGTCTTTCAAAGCTTTGGGAATACCAGCCTGGTCACTATTTCTATTCTGTCATCTGTATGCTCATAAAACGTGTCTGTCAAAAGCAAAGCCACAAGCATAACTATCCACTTCCTACCGGAATCTCTGGCCCTGGTTCAACTCCATGGCAGCTTTGAAAGTGACCAATATGGCCACAGTAGGAAACCTCTGCAGGCTCCCTGAACTCAACTCTTCCAGTTTGCCTTCTCACAAGTGGTCACATGCTAGGATCCCAGGGGAAAGTCTCCCTCAACTGACAGACCAGAGTGAGGGATGGGCACAAGGCCACTGTAGATCTAAGAGACACTGAACTGAGGGAAGCAAGACATGGGGCTTGGGAATGAGCTGCTTGGCAAAGAATGAGATTGAAGAAATAAGCTAGGTCCCTCAGTGGGTAGCTCAGGGTTGGCAAGGCAGCAGAGCAGTGCCCAGGAAGTGCAAATAGACGGACTGCTGAGATCAAACAGAATGTAGTGAGGGGTGGGGATGAGACCTCCTGGGCAAGGAGTTGCCATAAGTGGCTGAAACTCAAATCATGCCATTTCCTTTATCAAGGCAGAGTAGAATGACTCCAAATTTGCCTTACCTCCCTTTTAACCCTTCCTGTCAAAAACCTCCTACTAGTTACACAGTGCTCATTCTGGCTTAAAACTAGTTTCTATCCCAAACCACTCCCAACTTTGGAACATGTCTTGCCTTCTGTACCAGAAGTTCTTCTGAACTCTGACTCACTCAGCACTTCCTATAACTTTCCCCAGTGCCCAGAGATGACGTTCCCAGTTTTATATTGCAATTCCTTGTGGACCTCCTCTATTAATACAGGACTTTTCTAACCTCAGACATAAAATCAAGCTATTGTACTGAGCTAAAATGATCTTCCAGGCTTTGAACTCATGACGATCCTCCTGCCTCAATGTTCTAGGTTATATTGATGATGTGAATAAATGAGGAGGTTATAGGTATAAGTTACCACTCTGTGAATGGCCTCTCTCAACATTTTACAAAGCCCTCAATTAACGTGTCACATCGTGACAATTAAGGCCATTCTTACCTTGGTGATGACATAGAGGATTCTATATTTAGACAGACTGAGTTTTTGGGTGTGTGACTGTAAGCTTTGACTGTGAAGGTGACTGGATTGAGAGTACCTAAATGTATTAAGAAAACCTGCCCTGGCTGTGGCTCTGAGAGCATTTCCAGAGGATTGACAAATGGGATAGCAAACGAGAGGGAAACACCTGTGCTGAATGTGGGTTCCAAAAGGCTGAGGCCCTGGTGGAATAACAATGAAAGAAGAGGAAACTGGCCAGCTCAAGCAACGTCCACACTTCCGCCTTATTCTTTGCCAAGCAGCCCATTTTCAAGCCCACTGACACTCTTTCCCAGTTTAGTGAGCACCCTTTCCTGCTGCGCTCACTGTGCACATTAGACTCAAGCTTTTGTCTGACCTGCCAACATGAACTCACACTAGTGAATCTCCAGGGAGCTTCTGGGTCTTAGGCTTAGACTTGGCTGTATCACTGGCCCTCCTTGTTCTAGGGTTCCAGTGTTTGGGATTAAGTAACAGCTGAATTATCTGTCTTCAGCATTCAGGTGGCCATTGTTGGACCATAAACCTTCCAATTGTTTAATCAATCCAATACATAATTTCCTTTACAATTATATCCTTTCTGCAGCTGCACCCATAACTTCTTCCCTCCCATATAATGGCATCAGGGCCATCTAACAAGCTTACAAAAATTAAATGCTTACTCTAGAGAGCCCTGACTAATGCAAAGTCCAACCCTACCAACATTCTAGCTGGGAGCCTTTGAACCTGAGATCTGAGCAAAATATAAACTGGTGTAAGTACCTATGGATGCATGTGTGGTAAGTGGCATCTGTCTATCTGTCTGGAAGGCGAACAAATTAGATTAGTGGCTTTCCCCACTTTCACAAACATCCTTTTCTCATCGGTGAGTGATCCCATGTGAAAGCATTCCTGGTTTGTCCTAAAAGCTCCATTAGGACATCGCTAATTCTACAGGCTAAGCACCGAACTAAAATCTCCTCCTACCCTGTCCCATGCCTACCACTGATAAGTGACTTCTACACACTTACCAGATGCACCACCTTGTAGCCAGCATGGTTTGGCCAAGGACTTTGCTGTTCTTATAATAATTAGTAGCAACACACACTGGGAGAGTAAACCTTTTAAGAGCCGTAACGTAATGACAGTCTCAAACTATGGCAGTGTTTCCTTACCTGCGGTTTCATTCGCTATATTGTGGCAGCCATGGCCAAGGAAAAAACTATGACTATATAAATATGCAAAGATATAAATTAATAAATATATAATGCACATAAACTAACTAAATAAATGTATATGAATATATACAGTGGCGCCAGCCCCAGGGTTTTGCACACGTTGGACAAGTGCTTCTGTGCTGAAGCTTACCACAGTTCTTGAAAATATTGTTATCTACCCTGAGATGTCAAGAAAGACCATTCACGTATTTTCTCTATATAGGTGTCATAACCATTTGGTTGGATGACTAGCTGTTGATCCTTTATAATTTTATCTAATCTGTAGGTTATACTCTGTTATAGACTTGTAATTGAAGAAACATGGTACACACACACACATATATATTTCCATACCACTCAAGGTAGTAGAAGGTCTTGGTACATAGCCTGTGGATATAAGCAGTGTATGTGAATGTGTTTACACAATCAGACTTCTTGTATCTCTTCGATTGGGGTTATACTGTCACTTGATTCTGGAAACTGTTTGACACCCAGGAAGCAGAGCTCGGTTTACCTGCACCTCTCCCCAGAGGAAAAAGTACGGGTAAAACACGATGAGTGCCTTTGCTGCTGGGGAGCACTTCATGTGCCCAAAGCCACACTCATAATTTCTTTTCTCCCAGAGAATGGCATGCAGACCACCTAACAAGATTACAGCGAGTGCGTGTGGATACCTCTGAGCCCTTCATATCATCTGTAAGTAAAAAGCCTACCTCTGTCAGCCTTGGTAACAGCACCAGCCATGGCTCCTAAGACAGAGAACATTTTCAAATAGGATCCTCTGGTCTTGACAGGCAGGACACATGGGAAGACAAGCAGCATGGGTTCTCTCAGCACAGCTGTGAGTGGCAATGACCGCATCACCGCTCATCACTTGGGACTGGGATTCTGCTGGCTTATTCTCTGCTGCTCCATCCAGGTTTCTGCCTCGGCTCCACTGTTTCCATTTATTGCTCAGATTTTTCTCTCCAAAGCATATAGTTTTCTGTCATTTCCGAGGCATGAAAATGATTTTGGCTTTATTCCTTTGCAGTTATTACATGAGGAAATGAATAACATTAATGCATTATTTATTTGTAGGGGGTGGATAGAGAGCAGCCAAAAGCCACACTGGTGCCTGTGGCTTCAGCTGAGCTCAGAAAGGATGGGGGTAGGGGAGGGGTTGAAAAGCTTCCTCCACCCCTGTCTGCCCTGAGACCCAGACCTAACTACAGCCAGTCCTTTACCCAAGTTTCTAGAGACTCCTCTCCTCCAGTCTTCCTTTGGACATGGGAATTTTAACTAACAAAGCAAATGAATTTAGTGCACTTTGTTCAGAAACTTCAGCCTCATTGCTGAGTGTGTGATGGTGGATTCCATGCTTGGCACTCATTAAAACCTTTGAAAGATCAGCGTGCTGTTAAAGGGTATAACATTCTTTTAATTAAATAAGTTATTTATTTACTTTACATCCAGATGGAAGCTTTCCCTTCCTCCTCTTCTCCCTGTCCCTCCCTTTCACCTTTCCTTCTCTTCTGTCCACCCCTCTTCCCATGGTCCTCAACCAGCCTTGGCACATCAAGCCCTAGTAAGATTAGGTGCATCTTCTTGAGCAATATTTTGACACGATCTAAGAGTCACAGATGGAAGCAACTTCTGTTTCCACAGGTTCAAGCTCTCTCTTTGACTCCTTAGGACCTAAAGGCTCACACAGCACTTACTTTACCAGTGTGGGGTTTTGCAGCCTAAATATATGGGGCTTATTGCCCTGCAGAAAGCATGTACACAGGACTCTGCAGAGACATGTTTCTGATAGGCAAGAAGAGCTAACTCAGAAGTTTACCTGCTCCACTGAGAACGCAGGATCTCTTCAGACAGGGTAAAAATGAGTGCCTCCATATGCAAGATGCATGAGCGGGAAGCTGCTGAAGCAGGGAAGGCTCAGGAGGAGGGAGGAAGCTGGAGGCATATACATCACTCTGACCATCTGAAACCCAACTCCAGCAGAGAGGAATCTTTCTGAGCTGTAGAATGTAGCAGTTGTTAGAGTGCTTGCCTAGCATGCACAAAGCCCTACCTAATTAGGTCCCCAGCACTGCATAAGCTTGATGTGGTAGGGCATGTCTGAAATCCCAACTAGGAGAAGATGAATGCCAGATCTTAGAAGTTGAGGGTCATTCTTGGCCCCCAGGAGATAGCAGAAGGCAAGGGAGATACACATACATTTGCATAGTCAGCTAGATCTATTAGATTTAGCAAGAAGTAAAAATGGACACCATGGAATATGTCTCTATCAGAACATCATTCATTGCTTATCTGAGGTTCAAGTTCAACTGAGAATCCCGCACTGCTCCTGGCACTCCAGTTCCCACTTCCCAGAAATTTGGGAACGCCTTGACAACATTTTAAAAGGAGGGCGCTATTTCAGGAATGCTTTGCATCGTAGCTGATGACTATTGTGTCTGTATGTGTGTGACAAGAAAAAGATGTGTCCTGCAGAAAGAGGAGAAAGCTGCACTTCTGAAACATATTCATGAGGAACTTTAAAACAGTTTGTTATCACTTGATACATTCAAAATAATCCGCATGTTATATTTTGAATTTGGGGCTCCATTTTTTTTTTGCCTTCTTCTATATTCACACAATTTTGTCCCATGGTTTTATGGTTCTTGATACTCAGGCACATTAGGGGCTAGAAAGATGGATCAGTGGTTAGGATCAGCAGAGGATCTCAATTCAACACCTACATTAGGGGTCTCACTACCATCTGAAACTTCAGTTGCAGGGTGTCTGTCTCCTCTGGCTCCCATGAGCACCTGTGCTTACATACACACCCCACCCACAATGCATATAATTTAAAATAAAAATAAACTTATTAAAGGTAGATTATAATTTACTGGCCCCTTTTGATTAAAGCATAGGTCCTCAGTAACGTGTATACTGCTGTATCTTCATGATTAGGCTTAGCCTCTTGCACCTTGACATCGGTATGTAAAGAACATGCTGAACAGGGCAGACGCTCTCATCGTCTCAGAAAAATTAGCTAACTATAAACAGACATTTACACTCCTAGTTTGGAACCAAGTCAAGCTGAGGTCAGACAAGCCAGTACACATATTTATGAAACAGAGGTAAATGCTTTTCACTAAATGACCCAGAGATGAGGCGTGGTTATTAAAATAGCATCACTATGACAGATAGGGACTAGTACACTCTACCTCTTCATCCTTAAGGAGGCTAGATACTTCAAGCACACAGATTCGTATGAGAGTACATGACCCAGACTTACCAATCTATCTAAGAAATCTCTGAGCAGAAATATAAAGAGACAACAAATTCCCAGGATTTCCCAATGTGCACAGAGAAACAATCTATGAAAAGAAAGTGAACATCCAGATTGCTAATGAGATTATCACTGATCTGCTCAACTTAAAAACCAAATGTTCGATGCGCAGATGGTGCAGAGCTGTCTCGGAGACCTAAAGGGGAATTGAAGGAGACGGGCAACACGGCCCAGGGGACCTGGTCAGGATGGCGGCTGCCACCATCATGCCGGGGAGAGGGGAGCTGCCCACTCTGGAAGAGTTGAAAGCAGAGGAGGTGAAAGTCAGCTCAACTGTGCATCACGATGGAGCTCAGTGTGATAAGGCCCTTAAGAAGTTCATGCTATGCCGCTGGGTAGAGAAGGACCCGAGGCGCTGTCTGAAAGAGGGCAAGCTGGTCAACGGGTGTGCACTCAACTTCTTCAGACAGATACAGCGTCACTGCGCGGAGCCTTTCATAGGGTAGTGGACTTGCCTTGATCATTCCAACCTGCAGTTGTTTCACCACTGCCGCAAACAGCAGACAAAGTTTGACCAGGGTGCCGCCTGACCTCGGGGAGTTGTCTAAGGTCACCAGAGTGAAAACAGATGGTCCTTTTCCAGAGAATCCTTGTCACTCAAGAGCGAGGCCGGAGCCCAACCCTGTGATATAAGGGGATCTGAAACCTGCCAAGCATGGAGGCCGTTTTTTGTTTGTTGGTTGGTTGGTTGGTTGGTTTGGTTGGTTTGGTTTCATTTGGTTTTGGTTTTTCTAGACCATGTAAAGATGGGTCCATGGCCCACACTGGGTCACCTTGGTCATGTGACCAGATGACAGCTGATGAGAATAGTACTCTTGTTTTCTTTCTTGGATCACAGACGTTAACAAAAAAGTTAATTTATGTGACTTGGCAATTATTCTCTACATTTCCTGTCCATTAGAACTTTTAAAGGAAAACACACAAACAAAACAATAAACGACAAATGTTCATCCTGTAAATTCCAAAAAGCCTTTCAAAGATGAAAATCAAGGAAAGCCGATTTTTAAAATCTGAACTGTAGGAATTACTTGGTTAGGTGTCCCAGATTGCTTCTCGGGTACTGTGATAAAACACAGTACCCGATCAAAGGGTTGATCTGGCTTACAGCTTACAACCATTATCAAGCGAAGTCAAGGACAGCATTCGGAGGCAGGAACTGAAGCAGAGACCATGGAGGAGCCATGCACATTGGCTTGCTCCCCTAGCTTGTTCTGCCATCTTTCTTATGCGGTCTAGACCCATCTGCCTAGAAGCGATCCTAGGCCCTCTCGCTTCGGTTACCAAGCTTAAAAGTGCTTGATAGACACTTCCACAGGACAATTTGTTAGAGGTAACTTCTTATTTCACATTCTCTCTTCCTACACATGTGTAGGTCTGTATAAAGTGGAGAGAAACTACGACACTAGGAAGGGGTATCAAGGGAAAACAGGAAAAGGCAAAAACAAAACAATGACAACAACAACAAAACCCCAGACACCTCACTGGGCAGTATGTAATCTACAGGCCTTAATTTAGACAAGCTCAAAAGGCTTTCTAAAGCTATGAAGTCAAGTCACAAGATGGAAGGAGACTGAGTCATTATGGCGCTCCCCAAACACTTCTGGCAAAAATACGCTTTCAGGTAAAGGAAAAAAAGACACCAGTACAGATTACAAAACGGCTTATAGCAAAATTAGGCATCCCTCCTTTAGCATGCACAGTGTTTGTATTCTGTTTTACAAGGTACTTAACATTAAACACAAGGTGATTTAACATTAAAACAGCATTTCTTATCACTATCAGGCAAAGCAAGTTTCATTTTAATATACATTGATCAATAAGAAATATAGAATGTCTATGCATTTCCTGAAAGTTGTGCTCTGGTGAACTCAGGATATACATGGGATTTGTGTCTGGCTTTTTTTACTTGGCCTTGTGTTTCAGAAGTTCATACATGATGTGCTATGAGACAGTGTTGCATTCCTCTTCCTCCTCCTCCTCCTCCTCCTCCTCCACCTCTTCCTCTTCTTATTCTTTTGTGGCCTGCTTCTGCCTTCCAAGTGCTGGAACTAAAGGCATGTGCCACCACATCCAGATGCTTCATTCATTTTTTATGCCCAAATTATATTTCACTAGATCAGCTGATGGACATTTGTGTTATATCTACCGTGCTATGAACATTAGTGTACAAGTTTCATGTGAGAAAAGCAATAGCAGGGTCCATGTGATAACTTCATGTTCAACTTTTTGAAAAACTTTCCTACAGGGAAGTTTATTTATTTTTTTAAAGATTTATTGATATATTTATTTATTTATACAGTGTTCTGCCTGCATTTATGTCTACATGCCAGAAGAGAGCACCAGATCTTATTCCATATGGTTATGAGCCACCATGTGGTTGCTGGGAATTGAACTCAGGACCTTTGGAAGAGCAGCCAGTGTTCTTAACCTCTGAGCCATCTCTCCAGCCCTGGCATTTTATTTATATTCAGACTTTTGCATCCCAGCAAACAGTGTTTAAAGCATCCAATATCTCCAGCTTCTCATCAGCTCTAATCTGTTCTTCTAGTTTCAGACACCATCGTGGTTTGAGGTGTACCTCAGTGTGGTTTTGTGTTGTTTCCCCAGTGAATAATGCTATCGAACATTTTAATGTGTTTCTTTTCTATTTTAGATATCAATTCCTAAACTGGTTTCCTTAAGTTTTAATTGGATCTCTTGTCTTTTATTATTATTATTAATACTGAGATAAAAGAGTTTTTATTTAAAAAGTTTTTGTATAGTCTGATGTAAAACCCTTGTCAGATGATTTTCAAATTTATATGCATATGTACATGTATATATGTATGTGTACATGCACACACATATTTGAGACAGGATGTCCGCATGCAGCTGTGTCTGACATAGAACTCCCTTTAAGTCATTATTAAAATAAAAGGCAACTTTACAGAGTTAGATAGCCATATGTGTGGCAAAACCTTCTAATTGCAGAGCTTGAAAAGTAACGTGTTTATGACTTTGAGGCCAGCCTGGTCTATACAATTCATTGTTATGGATCATTGATCTCTTTCCTCTTTCCTTAGATTTACATAGTTTCAGGCTTTACATTTAGATCTTAGGTGTGCTTCTTCAAGTTCTATGTGGTAAGAAAGCCCTCTACACACATCCTCTATGTAAAGGTCCAATTCCCTCCACATCATTCATTTGGAAAACTACCACCTCCCCAATTAATTGTCTTGGTATTCTTGTACGGAAGATCAGTTATCCATAAACAACAAGTTTACTTTTGAATTCTCAATTCCATCCCACTAATCTAGACATAATTCTTTATGCCAGTACTCTGGCCTTGAGTACAATATCATTGTACCAAGTTACATAATAAAGAGTATGTCTCCCAACCTTGTTCTTCTTTTTTCAACATGATTTCACTTCTTTTTCAAGGACTGATGAGGCTCTTACATTTTTGCTCAAGATCATCTTGTCAATTTCTGCAAAAAAAAAAACAAAACACACAACAGTCAGCTGTGATACACAACATATTAAATCTGTGCACTAATGTAAGAAACGTCATCTTAATCATGTCACTGTTTATTACATAAATGCAGTGAGCTCAGTCTGCTTTAACTTAGGTATTTGGTTTTTTTTTCAGTGATGTGTGTTAGTTTTTCACTTCTTTTGCTGAGTTTTTTTTCCTATGAAGTTTATTACTTTGATCTTACTGCATGTGAAATTATTCTTAATCCTTATATTACCAACTTCTACAACATATAAATATTATTGACTTGTGAGCTGGGGAGGTTGAACAGCAAAGAATGAGGACCTAAGTTCAAAATCCCAGAACCCATATAAAAGGCTGGGTGTGCATACAACTGTCACCCACACTGGGGGATGGGGGAGGGGGAACAGAAGAATCTATCGCTACTGATGATTTGCTGGCCTACAGCTTCACTCCAGGTTCAGTGAGGGACCCTGTATCAAAAGAATAAAGCAGTGAGTGATAGAACAGGAACCCGGCATCCTCCTTCATCCTTCACACAGCATGCATCTCCAAGATGCATAATACATGCACACAACATCCCTAAACACACACACACTCACACACAAAACAAATTAAGGAGATCCTGACTTTTTTATATAAGTGGTCACTCCTGCAAAACTTTTGAACTTACCTATCCTAAATTCCTTCGCATTTCCTATACATAGGATCATGCTATCTGCAAATAAAGAATTTTTTGTTTCCAATTTTGAAGGCTTCCATTAGGGGTTGTTTCTTAAATGTGCTGGTTTGAACCCTTAACAAAGTGCTGGGACAAAGTGGTGGTAGCCCACACCCATGCCCTGCCTGTGCTTGGGGAACATGCCAGTCTTTCACTGGGAAGCTTGTTCCCTGTGGGCTTTTCACAGCTGAGAAAGTCCCTTCTATTCCCAGCATTTTGAACATTTTTAACTTGAGAAGGTGTAGAGATTTTGTCAACTGTTCTTTCTGTGTGTTCTGAGATTCCTGTATGTGGCTTTTGCCCTTTTCCCTCAGATCCTATGCTATATGCACTGACTAGTTTTATGTCAACTTGACACAAGCTAGAGTCATCAGAAAGGAAATCTCACTTCAGAAAATGCCTCCATAAGACTGGGATGTAGGCTGATCTGTAAGGCATATTATTAATTAGTGATTGATGGGGAATGGCCCAGACCATTTTGGGTAGTACCATCCCTGGGCTGGTGGTCCTGAGTTCTATAAGAAAGCAGGCTGAGCACTCCATAGGGAGTAAACCAGTAAGCAGCACCCCTCTATGACCTCTGTTTCAGCTCCTGCCTCCAAGTTCCTACCTTGTTTGAGTTCCTGTGGACTTCTTTCAATGATGGACTGCAATGTAGAAGTGTTAGCCAAATAAACTCTTCCCCAACTTGGATTTTGGCCATGATATTTCATCAATGCAATAGAAACCCTAAGTCACTACAGAATGCCCTGGCATCATGGGAACACATTTTACTCTTCCCTGGAGTATGGTCCCTTTTATATATCACTGGATTTGGCTTAATAGCATTTTGCTGAAGATTTTCACATCTATCTATATTCACAAGGAATACCACCTCTAGTTTTCTTGTAATATCTTTGTTTCATTTTGTTATCAAGGTAATATTGGGCTAAGAGAAAGAGTTGAGATGTGTTCTCACTTCTCCGATTTTTCCAAAGAAATCAATTTATTAAAAGAATATGGAGCTGCTGTATTTTCATTATTTCTTCTTCTGGGCATATTGCAGTCATTTCGACATCCCCCTGAAAGCAAACAGTGGGAGGTGCTGCAGCAGAGCAGGTGTGGATCTTGCCCTCAGAGGTGTGGTGGTGCACTCCACAGGCTTTCTCTGTGCCAAATACATCCCATCCCTGGAGTTAAAAAAAATCACAAAATGTGTGGATGCCCATGAACCCAGATAGAACAGCCCTGACAAAAGCCTACTCTCTTTAAGAATAGGAAAGATGCAATGCATCAAGCCAAAATCTTTTAGACAAGAACTATTCTAGGCTAGGCAAAAACCGTAGGGTGTGGGTGGAGACAAATATAAATGCCCTGTCTCCTCAACCCTATTATTCCTTTAACAGCTGGGTGTTATACAGAGACTCTTGTAATGCTATAACCAGGTTCCCAGTTCTTCCTAGTCAGTGTCAGAGATGGCTAAAAGAGTAGCCATTATATCCATCCTCTCTAGATGGCATCCAGGATGTCAGTGGAGTAGAGGCCATGGACGAGAATGATGTGCTGAGCAAGCACACTCATGAGATGACACTGCTGCACACATACGTACATATATCAGATGAAAATCTAGCACCCAACAGCAGCAGGGGTGCCATCCTGAGAGCTGAATGAGTGGGGTTCAACTTTCACCCCATCTAGCACCAACAAGGTGTGAATCCCAACCCTCACCAGCATAGCTTCAGAAAGGGCTAGTTAAAACAGGAAGGCTAGTTAATATCCAGTTCCAGGGCACCTAAACATTGGGGCTTCATTAGGAAATTAATTGTCAAACCAAAAGCCAGGAAGCTTTCAACCAAATATATTTGGTTTTTTCCATGCTGGGGGATTAAGCCAAGAGCTTTCCATATGCTAGGCAAGACCTTCACTGCTGAGTGAGAGCACTAGCCTTTTTGTATTTTGTATTTTGTAACAAGGTCTCACTCTGTGGCCCAGGTTGGCCTTGACCCTGCAATCCTCCCGGCTCAAACTTCTTAGTAGCTAGGATTACAGGCCCAGCTTTAATCAAGGTTTTGTTTTTGAGACAGGGTCTCCTTCTGTAACCCAGGATGGCCTTGAACAGTTAGCAGTGATCCTCTTGCCTAAACCTCCTGAATACTAGGATTACAAGGACACAATACCAGCACAATGAGCATATGCTGAGACTGAGATTAGAGGAAAACATTGCGATTATCTGACAGGGATTGGAAGCATGCATTCCCACACTTGGCATCAACAAAGTTTCAAAGTATATGCACATATATGTGTATGCATCTTATGCATTAATTTTCAAATAAGAGAGCCCCAGACCTCAGAATGTGAGGATGTGGTAATGGAAGCGGGGGAACCACTTGAGGAAAAGCACACTGGCAGATGTAGGTTGTTAACTTCCCTTCCTATATTGGATGGTGAGTTCATAGGCACCCACTCTATAATTAGCACAAGTTCTTAACTAAAGAACATAAAATTGGTTTATGGGTAAATTAAAGATGACAAGATGTCATAAAGAACGGTGATATTATACTCCTGAGGTCCATTTAGGAAAAATAAATTCTGATAAACACTTGCCTCTGGCTGAGCCAGCTTTCAAAGGCCTTTCAGTATTTCTGACAATTTTTTCCTTAAAAGATTAACATTTTCAGCAAGTGTTTTTATTTTTATTTATTTATTTATTTTTAGAGAAACTATGATCTTGGTCTCTACACATCCAGATGAACACATGGAGAATGCGGGAAGCTTTCCTTCCTGGGGAAGGTGTTTTGGTCGAAGGTCTGACGGGGTCTGTGTTTTCTTGGATGTACTGCCAGTCTGGGTATGAGACAGCTTTGTTCTCAGCTCAGCCCTTCTAGACATGTCTCCATCTGTGCACATGGCCATGCATTTCTCTCACCAATAGAGTGCCTGCTAAATATCCTGTGCATCTTGTTGAGCACGTCTTCAGTAGTTATTTTGCAAAAAGTCCTTTAGAAGGTAACGTTTTCTCAGACAGCAGCGTTACAAGTACAGCAACCTAAAACCAAACAAGCAAACATCTTCATGCATGCCCGTGCCTTCCGCCATCTGTAATGGAAAGAGCCAGGTTAGCTCCCGCCTCTGAGCCAGCTGTTTCGATGTATCTGTTGCATATGTTAATATGTATTCTATGAAAGTGTCACTTGGTAATTATCTGCCGCGTTGGTAGGCACGTGACATCCAAAACAGATGCAGGGTCTCACACAGGACTCTCAGAGATCCGCAGTGGCTGAGCTGCCAACTGTTGTCCCCGGGGCTGTGGCACACTCTCGCAATTGTTTTCTTGGAGATGGCATTTCTCACTGCTTGGATCTGACCCAGGCTCATCTGTTTTTGGTTAGATGTTTATGATTCCGAATTAATATTACTGGTTTTTAAACCACTGAGTTACAAAATAATGCTAAGTGGATTCTCTCATACTTTAACCCTGTGTGCATTCTGACCAAGACTCTCAAGTACATCCTCTGCTTTGGGAACAACTGTCAACCTGGCCCCAACTCGTAGTTATTATGGTTTGAGTCTGAAATGCCTCCCCAACAAGGTCAACCATTTGGATACCTCCTCTCCAGATGCTGGTGCTGTTTGGGGGGATTGCAGACCCTTTAGAATTCAGAGCCTGGCTGATAGTTGACAGTTGTGGGTCACTGAACTGGCCTCTGGAGGTCACAGCCTACACTTATTTCTGGCTCCACTCCTGGTTTTCTGTCTGCTGGGAACAAGAGGCGTCCTGGGGCTCCCAATGCATGCATTGCCCATCATGATGGCCTGAACCCCCTGAAACTGTGGGCCAGCATAAGGTTGCTCTGCTTAAGTTGTTTATGCCACACACAAAAGTAACTAATATGCCAATTAAGGACGGACTCTTCAGACCCACTATGACCTCAAGCAAAGCCTCTGGATGCCCCTCCCCCCTCAAAAAAAAGCTTCCAACTTTCTGCCTGAGCCATAATGTTGTGTCTCCTTTCAAAGACAGAATTTTGAAAATAAATCATTCACCATTTTAAAATTAGTGACACTAAATTTAATTTTTTAAATGGGGCCAGGGGATAGGGAAATCTCAAGCTTCTGACAAAATCAGTGCAGTAAGAAATAAAAGTACAGGCGAAAGCCTGTCAGTTAAACAGTTAAACAGCATTAAACCAAGACATTTGGGATGGTTGATGGTAGATAACAGCTTTTCATTTAACTATGTTCTTTACAATTCACTGGTATACACGAAGTATGTGAGAACATGACAAGTGAGCAAGGGCCTGACTATCTGTCTTCCCACGCCTCTGAGAATGCAGGCAGGGCTTCCTCTCCTTGGCAGTCCATAAGCACCTACTTGAGTCAGGCATCCGTTGTCTAACCATCATTTGTCATCCTAATTCTTCTGTGACATCATTATAGGTATTTCCTTAGAGTTCAAAAACAACTGAAATGTCCCAGTTGCTCCCTCCCGATGAGACGAGTTTTTTTTTTACATATGCAAGTTTCAGTCTCCTCAACTGCCACGTGCACCTTAAAAACATATGAGGGTCAAATCTTTGATTTTCCAAATTGTCAGACAAAATTCATTTTCCAGGATTCTGGATCCTTTTGGAATTTTTTAGTTACCCTTGGCTAAACCCTTATGAACTGCACAATAATAAAATGAATTGAGCTGAAAGAACCTCATGACCTTCAACAAGGATAAAAGACAAAGAAGATGAAGGAATAAAACATAAATTTCCAAAGGAAAAAAATGTTTTTGTGAGATTTGTGATCTTTGAGGTATAGATTTTGAAAACAACAAAACAAAATAAAAAAAACAAAAAATAAAAACAGAAAATAAAAACAGACCTCACTGTATGTCATATGTGTTGTGCTCACGTGTCCACAGTTGACGCAAACTGAAGACTTACTCTTCAACAAAGCAGCACAATCCTTATATCACTCAGAAATACGCAGTGCAGACTTTAGACCGAGCGTCTGTTTATTGCTGTGCAAGGATGCTACCAGAGACTTAGTGGTGATTTATCGTCATCTTGTGGTCCCTGTGGCACAGGAGTCTGGGCCTGGGTTGGCTTGGCCTCCTGCTTTAGGATCCTATAAGGGTTGCCAGGATGATATTACCAAGCTGAAGTCTCTCAGAGAGCTGGACAGTGGCCAAGACATTATTTATATGTCCTTAAAGCAGCGTGGCTGAGACCCAACCCCCGCCCTGCCCTCAGGAAGGTGCCCTTCATGTAACTCTCCTGATACAGTCAATGACATGTCCTCAACCCTTCTAGTGACTTAGACTATATATATATGATTCCTCCTATATCTTGTGGTCTCTGAGGCCACAGGGCCAGCAGAGAGTCAATCCATGTGAGGCAAGCTTGGATTCCGTTTCAACATGACTCAGTAGTCTGTGTTGGTTCCAACTTCTGGAGTCTGGCACTGGGTAGTTTATTGTAGGCATATTTAAGCACAACACAATTTGGGGGAAAGTGTCCTGACTAGAATTAACTTGAGTGTTGCTCGTGTGCTCCTTCAGTGTGGACCTAGTGCCTCTTATGAAGCAGCAGCTGAAGAAACACCGGCGCTTGCCATGGCTGAAGAGAAACCCAAGGAAGGACTCAAGACTGAGAAACAAAAACAAAAAACGATCGTATTAATTTGAGGTGGCGGGGCAGGATGGTTCTGTGGTGCAGTTTAAGATTAAGAAGGATACACCGCTTAGTAAATTAATGAAAGCCTATTGTGAATGACAGGGTTTGTCAATGAGGAAGCTCAGATTCTGCTTTGATGGGCAACAAATCAATGAAACAGACACACCTGCACAGTTGGAAATGGAGGACAAAGATACGATTGGTGTGTTCCAGCAGCAGACAGGAGGTATTGACCAAAAGGGGAAGCTGCTGCTTTACTCCACAATTTTGGTATAGACCAAGAATACATTCTCAAATAGAAAGACGTAATTTAGTTCCTCCACATCCTGAGACTACATTATAGTTTTCTCTATTCTCTAATTTCCCTGTCCCTATTTCCTTCTTATACTTAAAGTAATTGGTTTATGTGCACAAGCATATTACTCTTCTTTTCATTTTCTTTTTTGAAACCAAATGGCCAATGTTCTGTTTTGGTTGACATCAGATGGAGATGGTCCGGGAGAAAGTGCTAGTTCTGTGAAAATCTCCCCATTTCTCCATTAGTGGCATGCTCATTCAGCTCTTTATTTTCCAGTAAATTATCTTCCTCTCATTGTTTTAACAAAAGAACCCAATGATATAAAATCCTGTGTACCTTGTTAGATTGGAGAATTTTAATGTTTTTCATCAGTAAAACCAAGGACAATTTTATAACTCTTTCATATATAGCTGTTACATGTAAGGCAATCTGTCTTTTAGTAGGGGTAAATTACCCTTGAACAAAATGATCCTAGATAGTGTTCCCTTCAAGTCAAGAGTCTTGTTAAATAAACTTTATGGGTTGTTTTGTTGTTTTGGTTTTGTTTTGTTTGGAGTTCTGGTTGTTGTTGTTGTTGTTGTTTTGAGACAGGGTTTCTCTGTGTAACTGTGGCTATCCCGGAGCCTACTCTGTAGACCAGGCTGGCCTCTGTCTCACAGAGATACACCTGGGTCTGCCTGCTGAGTGTTGGGATTAAAGGCATGCCCAGCCACCAAGCCATAAACCTCTTGAATAAAAGGAAAATAATTAATTCAATCCCATGCATGCAACAAGATTAAGAATGTTTATGTTGAAACTTTTCACAAAGTACATATGACCTCTTCCATAAAGATGGGTTCTATTGGCTGAGAAATAGTCCTCAAGCTAAAAGTCTAGGGAGAATGACTCAAATAAGCATAAGAGTCTAGGGGAGCCAGGTGTGGCCTCAGCATACAGATAGCACAGAGGTCACCAGGCTATTAAGCACATCCATTCCCAGGCTTCTGTACAAACAGCAGCTTAGAGAGAGACAATCAGGAGTGTTTTGCATTCCTAGTTCCCTGAGTGTTCATCTATGAGTACAAGGACCTTGTGCCCTCTACACTTATACTCCTCTCTTTCTGCTTCCAATCTGTCAGGAAATCCCCACTCCACCTTCAAAATGTACCAGCAGCTAACATTCTCAGCTAACATTCTCATACTCCTACTGCCCTCCCAGTCACATGGACTCTGCAGCCAGACTAGGACCCTGTAATAACCTTCTACTCAAGATCTTAGCCATTCACGTTTAGGTCAATCTTAACACAGGGTCCCAGAGGGACCATGTCAAAATGTTAGTCATTTCTTCTCAAAACATTCTATCGTCTTTTTCTGATTACAAAGCACTGTTGTCCCTTGGTGGCAAAGCCTTGCATGCCCTCGTTCCCATTCCTTCTCTGACTGTCATCCCCCAACCTTGGCTCCAAGATATTTGACATAAGAGGTTAATAAGGAAAATGCAATCCATGCTCTAGGGGGAAGCCAGCACACTGCTGGAGCCTTGTGAGGGTTTGTAAAGAGGGCAAGAATGATCAAGCCTGCCATCCATGCCCAGGTGTAGAACGAGGAACGGGAAGAAGCTGTGGTACTGGATTTTGTTGAGATGAGCCTCATCAGCAACCTCGATAGTTGATATTTCAGGGATATGTGGCTAGAATCATCAAGTCTTGAAAAACATGAGGCAGAAATATGAAAAGATAAAGGAGAACTCAGTAACATCTCACGAAGAGTTCTGCTCTAAGATGAATGGAAAACTGGAAAAACTGAAGATCAAATATGTAAATATGTGTAGGTCGGCTGTGTAGCCTATATTTGTGGGCGTGTCACAGGTATGTGCATTCAAGTGTATGCAAAAGATCGGTGGAAGGTATCTTCAACGAACCCCTTTCTCATTTTTGAAGCAAGATCTCTCACTGATTCAGTGAGGCTAGCAAATCCAGGGACCCTCCCTTGTGTTCCTCCTTAGCACTAGGATGACAGATGCACATTGCCAAGCCAGCTTTTCCCATAAGGGCCTGGGAGGCCCCATAAGGGCTGTTCTCCACCCATATGAAATCATGATAACAAATGTGAGTCATTGGTGCGTTCTGTGGTCTAAATTATTCAGCTCTGAGGGTATAAGTGTCTCATAGAGAGATGCATAGATGCAGAATTAGCACTTTTCTGAGATGTTTATGTGTAGGGAGAAAGAGACAGTTCAGTAGAGAACAGATATCAGGAGGTGGCATTGTAGAGTAGCGGGAGTTTCACCGTGGCAGAGGTCAAAACAAAGCAAGGCTAAGAGAGAGAGAGAGAGAGAGAGAGAGAGAGAGAGAGAGAGAGAGAGAGAGAGAGAGAGAGAGAGAGAGAGAGAGAGAGAGAGAGAGGATCCAGGAAGAGACTGGATGAACTGGAGGTCATTGTGCTTGGAAACTATCTGGTCAGGATTTCAGAGGACCCTACCATAGTGGAGAAGACTCAAGTAGGGTGACAGAGCAGAAGCAGGAGCCCCAGAAACTGATGGATAGTAGTGACATGCTTTAAATCTGAAAATCTGGTGGGTCAAGCCTAAGAGAAGCTGATGGGTAGCTCTGGGGTGGTCCATAGATTTTTCCTAGGTTGCCACCATGGTTTTGATATTCTAGCCAAGAGGAGGGCTGGGAGGCCTGGGAGGTCATACTGATGGATGTGCCACTTTGAGGGTGTGACCTCTGAGGCTCCGGCACTGAAAAGCCACCCAGAAGACCTGAGATTAGAGAGAGGGAGGACGGGCTGGCTGTCACTCCAGGGCAATCAGAGTTGACTGGCTTCTCTGGAAATAAGGCACTTGGCTATTGGAGACATAAATTTCTCTGGAGATAGAGAGAAAGAATACTCACAACACGTAAGGAAAAAAAAATAATAAAGCAAATGCTTCACCCAGGTTTCCTAATGGAGCTGGCAATGACCACATAAACATCCCTCTGAATTAGTAGCCTGGAGTTTCTCTGTGGGCTCTCGAGTCCTAACAAACACTCTTCTCTCTAACGCATCAACCACCTATGTGGTCAGAGGCCATGGTGCCCTTTCCAAGTCCACGGCTATCCTGCCTTGCTGGTGGTGCCCATGCAGGATCCAAGAAAAGAAAAGAGATGTGTTAGACTGCTCTCTGCCAGGGGAACTTGGGTGGTGTGTGTTTGTGTGTGTGTGTGTGTGTGTGTGTGTGTGTGTGTGTGTGAGAGAGAGAGAGAGAGAGAGAGAGAGAGAGAGAGAGAGAGAGAGAGAGAGAGAGAGAGAGAATGTGTTGATGTAGGTATAGGTGTCAGAGCACATAAAGGTCTGAGATCAAACTTGGGTGTCATGTCTTAGGTACCATCCACCTTGTCTGTTAAATTTTTACAGTTTGTTTTGTTTACAGGATGCACGTGCGCCATGATGCCTGTGGGGTTAGGAGAAAGCCCGTGGCAGTCATTTTCTCTCTTCCAGCATGTGGCTTCCAGGGACGGAACACACACTTCCAGGCTTAGCGGCACATCATCGCTTGCTGAGCCATCTTGCTGGCTCTATCTGTTGGTTTTCTTTTTCCTTTGGGGGAGTATTTATTTGCTTTTGTTGTTTGTTTTGTTTGGTTGTTTTTCTTTTTTGAGGGCGGGATGAGAGAGACAGGGGCTTCACCTGTCTCTCCCACCACAGCTCTGGGATGACAAGCACGTGCCACCATAACCAGCTTTTTCACATGGGTGCTGGGGATTGAACTCAGATCCTCATGCTTGCTCAGCAAGGGCTTTGCTGACTGATGAAGCTCTCAGGAAATACTTGTTCCAACTTAATGGACATGTTCAGTAAGGACGGCCAGTTTGTCTGAAGGGCCGGGTCAGTTTGGTGCAGAATGCTAGCTGAAGAGTCCAAAGGAGAAGATAAACATGTTTGAGCACGGTTCAAAAGGAATGTGCTGCCACTGACACTGTGGGAAATGCATCAAGTTTGGAGTGATCCACATGGGCCAAGGCAGGCTGCTGTGGGTAAAAGTGGGTAAAAAAGCGGGTAAAATCTAGAGTGAGAGATGGGAAAGAAAAAAACCACACATCTACATTTTTCCCTACTGTGACAAGTGCACAGACTTACTCAGCAATCACAGGGGCAGGTTATTACAGAGAAGGCAGGAAGTATGGAAAAGGCCATTTTCTAAATTCTACCCAGTCTCTGGAACTTACTAGATTTACAACTCTGGTCAAATCATCTACTCATCATATATCTCAGCTTTACCATCTATGGAAAGTTGATAGAAACAGCTAAGACTGTGTTAGAATGTCAATGAAATCATAGAGAGCAAGATCTTAGCATAGAGCCTGGTTCGCGGTAAGTATTGAAATAACGCTAACTATTAAAGTCATCAGTCAGTCTAGTAACAAGATCATATGCTAGTCCTAAACATGACATGGCAAAGTTTAATATAACATGGCCCACTAAGATGAGAAAAAAAAAAACAAGGTGTAGATAAACAGTCTGCCTAAGGCACTAAGGAAGAAAGCTTGCTTAAGCTGGAAGGCTGGCAGGACCAGGACAGAGTGCTAATAGCAGACAGAACAGGACAAGATTTTAAAAAATAAGTATGAGATACGGCATACTTCAGACTTTCTATCTGGCAAGCATCTCTGTCACACTAGCTACTGTGTCCCAGTGTCTCCATGACGTTGAGTTCCCACCAGACAGACACCCTCTTCATGTAATTCAGTTTGGCAGCCATTTGCTTATGCTCCCTGTGACCATGCTAAAGACAGAATAGAGCAACGTGCTAAAGAGAAGCATTGGTGGCAAAGTGTGATAGAATACTGTGGCCAAGCGCAGCCTGAGGTGCAGGTCATGTTGAAACCTGGCATCTTAACAAAGTTCCGTTTCCTCACCTACAAAGTGAGAGTATTCATCATCCCTATCTCTGTGTAGCTGTAGTGATGAAATGGGATGAGAAATTAATAGTTAGCTGTTATGTGGTGATGATTGTTAATGATGGCAATCCCCTTCCTTCGTTGTCTTTGCTGGGAAAGCTGAGAATGCTTTTTTGGCTTCTCAATCCCCTATCCACTCTGCCTCTAAAAGACTGACTACAGCTCATGATTTCAAACACCCCGTACACAGCACTGCGGGGTAAGGCAAGCCCTAGGCTCCAACTCAAATTTGAGGGTCATCAAAATGAATGATCAACTTTATTAAATACATAGTATCTGACACAAATGTAATGAAGGGCCTCAAATGTCACACTAACAAAATATCAACGTGAGTAAAACAAGAACAGTGTCACTGGGCCTCAGAACTGTGTAGCCAGCAGCCCACTAGACATGGCGTTGTGTTTTGTTTCCTCAGGTTTTGTGCTCTGCTTGGAGGGACAGTGTTGCTTGTTTGTTTGTGAGGCAGGATTTGGTGTGCAGCCCCCTGGCTCGGACCTTGTCATCCTCTTCCCACAGCCTCCTGTATTCTGGCACTCCATCACCACATCAGGCATTCTTAGAGTATTCATTTGCACATTTGCGTGGGGTCTCACAATTAATATGTCAAAATCAAGAGCTTATTTTCCACCAAGGCCACCATCTTCTCTATGGCTCCTACACACACACACACACTCACATATGCATACATACACATTTTCTATCCTGGTGTTTCCTATCTTAAAGAACAGATGACTCATTCATTCCCAGGAGAAAAGACAACTAGATATCTCTTTACTTCCCCTTTTCCATCCCCTCCACACCAATCCGTCAGTGAGACACCAACTTGGAACATTATCTTGAATCAACTTCTCACACGCTCCAAACTCAATCCAGACAACCCTCAGCTCCACCAGTGCCCACTACAGCAGCAACCGTGGTTCTTCCCACCTCCTCTCCTGCACAGAAGCCAGCTGCTGTTCCGCCAGGACACCCGCACACATGCCACACACGCCGCTTCACACACACAACTTCTTCCACATCTGTCCTGCTTACCCCTGCAGCCCAGCATCCTCTGTCTTTCCTCTGTGGCTGGGACAGAGAGAAGCATCAAGCAGCACTGTGCGCTCGGAGCACTGGCACAAGCTGCCTCTTCTTCAAGAAACAACCCCACGTGCCCATCACTCACCACCATGTAGTCAAGAATCCACGGAGGTGACCCACGAAGGGTCAGCCCTCTGTTGGGAGTATTTATAAAAACCGCAATTCCTTTTCTCTCCTTGTCATTTCTCTTGTTTACATTCTTAGTAGGTATTTGCGTATTCTCATATTCTGTCTCCTCTGTTAAGGGTCTATGGCTGAAGACACTGCAGCATGCATCGTTGGAGCTCCGGGCACAAAGTATTAGCTGCCATATGTATGAGTACTAAGAATACATTTTAAATGGGCGTTTATTAAGTCTATTTTTAAAATATAGAACTGGAAACCATTTAAAAATTTGGAATCCCTGGCTCTAAGTAAAACACATGTTAAAAATTCAAATTATTACACAACTGTGTGTTTTTAAAGATCCAGTACTAGATTAAAAACCAATATTAACTATGCTTATCTCTGAATAAGAGTATTAATGATCATTTTCTGTTCTACTTTCATTATTGCTTTTAGTTTCTCTTCAGTAAATAATTTATCATTTTAAGGCTTTAGAACAAAAACAAGTGTGTCTAATAATGAATAGCATTATTAAACCTTCGAAAGCACAAAATTGGGGTTGGAGAAATGGCTCAGTGGTTAACAGCATTTGTTCCACAGTCGTGAGGACCAGAACTTGGATACCAGTACCCAAGCAACAAGCCAGGCATCTCACAAACTTCTGAGTATGCCAGCTCTGAATAGCACAGAGATGGGAGGGTTACTGTCTTCCTGGCTTCCCATTGAGATGAGAAACCGTGCCTAACAGGAATGTATAGAAAATGATAGAGGAAGACACCCAATGCCTTCTTCTGTTGAACATATACACACCTATATCAGGCACACACGAGAGACAGAGGTATGTACACTTACTTGTACACATATACACAGAAGCAGTCACACGTTCCCACAGATGTATACACACAGAGAGAAACAGACAGATGATAGACCACTTCTCTCAAGGCTCAGGGGTCATTGAAGAAGACAGTTAAATAAAAACAAAGCACAGGGAAATATACTATGGAAATACCATAATGAAACCCATTACTCTGTTCACTAACTTAAAAAATAAACTCACCAGAACCACCTGTAATACATATTGTTTTAAAGCATACATATTCATGAACTTTAGTTGTATGCTAAACTATAAATGAAGTCATAAGTCTTTTTAAATTGGGTTAATATAGTCTCAACTCTCTGACTATAATACTGTCAACTTGCAATTGACTAATCAAAGATAACTTACAAGCCTTACATTTAGAGCATATTTTCAAGTCACTTATAATTCAAAGAAGAAATCTGATTAAAATTGGAAGTTAGAACTCAATTGTAATCTCATATCAAGATCTAGATAAAGCCTTAAATACAAGGAAATTACAGCTTTATTCTTATAACAAAGAAGGAAGACTTAAAGTTCAGAAGCAGAGCTCCCACCTTAGCTATGTCAAAAAGTCACCCCAAGAATGTAGAAGGAAGTGCAAAGATTGAAGCAGATAATGTGAAATGGAATATAAAAGTACAATACAAAAATATTGAAAAAATAATAAAATTTACAAAGCTCCCTTCTGGGGAGAGGGAGTCCTGTAAGATATAGCTTGTTCTCCTCAGCAGCCAGAGAGAACAGAGAAACAAGAGAGGAAAACATGAGGGTCCCATAATCTCTTCCAAGAGAGATAGTTTTAATGACTAACGATGTCTAGGGGCTCCAATTCTCACCTTCCAATACCTCTCTCATGGTGCCACACTGGAGATCAAGACTTTACCACATGGGGATCTTCAACATCAAAATGACATCAGAAGCATCTTTCATACATATTAAACTTGGATCACGTGATTACCTTAAGATTACTAGGTTTGAAAACTGAGCCATAAATAGCGCAATCTGACAGCCAATGATACTTAAAACAATATATGACGGGACTCGTATGGATGGTTAGGCAGGTACAAGAAGTCATCATAAAATGGCAGAATCAAAAGGAATAACATTTTCTTTTTCCAACAAAATGGTGATTATCGTCTGTCAACTACTTCTACTTACACACAAGCCCATCCAACACTGGAAATGCTGATCATAGAGAAAAGGACATGTCTGTTCAAATGCTGGAGCATGCCTACTCTGTCTCCTCAAACTGAAATGAAGAAGACCCTCCAAAGTTTCAAGACCATGTGCTATTCTCAAAGGTAATTAGAAATATATATTATATAATAAAAACATATTATATAATATATTTAATATGTTATATACATAATATATAATGTGATATATGATACATAATATATACCTAAATACATTATTATATAATAAATATTTTATATAGCATACATTATATAATATATACACATGTATGTATACAGATGTATACACACACACACGTTGAGCTTTTCCTGTGAAATTAAATAGTTTTGTATGCTTCAGTTGTGTAATTTAAAATTATTTTGAATTCTCAGTCTTTCCTGGTGTTTTCTATGACACACAGGAAAACACTTTTGCCCTAATGTCTACTGGATTAATTCATTGTTAATCCTTTGGATATTCACATTTGTTAATGATGTCTTGTAAGAGACAAGACTCTGGTCTCACATTGCCTCAAGGAGAAAGGCACAGAAAGCTGTGTGGTAGAAATGGGCATATGTTGTTTTGTTTTTAATCCTTGCAATTCATTCCTGCTAATGGGATGGAAGATAGCATCACTCTATTTTCAGTCATTGTTATTCAGGTTCTTATCTTAGTTTAGGAATAAGCAGGCATGCAGGGACCTAATTAATAATTTGTGGCCACTTAATTGCTAAATTGGCAACTTAAACCATGAATTCCTGACTCTAGTCATCACATCTTTTCACTGTTTCATTTTTTAAACACTAAGCCGTGTCTCTTTTGGTGTTGTTTTATATCCAAGAAAGAATGTGCATCAGACAACTGAAATGACATCTTGTTTGTTCTTCTCTGGTTTTGAGATAGATGAGAGTGAGAGGTGGTAAGACTGTATTACTAGCCTTCAGTAATTCCATAATAAAGTCCTCTGCCTCTAACTGTGAGTAGCACATCCCAAAGCCCCAATGAGACAAGAATGATTACCTGACAGACAGGCCTGCTCTGCCTGGGAGAGTCATGGCTTCTCAGAAGCCATGACTAGGTTAGAGATGGAATGTTGTTCCTGGTCAATGGAGTTTTCTAGGATGGGAACTGGTATTAAATTGGAAGATTCATTTTATCTGTCTCTTCGGCAGGAAGGTCATCAAAATATGAGTTGAATCAAAGAAAAAAAAAAGACAATAACCTGGAACCACACAATCTAATCTAGAGGGCTGGTTTGTTTAGTGGAGCAGGCAGCTTATGTGATATTTTCACAGACACTGTGAGGTTTGGGGGAGCAATGGGCAGTCTAAAGAATTTGCTCAGAGATTGACTTGTGTGGAATTAGACCCAGTGAGACGAGTCAGACCTGGGCATATCACAGACTCCCCGCTTCAAAGCTGGGGACTGCTAAGAAGACCTCCACCCCCCACTCTGCCACCCCACAACCCTCCTACCCCTCCCATCACCCCTACACCCTGCCACCTCACCACCCCTTCCCTTCCCCACTCCTCCACCCTTTCATCCTTCACCCCTCCACCGTACCCTTCAAACCACCACCTACCACTCTTTCGCCCTTCCACCTCTCCATTCTACAACCCCTCCACCTCTTCAACCCTTCCACTCCCTCACTCCTCTACCCTCTCACCCCTTTCTTGATACATGAAATAATGCATCTGAGTCTCACATGGTTGTGCTGGAGTCTCTCTCTTCCCATGTGGCCTGCTTTAAAGTGGAATTATCCTAGGAGATGTTGTTGACTACATCCCTTACAACAAACATGCACTCGTCATATCTTTTTGGCAGTTGGAGGCATGGCCCTCAGTTCCAGGTCATGGGGGAAATGGTGGGAGGGAATGCCTGTTGGTAGGGCAATCATTTCCAGACTTTCTCATTTTATTTGAGTCATCACCAAATAACAGGTACTTGGTGGTTGTTGCTGCCAGTGGAAGTAGCATCCCAAGAGAACACTTCCTGATGTCATGGAAGAGAGCCATGCATATGGAAAGAAGCTCAGCAGGAGCAGAGCTGAGTAAAAACGAGATGAGCAGCTTTGCAGCAGATCTGTCCCAACCCTGGAGCCAGATCCAGAAGACCTTGAAGGCATCTCTGCTTGCAGATAAGAAGTAGTAGCTATGACAGACTTTGAGCTTCTTCCCCAGGGTAGTGTGTTCTAGAACATCATCCAGAAAGCCCAAAGGTTCTAAGTCACAAAAGTATGGTGATAAATCAAATCACCCTTGAGTCATCTTCTGAAAAATTGTACTTTTCCTATCACATAATCACAGAATCTTAGAGCATAAAAGAACCTCAGTGGTTTCCCGGTCCAGCCATTTCAATTTCACAAATGAACTCGCCAGCAAAGAATGTTGGACATATGCCATTTGTATCCTGTTTAAGAAGCCAAGAATCTCCATAAAGGCAGCAAAAAAAGATCTGTTGTTATCTGGTTCTGAGTCCCTAACCATGGGTCCCTGTTCGTGCTCATCTTTCTGTGTGTGAGGATGAAGGTGAAGGACAGGGGTGCATATTTCTCCATTTCTGCATCTGTCTCTTTCTATCTATACTCAGGTAGCTATCTATGCATATATGTATGAATATACATATGCATACCTATACACACATATATTTATGAATCAGCGGAGAGTTCAAGATTGACAAATAAGAAACACAGAATTGCTTTTACTGTAACTTCTTGTTTAAATGCTAAGAGGGACGGAGATAAGTGCAAAAAGTCAAGATAAAACTGGAAACAAAGGAGATTCTAATTATGTTGTAAAATGTAACTCCATTCCACACCAGTCCCACAGCATTAACTGGCCATAACAGGGGCAGGTATATAAACTGTATGGCATAACAACTTCCAAGCTCAGAGTGGAGATTTAATTCTCACTGATTAACTTATATGGAAAAGATAGCATCTTCAACTAATGGTGCTGGTCTAACTGGATGTCTACATGTAGAAAATGCAAATAGATCCATATTTATCACCTTGCACAAAACTAAAGTTCAAGTGGACCAAAGACCTCAACGTAAAACTAGACACACTAAATGTGTTAAAAGAAAAAGTGAGGAAGAGCCTTGAACTCATTGGCACAGGAAACAAAATTCTTGAACAGAACACCAACAGCACAGGCTCTAAGAGCAACAATCAATAAATGGGACCTCATGAAACTGAAAAGCTTCTGTAAAGCAAAGGACAGTGTTGTCAGAACAAAACGACAGCTGGAAAAGGATCTTCACCAACCCTATATCTGACAGAGGGCTAATATCCAAAATATATAAAGAACTCAAGAAATTAAAAAGCAACAAATCAAGTAATCCAATTAAAAATGGGGTACAGAGCTAAACAGAATTTTCAATAGAGGAATATCAAATGGCAGAGAAACACTTAAAGAAAAGCTCAACATCCTTAGTCATCAGAGAAATGCAAATCAAAACGAACCTGAGATTTCACCTTATACCCATCTGAATGACTAAGATCAAAAACTCAAGTGACAACACATTCTGGAGAGGATGTGGAGAAAGGGGAACCCTCCTCCATTGATGGTGGGAATGTAAAGTTGTACAACCACTTTGGAAATCAATCTGGTGCTTTCTTAGACAATAGGAATAGTGCTTCCTCAAGATCCAGCTATACCATTCCTGGGCATATATCCAAAAGATGCTCAAGTATACAACAAAGACATTTTCTCAACCATGTTTGTAGCACCTTTATTCATAATAGCCAGAATCTGGAAACAACCCAGATGTCCCTCAGTTGAGGAATGGATACAGAAATTGTGGTACATTTACACAATGGAACACTACTCAGCAATTAAAACCAAGGAAATCATGAAATTTGCAGGCAAATGGTAGGAACTAGAAAAGATCATCCTGAGTGAGGTATCCCAGAAGCAGAAAGATACACATGGTATAGACTCACTTATAAGTGCACTTACATATATAATATAGGACAAACATACTAAAATCTGGACACCTAAAGAAGCAAGAAGGAGGACCCTGGGTAAGATGATCAATTCTCATTTAGAAAGGCAAATAGGATGGACATCAGAAGAGGGAGAAAACAGGAAACAGAATAGGAGCCTACCATAGAGGGCTTCTGAAAGACTCTACCCAGTAGGGTTTCGAAGCAGATGCTGAGATTCATAGCCAAAGTCTGAGCAGAGTGCAGGGAATCTTATGAAATACCTCGAAGGGACAGGAGCTCCAGAAGGAGAGCTACAGAATAAAAAATTCTGGGCACAGGGCTCTTTTCTGAGACTGGTACTCCAACCAAGGACCATTCATGGAGATAACCTAGAACCCCTGCACAGATATAGCCCATGGCAGCTCAATATTCAAGTGGATTCCATAGTAAGGGGAACAGGTGCTGTCTCTGACATGAACTCAGTGGCTGGCTCTTTGATCACCTCTACCTGAGTAGGGAGCAGCCTTACCAGGCCACAAAGGAAGATAATGCAGCCAGTCCTGATGAGATGTGATAGGCTGGGGTCAGAGGGAAGGAGAGAGGTCCTCCCCTATCAGTGGACTGGGGGAGGAGCATTGGAGGAGAAGAGGGAAGGAATGTAGGAATAGAAGGGGACAAGGGAGGGGACTACAGCTGCTATACAAAGTAAATAAATTGTAATTAATAAAAATAAATAAATTTAAAAAACAAAAACATTTACATAACATTACTGAGTTTTTAAAGACACCAAAACTTCCAGTACAAGGAATCACTACCAATTCTAAAGAAATGAGGATGTGGTCTCGGGAGGTGGCTCAGTAGGTAGAGGCGTTAAGTGTGCAAGTCTGCAACTTCAGTTTGATTCTACAATTCACACTAAATCTTTAGAAGTTGTATGTAATGGCAAATATCTGTAATGCTAGTATAGAAAGAGAAAGAGCCATCCCCCAGAAGCTCAGGGGCCAGCTCGTCCGGAGCTGAAGAAGAAACAAGAAGGACCCTGCCCCAGCAAGGCGGAAAGAGAGAAATAGCTCCCAAAAGTGATCCTCTGACCCCCACACATACGTGCACACATACCTCCATACACATATGTGCACAGACATACACACTGAATAAAGAAATAAAATTTAAACTCTTTATTTAAAAAAAAAGTCTGCCAAAGAAATGAAAATAACTGTTGAAAATCAGAAGGCTTCAAGAAGATAAAAATGGGTAGTTCAAAGAGAGGAGAAAATAAGAAACTAGAATGACAGTTTACAGTAAAAAATGAAAAAAAATAATGTCAAGCAGAAATTCTAAAGCTGAAGACTTCAATGAATAAATAATGCAATGAAAGTATCAACAACACAATTGACCACGTAGCTTATGAAAAGAAAGTCATATACAAGGGAGTTCCAACATGAGTAGCTGAAGAGTTCTCAGCAGAAATGGATTAGGCCAGAGCAGAACAGATGTTGTATTTGCAGTGCTGACTTTTAAAAA